>OU342744.1:346322926-346736767 GCA_910589775.1 Avena eriantha
GGATCCACCAGTGTCATTGAAATGTGTGTTCTTCTCATTAACCACAGCTAGAGTCATTGCATGTGTGTTCTCTTTAGAGACCACACATGGACCCACCAGTGTCATTTCATGTGTGTTCTTTTTACTAACAACAACTTGAGTCATTGCATGTGTGTTCTTTCACATACCTCATATTCATCCACCAGTGTCATTGAAATGTGTGTTCTCTTCAGAGACCACACATGGTTCCACCAGTGTCATTGCATGTGTGCTCTTTTTACTAAGAACAACCACTGTCATTACATGTGTGCTCTTCTCATTAACCACAGCTAGAGTCATTGCACGTGTGTTCACTTCAGAGAGCACACATGGATCCTCCAGTGTAATTGCATGTGTGCTCTTTTTACTAATAAGAACTGGAGTCATTTCATGCCTATTCTTTTCACATACCACATATGGATAGACCAGTGTCATTGAAATGTGTGTTCTCTTCAGAGACCACACATGGATCCACCAGTGTCATTGCATGTATGTTCTTTTTACTAACGACATCCAGATTCATTGCATGTATGTTCTTTTCACAATCCACCTATGGATCCACCAGTATCATTGCATGTGTCTTCTTCTCATTAACCACAACTAGAGTCATTGCATATGTGTTCTCTTTAGAGACCACACATGGATCCAGCAGTGTCATTGCATGTGTGTTCTTTTTACTAACAACAACTGGAGTCATTGCATGTGTGTTCTTTTGACATACCACATATGGATCCACCAGTGTTATTGAAATGTGTGTTCTCTTCAGAGACCACACTTGGATCCACCAGTGTCATTGCATGTGTGTTCTTTTACTAACAACAACTAGAGTCATTGCATGTGTGTTCTTTTTACTAACAACAACCAGAGTCATTGCATGTGTGTTCTTTTCACAATCCACCTATGGATCCACCATTCTCATTGCATGTGTGTTCTTCTCATTAACCACAGCTAGAGTCATTGCATGTGTGTTCTCTTTAGAGACCACACATGGATACACTAGTGTCATTGCATGTGTGTTCTTTTTACTAACAACCAGAGTCATTGCATGTGTGTTCTTTTCACAATCCACCTATGGACCCACAAGTGTCATTGCATGTGTGTTCTTCTCATTAACCACATCTAGAGTCATTGCATGTGCGTTCTCTTTAGAGACCACACACGGATCCACCAGTGGCATTGCTTGTGTGTTCTTTTTACTAACAACAACTAGTGTCATTGCATGTGTGTTCTTTTTACTAACAACAACCAGAGTCATTGCATGTGTGTTCTTTCCACAATCCACCTATGGACCCACCAGTGTCATTGCATGTGTGTTCTTCTCATTAACCACAGCTAGAGTCATTGCATGTGTGTTCTCTTCAGAGACCACACATGGATCCACCATTGTCATTGCATGTGTGTTCTTTTTACTAACAACAACCAGAGTCATTGCATGTGTGTTCTTTTCACAATCCACCTATGGATCCACTAGTGTCATTGCATGTGTGTTCTTCTCATTAACCACAGCTGGAGTCATTGCATGTGTGTTCTCTTGAGAGACCACACACGGATCCACCAGTGTCATTGCATGTGTGTTCTTCTTACTAACAACAACTAGAGTCATTTCATGACTATTCTTTTCACATACCACATATGGATCCAATAGTGTAATTAAAATGTGTGTTCTCTTCAGAGAACACACATGGATCCTCAAGTGTTATTGCATGTATGTTCTTTTTACTAACAACAACCAGAGTCATTGCATGTGTGTTCTTTTCACATACCACATATGGATCCACAAGTGTCATTGAAATGTCTATTCTTCTCATTAACCACAACTAGAGTCATTGCATGTGTGTTATCTTCAGGGACCACACATGGATCCACCAGTGGCATTGCAAGTGTGTTCTTTTTACTAACAACAAATGGATTTATTGCATGTGTGTTCTTTTCACATACCACATATGGATCCACCAGTGTCATTGAAATGTGTGTTCTCTTCAGAGAGCACACATGGATCCACTAGTGTCATTGCATGTTTGCTCATTTTACTAACAAAAACCAGTGTCATTGCATGTGTGTTCTTCTCATTAACTACAGCTATAGTCATTGCATGTGTGTTCTCTTCAGAGACCACAAATGGATCCACCAGTGTAATTGCATTTGTGCTCTTTTTACTAACAACAACTGGAGTCATTTCATGACTATTCTATTCACATACCACATATGGATCCACCAGTGTCATTGAAATGTGTCTTCTCTTCAGAGAACACACATGGATCCACCAGTGTCATTGCATGTGTGTTCTTTTCAGATACCACATATGGATCCACCAGTGTCATTGAAATGTGTGTTCTTCTCATTAACCACAGCTAGAGTCATTGCATGTGTGTTCTCTTTAGAGACCACACATGGACCCACCAGTGTCATTTCATGTGTGTTCTTTTTACTAACAACAACTTGAGTCATTGCATGTGTGTTCTTTTCACATACCTCATATTCATCCACCAGTGTCATTGAAATGTGTGTTCTCTTCAGAGACCACACATGGTTCCACCAGTGTCATTGCATGTGTGCTCTTTTTACTAAGAACAACCACTGTCATTACATGTGTGCTCTTCTCATTAACCACAGCTAGAGTCATTGCACGTGTGTTCACTTCAGAGAGCACACATGGATCCTCCAGTGTAATTGCATGTGTGCTCTTTTTACTAATAAGAACTGGAGTCATTTCATGCCTATTCTTTTCACATACCACATATGGATAGACCAGTGTCATTGAAATGTGTGTTCTCTTCAGAGACCACACATGGATCCACCAGTGTCATTGCATGTATGTTCTTTTTACTAACGACATCCAGATTCATTGCATGTATGTTCTTTTCACAATCCACCTATGGATCCACCAGTATCATTGCATGTGTCTTCTTCTCATTAACCACAACTAGAGTCATTGCATATGTGTTCTCTTTAGAGACCACACATGGATCCAGCAGTGTCATTGCATGTGTGTTCTTTTTACTAACAACAACTGGAGTCATTGCATGTGTGTTCTTTTGACATACCACATATGGATCCACCAGTGTTATTGAAATGTGTGTTCTCTTCAGAGACCACACTTGGATCCACCAGTGTCATTGCATGTGTGTTCTTTTTACTAACAACAACTAGAGTCATTGCATGTGTGTTCTTTTTACTAACAACAACCAGAGTCATTGCATGTGTGTTCTTTTCACAATCCACCTATGGATCCACCATTCTCATTGCATGTGTGTTCTTCTCATTAACCACAGCTAGAGTCATTGCATGTGTGTTCTCTTTAGAGACCACACATGGATACACTAGTGTCATTGCATGTGTGTTCTTTTTACTAACAACCAGAGTCATTGCATGTGTGTTCTTTTCACAATCCACCTATGGACCCACAAGTGTCATTGCATGTGTGTTCTTCTCATTAACCACATCTAGAGTCATTGCATGTGCGTTCTCTTTAGAGACCACACACGGATCCACCAGTGTCATTACATGTGTGTTCTTGTCATTAACCACAGCTAGAGTCATTGCACGTGTTTTCTCTTCAGAGAGCACACATGGATCCCCAGTGTCATTGCATGTGTGTTCTTTTTACTAACAACAACTGGAGTCATTTCATGCCTATTATTTTCACATACCACATATGGATCCACCAGTGTCATTGAAATGTGTGTTCTCTTAAGAGAACACACATGGATCCACCAGTGATATTGCATTTGTGTTCTTTTTCTTAACAACAACCAGACTCATTGCATGTGTGTTGTTTTCACATACTACATATGGATCCACCAGTGACATTGAAATGTGTGTTCTTCTCATTAACCATAGGTAGAGTCATTGCATGTGTGTTCTCTTTAGAAACCACACATTGATCCACCAGTGCCATTGCATGTGTGTTGTTTTTACTAACAACAACTAGAGTCATTGCATGTGTGTTCTTGTCACATACCACATATGGATCCACTAGTGTCATTGAAATGTGTGTTCTCTTCAGAGACCACACATGGATCCACTAGTGTCATTGCATGTGTGCTCTTTTTACTAACAACAACCAGTGTCATTGCATGTGTGTTCTTCTCATTAACCAAAGCTAGAGTCATTGCATGTGTGTTCTCTTCAGAGACCACACATGGATCTACCAGTGTAATTGCATGTGTGTTCTTTTTACTAACAACAACTGGAGTCATTTCATGACTATTCTTTTCACATACCACATATGGATCCACCAGTGTCATTGAAATGTGTGTTCTCTTCAGAGACCACACATGGATCCACTAGTGTCATTGCATGTGTGTTCTTTTTACTAACAACAACCAGAGTAATTGCATGTGTGTTCTTTTCACAATCCACCTATGGATCCACCAGTGTCATTGCATGTTTGTTCTTCTCATTAACCACGGCTAGAGTCATTGCATGTGTATTCTGTTCAGAGACCACACATGGATCCACTAGTGTCATTGCATGTGTGTTCTTTTTACTAACAACAACTTGAGTCATTTTATGACTATTCTTTTCACATACCACATATGGATCCACCAATGTCATTGAAATGTGTGTTCTCTTCAGACACCACACATGGATCCACTAGTGTCATTAGATGTGTATTCTTTTTACTAACTACAACCAGAGTCATTGCATGTGTGTTCTTTTTACTAACAACAACTAGAGTCATTGCATGTGTGTTCTTTTCACATACCACATATGGATCCACCAGTGTCATTGAAATGTGTGTTCTCTTCAGAGACCACAGATGGATCCACCAGTGTCATTGTATGTGTGTTCTTCTCATTAACCATAGCTAGAGTGATTGCATGTTTGTTATCTTTAGAGACCACACATGGATCCACCAGTGTCATTGCATGTGTGTTCTTTTTACTAACAACAAGTAGAGTCATTTTTATGCAGCCCGTCCTACGGACGCTCCTACATCTACACCACCAAGTCCCCCAAGTGGACCGATATAGCACCCCGGCAAAACCACTACTAGAAAATCGCTGTGTTTTTTTGTTTTGTGCATTATCATGATAGCATGCTCATGCCATCATGCCGCTTTGCATTTGAGCATCATCATCATCATGCATATTATTTGCCTAATACTATTTTCGAAAATCCTGGTTTTGTTTTCTAAATTTCCCTTGTCCTTATTCAAATAAAAACCTCGGACTTTATCGGACCTTTTATTTGTCTAAAAACTATTTACAAAAGTCTATTTAAAAATAAAATAAAAGTTTATGTTATTTTTGGGAGGCAGCCAGCCATGCCCAAAAGCCCAGCCGACCACCTCCAACTAAACCTAAACCCTAACCCTAGCTCTACCTAGACTAGCCGCCACACCCCAACCACGTAGCTGCCGCAGTGGCACACACAACCCTCACCACGACACGCTCGCCTGGACCCAATCCCACATGCCTGATCGATCTCTCGCGATCGATTTCCACCCTGCTGACCACGTCCCTCTCCGGTCCCACCCCGCGCCTGACCCCACCCACCGCCAACGCCCCTGCCTCGATCCCATTGCCCAACCCGCCTTCTCGCTCCTCTCGTGATCCCCTCCTCAATCCCGACCGCCGCCTCGCCTCTTCTCCTCGTTCCACGACCACTACCGCTCGCACGCCCGTCCCCGGCCTCCCTTTCCGCTCGGCTCCCCGCGGCGCCATCCTTCCCTAGTCCTTCCCTAGAGCTCCACCCCGCTTGGTGCGCCGCCGGCCGACCCCTTTGCACTCCTCCATCTCGTGGAGCACCGTGAGCTGCCAACGGCCATCGCGACGGCCTCTAGCACCCGCGTCGCCCTCTACGGCGCCCTCTCTGTCCGTCCGCACCGGCCTCCGCCACCTCGCCTAGAGCTCCTCCTGCGCGCCGACCCACGCGTCGTCGCTACGGCCGGGCCTTTCGGCGTGCCCGTCGCTTCTAGCCGGTGCCCCGCTAGTCCCCGTCGCATCGTCCTGCGTGCCGCCTCCTCTGCGAGCTCGTCTCTGCTCAAGCTCCATCCTCGCCCTGGCCACGCATGTTGTGGCCGGAGCGACTCCCCACGTCTGTGGTTCCCTGCTTCCGTGAGCACTACTGCACCTGCGACTCGACGGCCTTCATCCAGTTTGCCCGTGTCACAGGCATGTCGTCCTCGAGCGGGCTCCCGTTCCTCACCAAATCGGCTCCTCACGGACTCTTTGTAGTTTTACTTTTCTGCCCCCAGCCAAGCTATGTGTGTGGGGGGTTCAGAAGCCGTGTCCGACACCAAGTGCTTCTCGCTTCCCACATGCGCACTGTTGAACATCAAGGTTGATGTGGTTGGCAAGAGATATGGAACGCAAAGGACACCGACTAGGTGCATCAAGAACTTCTCGACCGACGCTACGCCCATACACCAGAGGAAACATCCCGATGACACCCGAATCACCGACAAGATCGCCACCAGGGAACCCGGAGTTCTCCTTCATGGATCCGATGCCCGAAGACGTCGAGACCCCGATCTCGGAGACCGAAGACCCCGACCCTCGGAACCCCAAGATCGCTGAGACCCCGAGCACCGATCCTGGAGAGACCGAACCTGAACCACGTCACACCAAGACCGTCAATCCGATGTGTGACCCCTATCTAACCCGGCCCTATTTTTTTAAATTGCCATCCATATATATCTTGTTGCATTATATCATTCATAATCGCATACATATTCATTGGGTTGGGGGCATTATGCCGATTCACTCATAATTAAATATATATGTGGGCTAATCTAGTTCTATATTGCCTCCATTTAAATTGGTGTAGCGAACCGATGCCGTGTTTTGCCTTGTTAATACACATTTAAATTGTGGGGTATCTAAACAACATAAACCATCTAATTAATTGTCGGGACTCCGGTTCCACTTAATATTGCCTAATTGCATCGCATCTTTGCCATGTCATGCACCATACATGCATCATGCCCGATCTTCTGTCGTAGTATTAAATAGTGCATCCGGTGTTTCTTTTAGTGCTTTGCTTCTTTACAGATTAGGCCATTGAGTGGATGCGAGTATCGACAAGTTCTTCGGCTAATGTATCTTCGACAGTGTTTCCCATGCAAGCATTCTTCCCCTTTCTACCTATTTTGCATTTATAGTCTTTATTTCCTCCTGTTGATCTATTGCTATCCGTGTCGCGATGCTTTAGTGTTCCATACCAGATATATTCCGTGCGGCCTTTATATTGCCTTGGACACCTCCTATTACCTGTTGTTTGGTAAATAGATGGTCTTGCGAGTCGTAGTCGCTTGCTCACGTGCTATCTCGTGTCATGAAGTACCACTCAGTTGTTGGAATGTTGTCATATGCTTTACGGTGGAGTTGATCATGACTTTAAATACAACTATTAAATTGCTGGGATAACTAATGAAAGAGGCACCAGTGGGCAATATATGCTATTTGGTTTTCATGTCCACTTGTGTCCCGTAGGCCCCGAGTACTTGATACATGTTCCTTGACTATTCGCACTATCCACATCCGGGAGAGTCTATGAATCCCCCTTGGCCAGAGCTTGATTCATTCCTTATTTCTTGGGGCCACAAACTAGTTTGGGGTTTTATTACTATCCTATACTTATGCCATGCTTTACTGCTTTATTTACGATTGTGCGTGGAGCACCTGTACCGTTTTGGATCGCGACACGATTTCGCGGTATCGACAAGCCCAGTCACACTTTCGGGTTCCCAGTCGTTTACAGCCGTTCTCGCAAACCCTGGGTCCGTTTTGGAGCCGACCAACTTCGTTGTGGGTAGCTTAGTGGGGTGGCCCCCTGAAATATTTTATGAATCCTATGATTGCTTTGTCGTGAAAGCCTCGTTGGGTTTTGATTTGGTTTTTCCGAGGTTGATCGTGTGTGTGTTGCTATTTGTGCACCCCTGTAGGGTAAATATTTCTAAAAGTCCTGTCCACGGTTATGGACGGCTTGGAGCACATTATCTCGATCATAGACAAGCATAACTAAAGTAGTGCTATACATTTGACTTAATATGTGACTAGTAATCAGCTTCACTATAATGGAATGGATAATAAAAGTGCCAACAACTAGTGGAACTGGGGTGTATCGTGTCATGTTATACCTACCTAGTAAGTATTGCAACTCCAATGGAATGAAATAAAAATGCCAACAATTGCTGGGTTTGGGATGTCACATGCAAATTGTATCTGACTAGTAAGTACTGCAACAACAACTGAATGGTTAACTAAAACTGCCAACTAGTTATGCTATCAGGATGACTCATGCTATCTATATCTGACTAGTAAGTGCTGCAACTATACTGGAATGAATAAAACCGCCAACTGTGTGAGTTCCTTAGTTTGACTTCCTCGTTTGGTCTCAAGGGGGAAATACCAGTATGGGTATGTTTGGTGTTAGTACCAGGTTGGTCCCGAATAGGTCTTTCTTACCCCTCTCTAATAGCCGACAGATTTATCGAGTCTCTATAGGTTGTTTAGTGCATGCTTCGTTGCCGCTTCAGTGCACCATAACATGTAGGCGAGAGCCGCCGAATTCTAGCCTCGCCGTGTACTGGCCTCAGTACTGACGCTCCTCTTTTTCCTTTGCCCTTTGTCGGCACCGCCCTTTTGTTTTAGCAGGTTTGCGATCGACGTCGTTAGCAGGGTTACCCTTCTGGCTTGGCCTGGGCAGGGTTATGGACGCCATTGGTTATTCTTCAGGGCTTTTAGCCCCATTTGCTTCTTATCCGTACTCGGATGTTGTATCGTTTTCAAGGTGATTTGGATTTTTGTATTGTATATCTGTATTCTTGACTCGAGGAGTCACTGTTGTATATATATGTTCTGTGGGTTCCATCGTGGACTAATGTGTAATGGTATTACTTCGTTCTCCACCCGCACGCAAGTGCCTGGTGGGCGTCCTTGAATCGTTTCTATGCGGGTTTGGCGGGAAGCGCTAAAACTTTCATAGGGCCAATTTGAGGGTGTTACAACCGATGACCCGTGCCCGAGCCAAGATTCTTCAAGCTAAGGTGAATTTTCTCCTCTCATCATGTGACTTTGACATACACTTGGATGGCTTGCTACTTCATACAACTACGATGTGCATCATCAGGTATGAACCCCCACCGCGTCGACCCACGAGGCCTGAAGCTGCACCTATCCTAAAGCTGCCAAAGCCAAAGTGTTCGGCACAGCCGGAGTGTCCGGTGTTGGGGATATACTTTCCGCGTAACCTTACTGTACCTTACTGACCAAGGTGGCCTACTTCGGGTTAGAGCTTTGCTTCACGGGCGGCCCAGTCAGGGAGAAGAGACGGAGTTCAATCCGGCTACGGGAAGGCCCAAAAGACTTACCGACATAGGCCCATAGTGTTACTTGTAGTTCACGATGTACTCTATAACCGACTCTAAGTTGTAGTTGGATAGATCTCTCCTGTAAACCCTAGGCCGGTTATCTATATAAGCCGTCCTAGGGAGAGCCTTTAGGGAACCCTCACAATAGTCTACAATCTCAACTCGCACAGGCGGAACCCTTGTAACCCATATTCCGACTCTACCATATTATTGGATTGCTACCAGGAGTAGGATCCGTCCAAAGCTAGCGGATTCGAACCTGGGTAAACTTGTGTGCTCACCGTCCCGAAATCTTGTACGATTCACACCCCTCTCTTCCACACGCCTCGAGGACCCCCTCATGGCGTACTTGTCATCAATCCGACAACCGTTGGTGCCTACCGTGGGGAAAGTGAGCTTTGGATCTGCGTTCCGAGCGGAATCTACAAGAATCGGAATCGGCGAGACTATCACCGTCGGTCGCATCCTCTATGGTAGCGACGTCCCTCTCATCGTTCTCGATGAGACCTGGATTCCGGCTAGGGAGGCCATGACCACCTACACCATCATGACTTTCAATGAGATCGATGTTTACATCGGTTTTGCTGAGCCTGTCCCACCCACCCCAGCGGTGATGATAGCGGCAGAAGAAATTTCTAGAACCCCCTTTGTCCGCGGAGGCGGCAGAGTTCCGGATCTCAGAAAACCCTAATCCCACCCAGCCAGCACCATTTGCGGAGATAGTCGAGAAAGCTGAACCTGAGGCAGATCTCGCAGTGCAAGTGGGATCTGGAGTGGATCTCCCTAGCGAGGTCGAATCCCAGATCGACCCACCTGCGGAGGTCGAAATCCAGGAGGAGCAAGAAAACAACCTTCGTTCCAGCTCTGGTAATACCGGAACTGATAGACCTCTCATGAGATACACATTGAGGCGCATGATGATGCAAGACGCAAGTATGGACAATATTCTTGAGACCATCAGGTGTTTCGAGGAAGCCGATCACGAGAGCCGCAACTATCTCAGGAGGCACGTGTCGCACTTCGTCGGATATGTTGGTTCCGGATCCGGCTCTGCCGATGCTGGGGACAACACCGACTCAGTGCTAGAGGTGACCGGAACAAACGCCGAAATACCGGCATCCTCGGATGACTCGATGACGTCGACAAATTTCCGAAAGTTCTCAGCGGAGTATGAAGAGGAGTACAACTCCAAAGCTGCAGAAGAAGGGGAAGCCATGGATGAAGGATCCGAGGAAAACTCCCCCAAAGTACAGGATGGTATGGATATCGGAGATAATCCCGAGGTCCAGATGTCCAAAAGTACTGATCAGAGCTTGACTCCGAGAAATGGACCCAAAGCTGTCTTTGCTACCGGCGCTGCCAAGAAGGCAAAGAAGAAGAACAAGAAGAACAAGACCCCGACAAAAGATCTTCCGGCAGAGGAAGTGATTGCCGAGGAATACGAGGAAGACTGGGATGGAGCACTTATCCTAGACGAGCCCAAAGAAGAATCAGTGGATGGACATGTGATCACCGAAGGTGCGCGTAAACTCATCGATGATGCACTAACCACACCTATCCCTACAGCTACAGAACTTACTACTGAAGAACTGGATGAAACGGCCCACGCCCTAGAAGCGCGTCGCCAAGTACTCCTGGATGAAGCCAAAAACATCGAGGAAGAAAAGAGGTGCATAGAAACTACGTAGAAGAACATATCTCCTCAGCATCAGAAGACCTGGAAACGCAAAACGCATGGCGACCAATTCCCGGAAATTCACAAAGTCCTTTTTGGAGGAGACCATGGGACGCCTCGACTCGACAGCAAGGGAGACTGGGTGTATCCAACACCAATACAAAACACTGTTGCGGATCGAGAAATCCTAGCAAATAATCTAGGCCCAGAGCATATTCGATTGGGCATTAAGCTACTCAACAAGGGCCTGGAACAGCAGAAGGCCGCTCTGTCCGGAAGCGGAAAACTGGCCTCCCAATCTGACCAATGCCGCACGTATCCGGCCTAGAATGACGTAAGACCCCAACGTGCTCCGGAACAGCATCACCTCTCCGACCGTCGGGAAGACAACTACTCAAGAACCATATCTTCAGGAAAATACCACAAAACTGCCTGTGACTAGCATAATGTTACTGCAGCTTCCTCTGCCCACAATACAAAGTCGAACGATCGTAGGGAAGAAGTGATGTAGCTCGACCTTCGGTCGTTACCGCATCATGGTCTCCAACTTATGCCAAGTCGTCATGGGCTCCAAAGGTGAATCCGTTCCTCTATGTGAGCCCCCTTCCTACCCCATTGAATGGTATACTACTTCATATTCTATCCCATATCCATGACAGGTTCACACCAACAAGTATAGAGGCATGGGAGGAAGCCTGGAGCACCAAGCCTGACAAGACGGAGGCTTGGAAGAGAAGACGGAAGAAGCAGTAGCTGGAGCACCGGAGTCTCCGGCCTACGCACACCAGAGTCTCCGGCCACACCGAAGTCTCCGAACTAAAGACACTGGAATCTCCGGCATGCATACCCCGGAGTCTCCGTACCCATCTCAGGACCAACCCCCAGATCGAGCTCGAGGACAGTCTGTCTGCCACTCCAGAGACAACACCGGAGATAGACCGGAATCTCCGGCCGACACTGGAGTCTCCAGACCCCACATCGGAGTCTCTGGCCTGACCGTATGGGCCTGCGTGCCGCCAGCTAGGCCTTTGGCCCATGTACCCCTTAGTCAGCCTAGACTTTCCCCTTTTATTCCTAAAGTACCCTTGAACTAGTGGCTGGCCTATATATAGTGCCCCCACCCCCTCATGTAACCCTAGGCATAGATGATAGACTAAATAAAACCCCCTTTGTGGAATCTCTAGTTTTGCCTCATCCCCTTCTTTCAAAGGGGATCGACTATCGTCACCACCTCGTTGGAGTTTGCATCACACCTCCCTCGTTGTACAAGGCCTTGGCATCGGTGTCCCTTTGCCAAGACGTCAAGACCCTCTCCAAGGTGTTCTTCCCTCTCCGCGTGGGATCGAGGGAGCACGTTGACCGATCTTTCCTTGCGAGGATTCTATCGGACCGGTGGCCACCGGTGAGAGCAATCGTCCTTGTATCGTGTGTGTTTTGCATGTGTTCATCGTGTTCTTCGCGAGGTGTGTGTCCGCTTCCGCTACCTTCTCCCTTTCCCCTTGCTTTCCCATCGATTTGACCACGAGATCCGTGAAGATCGGGCCACCCACGGGGTTACCCCATAATAAGAAGACAAAGAGAAACGTCGGGAGGAGGATCGTCAAAGAATGCCACCTCCTAGACATACAAGCCGTCCGGCTGACGGACGAAGGAACGACGGACACCGTGCTGAGTCAAGCCGGTAGGGGGCTCGTCGTAATGAAGATCCTCCCCGGAACCGGAATAATGACGCTCCGGACGGAGGCTGGCGATCAGCTAGAAACAATCCAGCTGCTCCACCCTCGCCACCAAGCAGCCACCACAACGGTCCCCAAGGACACCAAGGAGGGCGTCATGGCGGAGGAGGTGGTGGCAGAAGCCGAAGTCCGGCTCCAAGGCACCGTAGCCATAACTGTCATTCGGGACGATCGAATCCCCAAGTGATGAAAGGCACATGATTAACTCCAATATAGGGGCGTGGCGCTACAAAAATGATGATATATACGTGTGCCCAAAGTGCTTCGGTGAAGGGAATATGCCCGAGAGGCAATAATAAAGTGGTAATTATCTTATTCCATGTTTATGATAACTGTTTATTTTACATGCTATAATTGTATTGATCGGAAACGTCAATACATGTGTGTTTAATAAACAAAAAGGGTTCCTAGTTATGCCTCTCTTATAGACTAGCTCGTTGATTAACAAGATGATCAAGGTTTCCTGATCATGGACATTGGATGTTGTTAATAACGAGGTCACAACATTGGTGGAATGATGTGATGAACATTCATCCGAAGTATAGCATTACGATCAAAGTCATCATGTTTATATTGCTATAACATCATACGAAGTAATCTTTATCCTTAGACCATGAGATCATGTTAATTGCTAACACCGGAAGAGTATCTTGATAACATCAAACGTCACACCGTAACAGGGTGACTATAAAGATGGGTTCAGTGCTACGAAGCTGTTATGTTGAGGCTCATGGATCAAGAGTGGAATTTTTCAATTCCGATGACAGATAGATATACTCTGGGCCCTCTCGGTGATGTCACATTGAAATAGCTTGCAAGCAAGTGATGTGATCACTAGAATGTTATATCACGGGAACGAGAAAAGAGTGCATGTCGGTAACAAGATCAAACTAGGTATGGAGATACCGATGATCGAATCTCGGACATGTAATATATCGCGAGACAAAGGGATTTAGTTACAAGCATTAAAGGTTCTCACGATCATAGAAGTCATCGTTGAATGTGTAGGAGTTAGTACGGATCTCCATGTCCCACTGCTGATTATTGATCGGAGAGGGGTCTCGATCATGTCTGCATTGTTCGCGAACCGTAGGGTGACACACTTAAGGGATACCGACACCATTTGGAGAAAATATGTTTCAGATAAAGATTTAAGAAAGCACTGGAATTATTTCAATAGACACCGAAACTGTTTCGGGTGAAATTGCTGAAATTGGTTCTGCATGTAATATTGAAATGTTGTTGGGGGTTTTATGTGAATGTTTGCTAATTAAAGTAATTAACAAAATAATGAAAGAGGGGCACCCCCCCTCCTCCTATAAAAGGCCAGCCTCTCCTCACTTCTCACACACACCTCCTTGTGAAGGATCTCTCTCCCCCTCTAGTATTATTCCCCATTGTCTTGGATTAGCGAGATACATGTTCCCGGTGGCTTTATCTGGAAAGGAGTTGCTGCTTCCGCTGCTTTGCTGGAGTGAGGGACGGAGGTTGTCGGGGTACCGGACGTGTGTGCGATCACAGATGCACCAGTGCTTTGCGGTGCTGGACTTGGTGGTGCTGGAGCTAGATCTGAAGGACGTGCTGGAGCCGGACCTGCTCGGACTTCCTCACGATCTTGAGATCGGCAAGTGTACGACTACATCAACCACGAGTTCCTACTCGTTAATAAAACTCGTTTTCTTCGAGGGTAAGTTCTCGTTGGATGTATGTCCACCCGTTGCTTTGTACCTAGTAGATAGATCTTGGCGTGTAGTTCACACCGTAGGAAATTTTTTGTTTTCTATGCTGCGGACCCAACAGTGGTATCAGAGCCTGATCTATGCGTAGGTGCTTTGCACGGGCTGTACACGATGTGGGCGATTATGATCATGTTATTGCATCTTCTATGTATTTTGGATATTGGTGGCATAGTGGGATGAAGCGGCCCAGACCAACCTTACATAAGTGGCTGGCGGGTGTCTGGCGGGTGTCTATCTCTCCTACTACAGTCAATATCTGATTTACAACGAGTTTCTAATAACTTTGTTATCCTCGTTGTGGTTCATGTTTGTAGGTAAGAACAGTTCTATCTCCGAAAGCCCTAAGCCATGTAAAACTTGCAATTGATAAATTAGAGGCATCTAGTTTAGATCGTTGCTGGGCTAGTGTCTTGATATGGTATTGTTGTAAGTAGATGTATGATAGATACTCTTACAACACACTCAACGTGTAAGTTCCATAGACCTTGGCCTTACACACAAAGGAATGATAGAGATCATACCACGATGCAAGTGATAGAGATCAAATGCATGGACCATATCATCTCACTTTACACATTAGATGTTAGCATCTTATACTGCTAGTTTGGCCCTTTCTGTAGCATTGAAAGATGATCCCTCATTTAGATATCAAGATAAAAATATGTTCTTCCTTAAGTATGCACCGTTTTGTGGATCGTATTTCGAGACATCACGTGATGATTGGGTGTACTCGACTCTACGCTTTCATACAAACAGGTGTAAGACAGTTTTACACATGCGAGTACAAAGGTTATTACTTGCCGAGCCTAGCATGTACAGATATGGCCTCGAAACATGGACCGAAAGGTTAAGCATGAGTCATATAGTTGATATGATGTCCATATAGATGCTCGCCTTTAAAGCTACATCAACTCACGTGATGATCGGACATGGTGTAGTGGATTTGGTTCATGTAATCACCAAAAAGACATGAGGGATGTCGTTTTTGAGTGGGAGTTCATTTTTAATTTGGATTAGTCGAACCAAATTTGTCATAAATTAAATCAAAGTGAATTTGCATAGTTTTTTGTAGTCATTGGCATTCGTTTTCTACCTTATGCTTAGTTTTTATTTGAGATAATAGAACTATAGAATTCTGGATATTTACTTTACAAACTGGTATCGTATTGTTTTGAATGTTAATTTAAAGTTTATAAGTCCTATTGCAAACTTTTAGCAAACTCTATTTACTCCATGAAGTTTAATAAGTAGTATTAAATCAAGAGTAAGAATTCCAATGTTAGTATCTAAAGTATCATGTTTGCCTCCATGATTATTGATATTCAAAAGTTGTTTTAATATCAAGATTATATTGGAGCTGAAAATTGTTTCAGAAACCATCATGTGTGAAAGATATTGTGATATCTGAAACAATGTTTTTGGTTGCATTATGATAGAGTATAATTTAGCAAAATACATGTTCTCATATTGTATGAGAATTTGTGAAGGTTGGAGATGCTAGGCATCCGAATCTACCAAAAAGGTTTTGGGAACTGATATTATACTCGCAATTCTTCCTTACAGGGTATAGTAGCTTGATCATGAAAGTTGTCATGATAAGGATGAATAGAAGATGTAAGTAAAATGTTTACTAAACTAATAGATTACTAAAGAATGGATTTTTAAAAGAATGCCAAACATTTGATGATGGTGATCCACTTCAAAGTGCAAGTCCAAAGGTATTAGTATTTGACTATATACAAGCTTATTACCATGTGTGATGTTGATGACACCACTATTGATGTTGATAGATTCTTTTAAAAGAAAAGGAATTGCTGAAAGAGAATCTATAAAATATTTGACAAAAAATAAAAGGTTGGAGATGTCCAACTTGGGTATATAGAAGATATACATGTTATGGTTGTATTCCTTGCTTATTAAACAATGTGGTTCTTAGGTATTGGATACCGAATTGGTTGGTATGAAGTGTCATATAGGACAACGCAATTCATGAACTGCAATGGCCTAAGTAACTAGCAAGAGAATAAGTGATGATGATCATCGAAAATAAATAAAGTGTTATTGTGCTTTTTCGTTGTCGTCAAACCTAGCCTTCAAGATTTGTTTTAATAATTGTTATTTTGTTCCGGTATTACGAGAACAATGGTTGTTCAAATAATTACCGTATTCCATAAATCATGGATGAACTTTTACAAGTCTAGTGGGAGAAATCACATCCATAAACACTATTGCTAAAATTTCGCAAGACAAATGATTGAAAGATCACTTATGAAGTGACATCGTTGTTTAAATTATATTGGAAAGAAAACATGAAGAAACTCCATGTTGATGGATTTTTGGAGTCTTTTATTTTGATCAATTGATGCATGTGAGACTTTCCTCGAGATAATTGAAACTCCGTCCATAGGCCAGAGAGGAACGGATGACTAGATTATTGGAAATTGTGCATGCTGATGTACATAGTCCATTATGTGTAGCCATATGCGATGGATCTTTTTGCTTCATATGCTTTCTTCGAAAATTTGAGTGAATATATCTGTATATTTACTTAATAAGGAAGAAATATGAAACATTTGAAAGTTGTTCAAAGACTTTCAAGATGAAGTGAAAAATCATTGTAACAAGAAAATAAAGAGTTTATGATTCGATCATAAAGGAAGATATTTGAGTTACATGTTTAGCAAAACACCTAAGATTTGAGGAATTGTTCCATGAATTTGGATTTCCCGACAAACCATAGGAGTATGGTATGTTCGAGAGATGAAATCAAACCATGTTTGACATGGTAAGATCAAAGGTGTCATTTATAAAACTGCCATTATGTTTTAAGGATTGAAGCTTTAGAGACTACCGCTTTTACACTGAAAACAACACCATCGTGATCCATTGAAATGACACCATATGAATTATGGTTTGGGATAAAACCCGAATTGTCTTTTCTTAAATTTTGTTATGCTATGCATAAGTAAATGTTTACAACCAAAGTCTGATAAGCACGTCTTTGTAGGTTATCCCAAAGAATTTGTTGGGAATTTATCCATAACACCGAGGACAAAAGAGTTTGTTACTTGGAACGTCGAGTTTCTTGAGAAAGAATTTTTCGTGAAAACTTAAGTGGGAGGACAATAGAAATTTGATAAGGTTGTTGAACCTTAGCTATATGTGCTAAGTAGCGTAGCGCCGGAAAGTGTCCCGGTGGTGGCCACAATGCTCATGGATCTCGCGATTACAAAAGGTGTGATCTCAGAGATTAGAGTTCCTATAGAACCGTGTGGGTCGGTAAGAATCAAATAGTAAGATTTGATAAGCAAGTCGTTATTGTTTTGACAATGATGAACCGACTACATGCAAAGAAGCGATGATGGGCCCTGACTCCATAAAATGACTAGAAGTCATCGAATCCGTGATAGTATCCATACACGAGAAATCAAGTTTCTGAACTTGGAAGACCCTCCGGAAAGGCGTGAAGCCTATCGGTTGTGTTTGGATCTATAAAGAAATAAGACATGGATGTTTAACATCTATGAAATAGTCGACATGTCGGAAAGAAGTTTATCACAATGTTCAAGGAGTTGACTATGACAATATTTGATCTTTCATAGCGATATTTAGTCTTGACGGATTAATGTAGCAACCACTACATATAATTTGGTATATGGTAATTGAATAAACAAAACAATGTTCTTCTAATAGAACGGTTTCCTAGGAGGTGTACATGACACAGTCCAAAGGGTTTTGTTAATTTAAAGGGTGCTAAAAGGGCATGCAAACTTCAATAGTTGAAGTAAGCATAGCGGAGTTGGAATCTTCACCATGATGAAACTGTTAAAAGAGTTTAAATTCATCGGAGATGATGAAGATGCTTGCATTTGTAAGAAATTAAGTGGGAGCGCTAAGACATATTTCTAATACATTATGTAGAGGACATATTGTTGATTGGAAATGATGTATCTTGTATTGACACAAGTTAAGAATTTCATTAAAATAAGATTTCGATGAAAGACTTGGGCAAAACCGGAATATTAGGCATCAATATCTATATGGATTGATTAAGGCGCTAATATGGTTGTGCCAGACATACATATATGAGATATTGAAAGGGTTCAATATGGAAACAACAAGAAAGGTTCTTGCTGCATGGAAAGGATTGTATCAAAATTCAAGTGTTTCAACACTTGGTGAGTAAAATCACATGAAGATTTTGATCGATTATACCATGATATGTATTTATCCAGAATGTCCTATGCTCTAAATGTTATGAGCACATACCAGAATGATTCATGATATGATCATTGGACAATAGTAAAGATATTCTTATGAGCTTTGGAAGAACTAAGAAGATATAATGTATAAGTGACAAATAGTTAAAGGTAGTTCATTGTAAAGTGTTACATTGATACTAGTTTTGTCACAAGATACAAATTAAATTTATCTCAATTTAGACTATGGGTGGCACAATGTAATGGAAAGGATGTTCCATGATGGATTTGGATGAGTTCCAAAGTTGAGACATTGTGACGGATACTACAATAAAAGGCTAAGTATATGGCTGCCATAGTAGCAGCATAGGAGGGCATTTGTGTTAAGTAGTTTGTTATCAAACTAGGTGTCGTTCAAAGTGGGCTAATACTATGAAGATATATTGTGTGACAATAATATTAACATATTTTAACCGGAACGAACTAAAGGTCTCACCAAAGGACCAAATTTATACAATGCCATCTCATTTGAGAATGAGTGATGCGTAGAGACACAAAGACATGCAAATACACACGGACCTAAAACTGTCAGATCCGGAGATTATGTTAACCACTAGCAATCGCGTATATGCAACACCAGAAAGCCATAGGTGTTCAATACGCAAAGTTTTTCAAACTAGATTATTGACTCTAGTGCAAGTGGGAGACTGAAGGGAATATGCCCGAGAGGCAATAATAAAGTGGTTATTATCTTATTCCATGTTTATGATAAATGTTTATTTTACATGCTATAATTGTATTGATCGGAAACGTCAATACATGTGTGTTTAATAAACCAAAAGGGTTCTTAGTTATGCCTCTCTTATAGACTAGCTCGTTGATTAACAAGATGATCATGGTTTCCTGATCATGGACATTGGATGTTGTTAATAACAAGGTCACAACATTGGTGGAATGATGTGATGAACATTCATCCGAAGTATAGCATTACGATCAAAGTCATTATGTTTATATTGCTATAACATCATACGAAGTAATCTTTATCCTTAGACCATGAGATCATGCTAATTGCAAACACCGGAAGAGTATCTTGATAAATTCAAACGTCACACCGTAACAGGGTGACTATAAAGATGGGTTCAGTGCTACGAAGGTGTTATGTTGAGGCTCATGGATCAAGAGTGGAATTTGTCAAGCCCGATGACGGATAGATATACTCTGGGCCCTCTCGGTGATGTCACATTGAAATAGCTTGCAAGCAAGTGATGTGATCACTAGAATGTCATATCACGGTAACGAGAAAAGAGTGTATGTCGGTAACGAGATCAAAGTAGGTATGGAGATACCGATGATCGAATCTCGGCATGTAATATATCGCGAGACAAAGGGATTTAGTTACAAGCATTAAAGGTTCTCACGATCACAGAAGTCATCCTTGAATGTGTAGGAGTTAGTACGGATCTCCAGGTCCCGCTGCTGATTATTGATCGGAGAGGGTTCTCGATCATGTATGCATTATTCGCGAACCCTAGGGTGACACACTTAAGGGATATCGACACCATTTTGAGCAAATATGTTTCAGATAAAGATTTAAGAAAGCGCTGGAATTATTTCAATAAACACCAAAACTGTTTCGGGTGAATTTGCTGTAATTGGTTCTGCATGTAATATTGAAATGTTGCAGGGGGTTTTATGTGAATGTTTGTTAATTAAAGTAATTAACAAAATTCTGAATAAAAATAATGAAAGAGTTTTATTAAATGAGAGAGCATTAAATTTGGAGAAATTTAATGCATTTAAAGTGGAGACTTTAAAAGGGAATGTGAAGAGGCATTTTAATGTCGAGGGGTTACCACCACATGAATGGAGGAGGTGAAGAGGAACCTCCTCCATGCACCGGCCATGAAGGAGGGGCACCCCCCTCCTCCTATAAAAGGCCACCCTATCCTCACTTCTCACACACACCTCCTTGTGAAGGATCTCTCTCCCCGTCTAGTATTATTCCCCATTGTCTCGGATTAGCGAGATACATGTTCCCGGTGGCTTTATCTGGAAAGAAGTTGCTGCTCCCGCTGCTTTGCTGGAGCGAGGGACAGAGGTTGTCGGGGTACCGGACGAGTGTGCGATCACGGATGCACCACTGCTTTGCGGTGCTGGACTTGGTGGTGCTGGAGCTGGATCTGAAGGACGTGCTGGAGCCGGACCTGCTCGGACTTCCTCATGATCTTGAGATCGGAAAGTGTACGACTACATCAACCACGAGTTCCTACTCGTTAACAAAACTCGTTGTCTTCGAGGGTAAGTTCTCGTTGGATGTATGTCCACCCATTGCTTTGTACCTAGTAGATAGATCTTGGCGTGTAGTTCACTCTGTAGAAATTTCTTTGTTTTCTATGCTGCGGACCCAACATTCGGACCACGCATAAGAGCAACAAAATTCCCGGAAGGATTTGCTATCTCAAGGCACATTCAGGCCTACAACGGTATAGCTAGGCCAGATACTTGGCTCCAGGATTTTTTCCAAGCTTGCTGTATCACCAAAGGCGGAAACAGTCTGGTTGTAACCTGATATCTCCCACTCATGTTGTGGAAGACGGCACGATCATTGCTCAATGAACTTCCAGAGAACACCTTCCACAACTGGTATGACATGCAAAGTGCGTTCTTTCGGAATTTCGAAGGCACATACCAGAGGCCCTGTACGATAGGAGACATAGAGCATTGCACCCAGAAAGCTGGAGAAACTTGCCAAGATTACCTCGGACAATGGATCGACACCAAGAACTCCTGTGAAGGAGTAAATGACCAAACTACGATTGAAGCTTTCATTGCAGGTCTCCCAATTGGTTTACTACGTCACCGCTTGAAGTGCGACAAGGTCACTGATTTGGGAGAGATGATAGAAACAATGAGCAAGTATTCAGATGTTGACGATGATGCAGAGGGATTACTTAACTCCCTAGTTGTGCCACAGTCGGCAAAACAATGAAAGCAGCAAGCTCAGAAGCGCAAGAACACCTCGGAAGAAAAGGCCAACGCAGAAACGGAAGTGGTTACTACTACTTTTGGGTCTAGAGGACGTGGCGGTGGCCACGGACGCGGTCGTGGGATGTCAAGAGTTCAAGGTAGAGGAGAATAGCAACCTAGCAAAACCTACTCTTGGGCTGACATTGCCAATAACCCATGTGTGCATCACCTAGACGCCAATGGGGGATCGTCTCACACAAACACCGAGTGTCCTTTTAATGACGACATTAAGAGAGATGATACCGCTGGCTACAGGGCTAACAGGAAGAAGGGAAAGAAGAATCCCCAAAAGGATAAAGAGACCAAGGAAGATTCCTACATGGAGGAAGATGATGCTTCAAATCCCAAGCCGGAGGGAAAGAAAAACTTCCCGACCAAGAAAGACACACATGTCACCTTCCTCGGATCTCAACCAGCTAAGGCCAAGAAAGTAGTTCTGCATGAGCTCAACGCGATAGTTCCGGATGTCCCCCAGTATCTGGACTGGTCGAAAGTTGCAATCACCTTTGACCGCGCTTATCATCTGCCTAAGTTGCACATGCAAGGAAAATACGCCTTAGTCGTCAATCCACTTATTGACGACTATGGTTTCTCCAAGACTCTCATGGACGGAGGTAGCAGCATCAATATTCTATATGTCGAAACGCTACGCCGGATGCGAATCTCGGAGACCCAGCTGAATCATAGCTCTGTGATATTTCATGGAGTTGTCCCAGGAAGACAAGCAAATTCCCTGGGAGAAATCACTTTGGATGTGACCTTTGGAACTCCAAAGAACTATCGGACGGAAGCACTTTCCTTCGAAGTGGTCCCGTTCAAGAGCGCGTACCACGCTATATTCTGACGTCCGGCTTATTGGGCTTTTACATTTACAATATGATGAAAATTCCAGGTCCCAACGGCGTGATCACCATCAGGGGAGACCCGAAGAAAGCGCGAGAGTGTGAGGACAGAAATGCCGCCTTTGCTGAAGCCGTGTTGCACGCCCAGGAGTACCAGGAGATCAACAAGAGCATAGACCCGTCCGAGATGCCCGCAACAAAGAAGGAGGTGACAAAGCCGAATCCGAAGTTCAAGGCATCGGAAGAGATGAAGAAGACACCGTTGAAGGATGATGACCCCTCCAAGGTGACCCATATAGGCGTAGGCCTAGATAGCGCATAGGAAAGAGCGCTCGTCATGTTCCTCCAAGAAAATCAAGATATCTTTGCATGGCAGCCATCTGACATGACCGGAGTACCTAGGGAACTTGCCGAGCAATCTCTGAATGTACACCCGAATGCTAAACCCGTCAAACAGTCCCTACGACGTTTTGGCGATGTAAAGTCTCCAAGTAATAGCTAAGGAAGTAGCTCGGCTCGAGTTAGCCGGTTTCATAGAAGAGGTCATCCATACTGATTGGTCGGTGTCAACACCCGAATTTTTAATCCCAGATGCCTGTTATGCCATACATAGCAATCCCAGGATTACCATTTTTGCGAGACATAACAGATTGGATATCACAGTACATCATCCATTACAAACCATAAATAAGGTCTTACACAAATAAGGATCTCATGATCCAGTCTTAGTACAGTCAAGCAGCGGAATAAATATTAAGCGTAGCGGTGGGGTCCATCTTCAGGGGCACAGGCAATGCTGACGAAGGAAGATAGTCCTAGTTATCATAGCCGTCCTGCTGACCGTCTTCTTGGTAGTCTCCTTCATAGTCTGGCCATAGGAATAGCCAGGGACAAAAGCCATGAGTACTCTTTAAGTACTCGCAAACTACCACTAACAACTAAGGTAGTACTAGTGTAAATGCTAACTCTAAGTTTAACTATAAAGTTAAGTTTGAAACCTAAGCTGAGTTCAGAAACAAAGAAAGATAAAATAAAGTTCTAGAATCACTTAAGTTGGGAAGCTAGTTCACAACTATGTTGTGGTCAAGTCAAGATTCATCATTCAATTAATAAGTCATTTTGAAAACATCTGACAATGAAACAGTATGGCCACTCCAACTGTCCATAACCGCGGACACGGCTATTCGAATAGTTTGACAATCTCCAGAGGTGGTACACTTTCACCACAAGATTCGATACATCTGTCAGGGATAACCCTGAATTATCATACTTAGTATGCCAATAATCAAACATAACCTTTCCTTTACACACTCTAGTATAAGCACCTCTCCTATGAGCATGCCCTCCCAACCATGACCATCTGTCATCTTGGGCACTGCATAGGTGGACAACATTGAGAGGTAGCCTTAGCTCAAACCTCTCCCGCGAGGGAACTAATAGTAATGCATATAAACTTCCGGCTAAGCCTTACCCAATTCATGTATTGTGGTTGTACGGTAAAATTGGAATGGTATCGCATCTGAATCCAACCATCAGTTTTGTAAAAGGGCTAAGGCTCATGCCTCAACATTTTCATCATTATAAACCCTTTGTGTTTCTCAACACATGTCAAAACATCTCAATAGAATGACTCATCATTCCAAGGTTTTCACAATTCATTTTCACCAAGTGTTCCCATCTAAATTGACTCAAGTTTTGATTTAG
Source organism: Avena eriantha (assembly GCA_910589775.1). Classification (NCBI taxonomy): domain Eukaryota; kingdom Viridiplantae; phylum Streptophyta; class Magnoliopsida; order Poales; family Poaceae; genus Avena; species Avena eriantha. The sequence goes on from OU342744.1 coordinate 346,347,186, forward strand.
CTCTAAGCTACTAAGTTAAGAGTGATCACTAAGGTGGGATGCTAATCTCAATATCATGCCATAGAATGACATCTAAGGTTATCTAGATAGGTCAAGTTTTATACTTTTTATGCTACCTTCAAAACAAGTAAAGGACTTGGGTAAAATAAAGAAGGTAAATCTTGAAATTTAATATTGGACTAAGTATAAATCCAAATGGTATCACCACAGCATGCCTAATGCCTTTGCTTAATTTTTCTAGTTTGCAAGGGTTAGCTTGCATTGTTAAAGATGGCTTGCTAGTATAATACTTGCAAGTGTTAGCTTGCCTTGGTTGGTGCAGTGGTTGAAGTTTTCTTCCTCCTCTTCTTGGTAGAACTCCTCCTCCTCGAAAGCTTGGTCGGTACTATCGTCTATAGATACATACGGAGTACACAATTACCAAACAATAATTAACTAGTCTACTTAGCACTCTAAAGCACACATTTGATTATCTATTACCATCATAGGCATCACAAGGTTTTATTAACTAGATTCATCCTTTTTATTTCAGAAACGTAATTTCTAATCATTGAAAATAACTAAGATTTAATATTCACCACTTAAAATATGGGCTCATGTGGACACATGTCCTCACCACATATTCTAACATGTGGGAATGTGATTTAAGTGTTGGATCACATTTTAATAAGTTTTAGTTTAGAATTTAATGATTTAAAGTGACTAAAATGCCTATATAACATTATTTTGGTACTAGTCCAAAGTTACTGCATGTAAACCTTAATATTATTACATATCTAGATAGGTATGGTTAAATGTGATTTTTGAGAGTTGGAATCAACTCAAAAGCTATTATGGTTGATTTTATAAAAATGTTTGAATGTGCAATTACTTCTTTCTTGTTATTTTTACTAGGAGAGATCTCTAACTCTAAATGAATTAAATCCAATGGGCTTGGATAGATCTTTTCAGTAGCTTTCTAAAAAAAATTGAATCACTCAATTTGGTTTCGTAGATCTTTTGGAATTGATTTTTTGAACTAAGGGACAGAAGTGAGTTCAAACTAAAATAGAAAAATCCATATTTGAACTAAATGGCTCGCGCGGGAAAACTAACGTCGGCCCAGGGACGCTCAGCGGCGTAGAGGGCGGCTGACAGGTTGGTCCCACTTGTCAGAAAGACTTAAACCCGAAACAGTACGGGGCAATCTGGGCGCTACGATTAGAACAGAGATTGATGGCTCACAGTCGTCGTCGACGACGGACTCGTCGCCGGCGAGACCGAACCCTAAACGGCCAGTGGGGGTACGGTGAGGGCATACCAGGGCTCTAGCTACTGCGGCGAGGCGGGCGATCGAACTGGACGGCGACGGCGGACTCAGGCGAGGTCACAGCAGCTCTAGGGGTGGACGAAATCGACGGGGACTTATCCTCCTTTGCAGCGGGCTCATACGGTGCAATTTCGGCGAACTAGGGCTCGAGCGGCTCCGGCGAGAGCGGGGAAATTCTTAGGAGGGAGAGGGGAGTGGAGTGGTGTGAGGAGTTTGTGCTGGGGAGGGCTCCTTTTATAGGGCGACGAGGGGACCGAACGGCACGACGGTGAGCTCATTGGTGATGTTGCTACAGGCGGCTAGAGGCATGGGCGGCGTAGGCGAACGGTGGCCTGCCTCCTGGCGGTGCTCTAACGGTCGGGAGCTTGCAGCGCTCTGGGAGACAGAGGCGATGCTCGACGTGGCGCACGGCGACTGTGGGTCGCGCGACGGCGCACGACCGTGTCTGGCGGGGTGCTGGGGTCGAGGCGGAGCGGCGTGCATGGTATTGGGTCGAGGGGCGGTCTGTGGCATGCTGGCGGCTAACGTGCTCTAGCGCGCTCTGGCGAGCTCGCAAAGAGAATGGGTGGCGGTGCTGGGGAGTGGTCCAGGGCCTGGCTGGGCTAGGGGAAGGGGCAGGGAGGTGCGGTAGGGTTTGGTGGAGCTAGGGGACATGCTGGTTTGGTGCGGTGCTGTCCCTGGCGTGTTGCCCACGTCTGGCCGGCGGTGACCACAAACGGGCGGCGCGACACTACTGCTCTAGGCTGGTTAGTAGCTTAGTAGGGGCTGGTTAGAGGGTACAAGGGACCAAATGAAGCCCAATTACTCGACAATGCAATGATCATTGAATAGTAATAGTTAGGCAGAATTTTTGTGCATGCCACATGTTCGATCAAATGGCCGCATGAAAGAAATATTTGAATTTTGGGCTGAAATTTGGTGGAGTGTTTGATCACATGCGTGAGCTTCTAGGTGTGCTTGGGTTTTGAAAATGGAAGTCATTTGAGTGGTTTTTGAATAAGTGTGATCTTGATACCTACACTAGATTCAATTTTCAAATGCCATATAAAATTAGTGTTTGCAAGTTTTTGGTAGATCACCAAGTGGGCCTTGGTAGATCACTACTTGCACTAGCAAGGGGTGCAAAGATCCATATTTTTTTCTATTAAGAATTGAGTTCTAGGAATAGCCAAGTAGGCATGGTAGTTAAAATGGCACAAATGACCATTTGGTTATTTTATTCATTTTGATTTGTTTTTCTTTGGGATTTGTTTGGGAATGATCTAGATGATGTTTATTTCACCTAAGAATCATTTTACAATCAATGGATCACTTAATCATGGCAATTCAAAACAACTCCTATTTAAATGAACACACATATGAATGCTTTAATATTTTTAATTTGAAAAGTTTTTGTTAACTCTAAATTTGATGATTTGGATCTTAATAACCTTGGATTAGAGTTTTGGGATGTTACAAACCTTCCCCCCATAAACAAAATCTTGTCCCGAGATTTATGAAAGAAAACTAGGAATTAAAGAGATCTGGGAACTCTTTCCTAATGTAATCTTCTCGCTCCCAGGTGGCTTCTTCTTCGGTATGGTTGCTCCATTGAATCTTGAGAAACTTGATACTTCTGGTCCTGGCGGTTCTGTAAGCTTCCTCCAAGATACGGATGGGCACTTCGTGATACGTCAGGTCCTTGTTGATTTCAACAACTTAGTGATCGATGTTCTTGAAAACTTCGGTCTTCTTCGGCACTTCTAGGCATTGGCGAAGTAACGAGATATGGAACACATTGTGGATGGCTGACATCTCCTCAGGTAGTTCCAGTTGATACGATACTTCTCCTCGGCAATTCAGAATCTTGAAAGGCCCGATATATCTGGGGGCTAACTTTCCTTTCAGACTAAAGCGTTGTGTTCCCTTCATTGGCGAAACCTTGAGATATACAAAATCTCCGACATTGAAAGTCAGGTCTCTCCTTCTCTTGTCAGCATAACTCTTCTGTCTGGACTGGGCGGTCTTGAGGTGCTCACGGACTTTTTGAACCTTCTCTTCCACTTCTCGGAGAATGTCGGTACCGAAAATCTGATTCAAATTGTGCCATTTGCAGACTAGCTTGATAACTATTGTTATATGAGAATTCTACGAAAGGCAGGCAGTCTTCCCATTTTGATCCGTACTCCAAAACACATGCTCTCAACATATCCTCTAGGATTTGGTTGACTCTTTCAGTCTATCCATCATTTTGCGGGTGATAAGCGGTGCTGAAATTCAACTTGGTTCCCAATCCTTCCTGGACTTTCTACCAAAATCTCGAGGTAAATTGGGTTCCTCGATCCGATACTATGGTCTTGGGGGTTCCATGCAGACTAACAATTCTAGCAATATACAGCTCTGCTAGCTTTGAACTCACGTAGGTTGTCTTGACACGTATAAAATGAGCTACCTTGGACATTCTATCTACGATGACCCAGATTGAGTCATTTCCCCTACTAGAAGTACGCAAACCTGTGATAAAGTCCATTCCGATGGAATCCCATTTCCATTCCGGAATCTGCAATGGTTGCAACAGTCCTGCGGGTCTCTAATGCTCTGCTTAGACTCTTTGACAGATGTCACACTTGGCGATGTAGCTCCCGATTTCGCTCTTCATCGTGTGCCACCAGAATTGCTCTTTCAAATCTTGATACATCTTTGTTCCTCCGGGGTGGATAGAATAAAGAGTATCATGAGCTTCCTGCATGATAACCTGCTTCAGTTCTGAATCTGCTGGCACACAGATACGTCCTTTGTACCACAGAACTCCTTCTTCGTCTTCAGTGAATCCAGGTACCTTTCCTGTACCAATATGATGTTTGATTCCGTCGATACTTTCATTTCCCTTCTGGGCTTCCTTGATTTGGCTGATTAATGTGGGTTGAAGTTCAATGCTAGCTAAGAATCCTTTGCTAACAAGATCAGTCCTAAACTACTCCAATTCCTCATACAAACTTGGTTGTTTCTCCTTTATCATGGTGTTTAGTCTACACGGCAATCCGCTAAGAGCAGCCGCTACCACATTGGCTTTGCCGGGGTGATAGTGAATGTCAAGTTCATAATCCTTGATTAACTCTATCCATCTCCTTTGCCTCATATTCAGCTCCTTCTGAGTGAAAATATACTTCAAGCTCTTGTGATCTAAGTAAATCTCATAGCAATTACCCATAAGATAATGACACCATGTCTTCAATGCCAACACTACGACTGCTAATTCAAGATCATGGTCGGATAGTTCTGCTCATGCTGCTTTAGTTGTCGAGACAGATAAGCGATGATCTTTCATTCTTGCATCAATACACATCCAAGACCAATCTTGGATGCATCACAATACACATCAAACGCCTTCTTATATCTGGCATGATCAATATTGGGGCTGAAATCAATCTCTTCTTCAGTTCTTGGAAATTGGCTTCACATTTGTCGGTCCATTCAAATTTCTTGTCCTTCTTCAACAATTGGGTCATGGGTCTGGCGATGCTTGAAAATCCTTCTACGAACTTGCGGTAATATTGCTAATCCGAGAAATGCAAGGACTTGGGTTTGAGTGGTTGAGGCTTCCCATTCTTGGACATCTTTGATTTTGGCGGGTCAACAGAGACTCCTCCGGCAGACACAATATGTCCTAGGAATCCTACTTCTTTCAGCCAAAACTCACACTTCCTGAACTTGGCATATAATCGATGCTCTCTCAGGGTTTCTAGGATGATTCTCAGATGTTGGTCATGCTCTTCTTCTGACTTGGAGTAGATAAGGATATCATCGATAAACACTACGACAAACTTATCCAGGAAATTCATAAAGATCTTATTCATGAGATTCATGAAATAAGTAGGGGCATTGGTTAATCCAAAAGACATAACTGTATACTCATATAAACCATAGCGAGTAGTAAAGGCGGTCTTTGGAATATCCATTGCACGAATCTTAAGTTGGTGATAACTAGTCCTAAGATCAATCTTTGAGAATATCTGGGCTCTGGTCAACTGATCAAATAGATCCTCTATCTTTGGCAAGGAGTACCTATTTTTGATTGTGACATCATTCAGCTTTCTGTAATCTATGCACAAATGGTTGCCTCCATCTTTCTTGTCGACGAATAACACTGGTGATCTCCATGGTGATGCGCTTGGTTGAATCAAGCATGTTGCTAACATAGCATCCAACTGCTTCTTCAATTCTACTAACTCTGAGGGGTTCACGCTATACGGTCTCTGGGCTAAGGGTCCATCCAGGGACATACCTGGCAATTCATCCGGGAATACGTCGGGGGTATTCACAGACTACTCTGACTTGGTCTATGGTGGGTAGGGCTAGACTCTTGTTGCACTTGAATTGACGGGGTAAGGTTTCAGATATGTGCTCTATTGTGACTCCGGAGCTACTGGTCATGGTGATGGTTTTCTTAGCACAGTCTACCAGTCCTTTATGCCTTGACATCCAGTCCATACTGAGTACTACTTCCAATCCTTTGGTTCCGAGTACGATTAGGTTGGCATAAAAATCTATCCCATGTATTCTGATAGGCATAGCTTTGCAATTTTTTCTAGCTTTTGTTGTTGAACCCGGAATTTGAACTATCATGACATGCTTCAAGTTGGTTGGGTGAATCTTACTACTGCATGCAAATTCTTTGGTGACAAATGAATGCGATGCTCCAGAATCAAACAACACTCTTGCTAAAACTAAGTTGACAGAAAACATACCCAGCACTACGTCTGGCGCTTCTTGGGCTTCCTCTGCATTCATGTGGAAGAGACGGCCGTTGCGGTTGTGAGGGTTCCCTAGGGAAAATCTTCTCCCTGGTTGAACACGACGCTGCTGTTAAGCTAGGGCATTCACATTGCCAGTGGCGGCAGTCTTTTTGGGGCACTCATTGGAATAGTGGCCCTTCACTCCACACTCGAAACAAGTTATCTGGGACTTGTCTTTAGCTATGACAGGCATAGCATTGCTGCCAGTTCTGGGTGCTGTGTTGTTGTTGTTGTTGCTCTCGGGAGGGGCACGGTTGAAATTGCTGGTGTTGCCGGGGTTGTTGTGGTTTCCTCCGGACTTCACATAGCCTCCGCTACGGTTGGGGTAGCTTAGGTGAGACATTGGGGGTTGGTTGGTTCTGGGTGCATATCCTAGTGATGGATTGGGATGGTACTTCTGGTGACTGTTGGATCCAGATTGCTGCATCATACGATGTTTGTGGTTATCGTTTGCCTGGTTAATCTTTCCTTCCATCTGAATTGCAGAGTCGACTAGCTCTTCGAGATCCTCGAAACGGATGTTGACAAGGACAGTCTACATCTCATCATGCAGTCCATTCAGGAATCTCTCCTTCTTCTTGGCCTCTGTGTTGATCTCATCGGGTGCATACCTTGCAAGCGACAGGAATATATCACGGTACTCCACCATAGTCATTCTGCCCTGCTTCAATTCTCTGAATTCATCCCTCATTCTGGTGTCTAGACCCTGCGGCACGTGGGTGCGACTGAACTTGATTTTGAAGGCTTCCCATGTCATCACTTGACCATGGTTCATTGTGCGGATACTGTTCCACCATGCTCTTGCATCTCCTGCCAGGTAGTGGGTGGCAACAAGAACTTTCTCGTTGGCATCCACTCCTGCTACTTCTAGGTTGTTCTCCATTGTCTGTAACCAATCATCAGCATCCAGTGGGTTCTCTGAAGTACTAAAGATTGGGGGATTGGTATTCTGGAAGTTTTTGAGTTTGGATCCATGATGATCCTGATTTCCATGCCCTTGGTTGTTTTGGGCCATCTGGGCGATATGCTGCAGTGTTGCTAAGTTGTCCTGGCGTTCTGCCCTGCTTGCTTCATAGTCTGCAACTAACATCTGCATAAGTTGCAGCATTGGGTGTTGCGATGAGCTGCTCCCTCCGGGGTTTCCACGAGTCATCTGAAGATTGAGATGGATAAAGGGGTAAGAGGGAAAGTTCTAAGGTTTAGGGTTTTGATTTTTAAAGCTAAAACTTTGAGTTTGACTTAGGTTTTAAGAAGGCACACGATACAAACACACATACACCACAACAAGGAAAATAGATGGTTTTAAGAACCATTCTGCAAGCTACGATACATTGGAACCGATACATCTCATGCTACGACAGTGCTCTAGTGCATCTACTCATCATCGATGAAGTCGCAGTCCTCATCGTCAGTGTAGAAGTCCACGACATCCTCCTCCAGAAAGTCATCATCATTGCTGAGGTAAGAATCCATGTCTCCCTGGATGTCTTCACCCTCCTCTTCTTCCTCCTTTGATGCAAGCTGAGCTTCTTGCTCCTTGACGGTCTTCTCGAGGTCGGCCACCTTCTTGTGAAGACGGGCGATGGTGCGATCCTTCTTTTCGTGTTGGAGGCGAAGAGACTGGCGGTCCTTGACAAGCAGTGAGAAAGTATGGGCCTTCTGGGTGGCAATGGCACGGTTGTGGTCTGCAAACTCCCTGGCATTGTCCAATAACTTCTGACGGTCGTAAACAGGAAGTCAAGGTTCTCCACTTGATGCTTCAACTCCGGGTGACTTGGCATCTCCATCGGCATTCCCATGAAGTCACGTCTTGCATAGTGAGAAAAACGGGTTCTGATGTAGCCCAACATATGGAAACCACCTTTGGTCCACATCATGCCATGCTAATCATCACTCCAAAGGTGAACTCCTTCCATGCTTTGCCTTTCATTGGTTATTGTGCGAATGGAATCCTACTTGAGACAAATGCCCATGATGTGACTAGGTCCATGAACATGATGCCAAGAAGATGCAGCAAGGATGGCTCTAGAGCCAAGACACCAAGCAAGAGGCCTGCAAGAGAAGACACAAGAAGCTGCTGAAGTAGGACCGGAGTATCCAGACCAGCAGACCGGAGTCTCCGGTCTACCACAACGGAGTCTCCGGCCTGTCTCCGGACAAAGACCCAAACCTGCGCCTGGGACAGTCTGAGACCCACTCCAGAGGCGACACCGGAGACAGACCGGAGTCTCCGGCCTACACTGGACTCTCTGGACCCCACACCGGAGTTTCCGGACCGAGCATCGTGGGCCTATGCGCCTTAAGCTGGGCTTGGCCCATGTAACGACCCCAAACTTCCTACTTATGCCTGTTTTACCCCTAGCTCGTGGCTGGCTTATATATATGCCCCCACCCCCTCCTTGAAACCCTAGAGATGATGATGAATTGAGGCATGTGCCGAACCCTAGATGGGAACCCCCTCTCATTAGTAAATCTATAAGTTGTACAAGGCCTTGGAGTCGGTGCCCTTCTCCAAGTTGTCAAGACCCTCCTCAAGTGTTTGGTCTCTACCTATCAAGGATTCTAGTAGTGCTTGATATCTCCCCTTTGGGATTCTACTTGGTTGCTACTCTCTCCTTGATTTGGATTCTACCTTCCTCTTGCCGATCTCTCCTTTGGTGATTCTACCGCAAGCTCTCTGGCCGAGGATTCTATTGGAATGGTTGTTCGAACCAACGGGAGCAAATCGAATTGGGGGTGATTTGGCGTGTGTTTGTATCTTTACCTTGCATTAGAGTTGTGTTCATCGTGTTTTTCCTCACTTCCGCCTCAAATCTGTGAAGATCGGGCCACTCCAAGGTTAAATCCACAAGGAGACCCATAACAACTGGTATCAACAGCTTTTGGTTGCCACGGATTTGACTTCGCCCTTCGATTTCCATCATAAACTGAAAAATACTAAATATATAGCCCCAAATTGCTTTTGGATCGATCTCTTGTTTTGGTGAGTTGATTGTGGTTTTAGTCCAATAGCAACTTGTCTTTGGAGTTGGTCTACTTGTGCCCTGCGTTTCCCAGCCCAATTTGGTCAAAATTTTCTGGATTTGAGGGTTCAAGGGCCAAATTTCTGCTCAAGAACACGAGCTGTTCGTCGTGTAGACTCCAGACCAGAGTCTCTAGACCGGCAGACCGGAGTCTCCGGCCCACACCGGAGTTTCTGGACCAAAAGACCGGAGTCTCCGGCCCACACCGGAGTGTCCGGACCAGCAACACCGGAGTCTCTGGCCCTGACAAATTTTTTGACCCCTTTTCCTTTTTCGACTGATTTCCTTTTGACGTTTGTGACTCGTGTGTGTGTCTGTCAACTAACAAAAGCTTCCACAACGCCTCATGCTCAACATCGACACCACGGAACTCGAACCATCCCTCCACCAACGGTTGCAAGTGCGACATCACCACAAGGTATAACTTGCACCACCCTTGTTAACCCCTTTTTCCTTTGTGTGTTACCTAACCTATCGAGAGTATCTCATCTTGTGTTTGCCGAAGCATTGTGCGCTTGCTCTTGCATAAGTCATAGTGTAGAGGCAATAGCAAAACTTGGCTCCATAGCATAGCAAAGAAAGAGGTACAAAAAAAGCTTATAAGCAAAAGAAAAAGAGAAAGATACCAATACAAAAGAGAGTCCAAAGCTTCTAAGCAAGAGTGCGAGCAAGAGCAAGGCAGGCGTACAAATCCGTTGCTTCTCCATCTTTTGGCAAACGGGTTACGGTCTCTCCTAGTGTTGGCACGACACCGAGCATTAGTCTTCGCTAGGACCAATTTTGTTTGTTGCTCATTTTCATAGTCGTGTTAGCCACATTAATCTCCACCGTGTGTGTATAGTCGTAGGTTCTCGTCACCCTTTTAACCTTTTCCTTTGACTTTGTTTTTGTTGGATTTTACCCACTTTTGACAATAACCTTTTCGTTTGGTTGTTCCATTTGCTATCCACCTTCCTACCCATCCACCATAGGCCTTTGTGTGTGTGTCTTGTGTATTCGCTTTGCTCTCAGCAAGAACAACCTTTCCAATTTTTGACTTGGTGAGGCAAGGTAGCACATACCATACCACCAATACCACCCTCGTTTCACTTGTGGTCACATAACATGTCTAGGGAAAGCGGAGAAAGTGGAGATGGCAACTTCAACAACCAAGATAGTTTTTCCACGCGCCACAACTTATGGGTGCAACAATAATTCAATGCTCAATTTGAGAGGCTTGAGAACCGGCTCGATAAAACTTTTCGAGAATTCGACTACCGTGACCGGCAACGCCAAGTGGAGCACAATGCTCAATTCCAAGCTCTTCACCAAGCTATTGCCAACCTCGGCAACCGTCATGGACACCATTCAAGCTCGTCAAGTTCGTCTCGTGCGTGCTACTCAAGTCATCATGGCAACTCCTCGCGCTCCCATTCTCATCATGGAGAACCCCACCACCACAATGGGGAACATCAAGCTCGTCATCACCATGAATAAGTGGTTGAGCCACAACATCAACAACCACACCACACAAGACGTCATCGACACCATGATCACCAAGCGCATCCACAACAACATGAAGAATATGGTTGCCCTCCACTACAAGCTACGGTACAAGCGCCACCACCACCCCAAGAGCAAGAACGCCATGGTGAACACAACCGCGATGATAGGTGCTAACACCTGAACCATGACCATCGCCATCAACAACAAGTTCATCGAGCACCACAATGGGATACGAGTGATGATGACGAGGATGCACACCGCGCGCGACACAAAAACCGCTACGCTCAACCACACCATCGTCATCAACAACCAATGAATGCAAATGATCCCGAGCAAAGTCATAGAAGAGACTTTGCGCATCAAGCTCCTCCTCAACCGCGTCCTCGAGAAAATCAAGCTCCTCCTGCACCACCACGTGCACCAAGTGAAGCGAGCATAAGGCAAGATCGCCGTAACTACCACCGTGAACATGCAGAGGGCAAATTTGGGAAGCTCAAGTTCATTATGCCCAAGTTCAAGGGAGAAGAAGACACTGATGCATACATTGATTGGGAGCTCAAAGTTGACAAGATCTTCCGAGTCCACAACTACTCCGAAGAGAAGAAAGTTGCAATGGCATCCCTTGAGTTTGAGGACTATGCAAATGTTTGGTGGGAAGACTTACAAAAGAACCGTGAGAAGAATGAGGAACCTCCAATTGAAACTTGGACCAATATGAAGGAATTGATGTACACACGCTTCGTCCCCGAGCATTATCGCCAAGATCTCTTCGACAAGCTACAAAACTTGAAACAATGCACCAAGTCAATTGATGAATTCTACAAGGAAACGGAGAAAACCATGATGTGAGCTGATGTGAGAGAACTCGAAGAGCAAACCATAGCAAGGTTCCTCAACGGTTTGAGCCGCCCAATAAGGAAGATTGTTGACTTTCAACCGTACAAGAACCTCACCGAGCTCCTCCATCAAGCTACCAAAGCTGAGCGGCACTTGCAAAAGGAGAATGCATATGAGAGGCCCAAGCCATACTTTGCGTCCATCAACGCAAATGCTCCCGCAAAGCCAAATAACCAAGCAAAGACCGTGATATCACCTTCCTCCAACACGACTTTGGATAGTCAAGTCACTTGCTTCAAGTGTGGAGTGAAAGGTCACAAGTCATATGAGTGCACCAACTCACGAGTGATGCTTATGGATGAGAATGGCGCAACCTACTCCGTAAGTGAAGAGGAATATGAAGCTCTCACTCAACGAGCTATTGCAAGGACAGTCGCAATGGAAGAGGATGACACACTTGTATGCGAGCATGATCCGGGCCCTGCACTTGTCATAGCTCAAATCACGCCAACAAACTCCATCCCAAGAGAGGACCAATGCCTCAATATCTTCCAAACTCATGCTGGAATTAATGGCAAGTCAATAAAAGTGATTATTGATGGAGGTAGTTGCCAAAACCTCGCAAGTACGGAGCTGTGTGAGAAACTCAAGCTGCAATGCATAGAGCACCCTCACCCCTACCTTGTCCAATGGTTGGATAACAATGGAGCCCTCAAGATAACATCCAAGGTCCATGTCTGCTTCAAGATTGGCCCATATGAAGACACCGTCGAGTGTGATATCATGCCAATGTCCGTGTGCCACATGCTACTTGGAAGGCCATGGCAATACGATAAAGGAGCAATGCATCATGGTTCCACCAACCAATACTCCTTCAAGTGGAATGACAAGAATTTGGTGCTCCAACCCATGACGCCAAGCCAAGTCATCGCATTCAACATGACACCCGTCAATAAGATAAAGCAAGCTAAAGACCCTTGTGAGACGAGTGGTGAGAGAGTGAACCACCATCAAGAGAGTGAGTGCCACAAGACATAAATGAGTGGAATAATCATGAGTGCCACGACGCAAGCCACAAAATGTGAGAAGAGAGACTTGAGTGTGACCCATACTAACAATCATTCATACAATTCTCTCTCTTTGTTGTCGGTTTTGCAAGGTACCCAAGATACACCACCAACTACAAGGATAAGGCTACAAGATCTCCAACCACAACATGATGGCAAGATGTACCACAAGCTCTTCAACAAGTTTGAGAATGGCTTCGACACCGGCGATCCAACCGTGTACAAGATCAAGGCCAAGGACACACCTCCTTCCTTGCATGATGAGCGAACATCGTCGAGGTCGACTCGTTTTCAAGCGGGGGAGATGATGTGGCCCAACATATGGAAACCACCTTTGGTCCACATCATGCCATGCTAATCATCACTCCAAAGGTGAACTCCTTCCATTCTTTGCCTTTTGTTGGTTATTGTGCGAATGGAATCCTACTTGAGACAAATGCCCATGATGTGACTAGGTCCATGAACATGATGCCAAGGAGATGCGGCAAGGATGGCTCTGGAGCGAAGACACCCAAGCAAGAGTCCTGGAAGAGAAGACACAAGAAGCTGCTGAAGCAGGACCGGAGTCTCCGGACCAGCAGACCGGAGTCTCCGGTCTACCACACCGGAGTCTCCGGCCCGTCTCCGGACCAAGCCACGAACCTGCGCCTGGGACAGTCTGAGACCCCCTCCGGAGGCAACACCGGAGACAGACCAGAGTCTCCGACCTACACCGGAGTCTCCGGACCCCACACCGGAGTCTCCGGACCGAGCATCGTGGGCCCGCGCGCCTTAAGCTGGGCTTCCCCATGTAACGCCCCCAAACTTCCTGATTATGCCTGTTTTACCCCTAGCTCGTGGCTGGCCTATATATATGCCCCCACCCCCTCCTTGAAACCCTAGATATGATGATGAACTGAGGCATGTGCCAAACCCTAGATGGGAAACCCCTCTCATTAGTAAATCTATGAGTTGTACAAGGCCTTGGAGTCGGTGCCCTTCTCCTGGTTGTCAAGACCCTCCTCAAGTGTTTGGTCTCTCCCTATCAAGGATTCTAGTAGTGCTTGGTCTCTCCCCTTTGGGATTCTACTTGGTTGCTACTCTCTCCTTGATTTGGATTCTACCTTCCACTTGCTGATCTCTCCTTTGGTGATTCTACCGCAAGGTCTCTCGCTCAGGATTCTATTAGATTGGTTGTTCGAACCAACGGGAGCAAATCGAATTGGGTGTGATTTGGCGTGTGTTTGTATCTTTACCTTGCATTAGAGTTGTGTTTATCGTCTTTTCCCTCACTTCCGCCTCAAATCCGTGAAGATCAGGCCACTCCAAGGGTAAATCCACAAGGAGACCCATAACAGGTTCCTTGGATCTGGTTGACACTAAGGGCACATAGACGTGTGAGAGCTTGATGCATTGCCCTGGCTAATCCATCTAGCCAGGTGTTCTCTCTAACGGAGAACTGGATTCTCCCGGACATTGTTGCTTCGATGCTTCCTCGAAGATCAGAGGTGACAAGCCATTGCAAATCCCCTCCTGGGGGTCCTGGAAGTTGAGCTCCGAGAAACTTTGGGTGTGGGCGTCCCAATAACTCAGACAGTGAATCTAGATCCCTCTCGAAGATTAGCGGGCCTCCATTGCCCAACTGGTAGAACTTGCTAAACTGAGTCTCCATCTACAATAATTAAGGATGAGGAAGTTAGTGAAGTGATCAAGTGTGTCAAATTTTATGTAGTAATGTAAGAATTTGGATGAACATGAATTTTTTTGAGAAAGAATGAATACCCAAGGGTAAGAGAGGAAATAGTTTTTCATAAATACTCACTTTGGTTTTGAAATTATGTTTTTGTTCGGACGTCCATTCTAACTAGGGTCTCCTATGGCCAGGATGGCTCTGATACCAACTTGCCAACACCCGGATTTTTAATCCCAAATGCATGTTATGCCGTACATCGCAATCCCAGGATTACCATTTTTGCGAGACATAACAGATTGGATATCACAGTACATCATCCATTACAAACCATAAATAAGGTCTTACACAAATAAGGATCTCATGATCCAGTCTTAGTACAATCAAGCAGCGGAATAAATATTAAGCGTACTGGTGGGGTCCATCTTCAGGGGCACAGGTAATGCTGATGAAGGCAGATAGTCCTAGTTATGATAGTCGTCCTGCTGACCGTCTTCTTGGTAGTCTCCTTCATAGTCTGGCCATAGGAATAGCTAGGGACAAAAGCCATGAGTACTCTTTAAGTACTCGCAAACTACCACTAACAAGTAAGGTAGTACTAGTGTAAATGCTAACTCTAAGTTTAACTATAAAGTTAAGTTCGAAACCTAAGATGAGTTCAGAAACAAAGAAAGACAAAATAAAGTTCTAGAATCACTGAAGTTGGGAAGCTAGTGTCATAGTCACAACTCTGTTGTGGTCAAGTCAAGATTCATCATTCAATTCATAAGTCATTTTGAAAACATCTGACAAATGAAACAGTATGGCCACTCCAACTGTCCATAACCGTGGACGCGGCTATTCGAATAGTTTGACACTCTATAGAGGTGGTACACTTTCACCACAAGATTCGAGACATCTGTTAGGGATAACCCTGAATCATCATACTTAGTATGCAGATAATCAAACATAACCTTTCCTTTACACACTCTAGTATAAGCACATCTCCTATGAGCATGGCCTCCCAACCATGACCATCTGTCATCTTGGGCACTGCATAGGTGGACAACATTGAGAGGTAGCCTCAGCTCAAACCTCTCCCGCAAGGGAACTAATACTAATGCATATAAACTTCCGGCTAAGCCTTACCCAATTCAGGTATTGTGGTTGTACGGTAAAATTGGAATGGTATCGCATCTGAATCCATCCATCAGTTTTGTAAAAGGGCTAAGGCTCATGCCTCAACATTTTCATCATTATAAACCCTTTGTGTTTCTCAACACATGTCAAAACATCTCAATAGAATGACTCATCATTCCAAGGTTTTCACAATTCATTTTCACCAAGTGTTCCCATCTAAATTGACTCAAGTTTTGATTTAGCTCTAAGCTACTAAGTTAAGAGTGATCACTAAGGTGGGATGCTAAGTTTTATACTTTTTATGCTACCTTCAAAACAAGTAAAGGAGTTTGGTAAAATAAAGAAGGTAAAGCTTGAAATTAAATATTGGACTAAGTATAAATCCAAATGGTATCACCAAAGCATGCCTAATGCCTTTGCTTAAGTTTTCTAGTTTGCAAGGGTTAGCTTGCATTGTTAAAGATGGCTTGCTAGTATAATACTTGCAAGTGTTAGCTTGCCTTGGTTGGTGCAGTGGTTGAAGTTTTCTTCCTCCTCTTCTTGGTAGAACTCCTCCTCCTCGAAAGCTTGGTCGGTACTATCATCTATAAATACATACGGAGTACACAATCACCAAACAATACTTAACTAGTCTACTTAGCACTCTAAAGCACACATTTGACGATCTATTACCATCACAAGCATCACAAGGTTTTATTAAATAGTTTCATCCTTTTTATTTAAGAAAAGTAATTTCTACTCATTGAAAATAACTAAGATTTAATATTCACCACTTAAAATATGGGCTCATGTGGACACATGTCCTCGCCACATATTCTGACATGTGGGAATGTGATTTAAAGTGACTAGAAATGCCTATATAGCATTATTTTGGTACTAGTCCAAAGTCATTGCATGTAAACCTTAATATTATTACATATCCAGATAGGTATGGTTAAATATGATTTTTGAGAGTTGGAATCAACTAAAAAGTTATTATGGTTGATTTTATAAAAATGTTTGAATGTGCAATTGCTTCTACCTTGTTATTTTTACTAGGAGAGATCTCTAACTCTAAATGAATTAAATCCAACGGGCTTGGATATCTCTTTTCACTAGCTTTCTAACAAAATTTGAATCACTCAATTTGGTTCAGTAGATATTTTGTAATTGATTTTTGAACTAAGGGACAGAAGTGAGTTCAAACTAAAATAGAAAAAACCATATTTGAACTAAATGGGTCGCACGGGAAAACTAACGGGCCGGCCCAGTGGCGCTCAGCAGCACAGAGGGCGGCTGACAGGTTGGTCCCGCTTGTCAGCGAGACTTAAAACCCGAAACGGTACGGGGCAATCTGGGCGCTACAATTAGAACGGAGATCGACGGCTCACAGTCGTCGTCGACGACGGACTCATCGCCGGTGAGACCGAACCCTAAATGGCCAGTGGGGGTACGGTGAGGGCATACCAGGGCTCCAGCTACTGCGGCGAGGCGGGCGATCGAACTGGACGGCGACGGCGGACTCATGCGAGGTCACGCCAGCTCCAGGGGTGGACGAAATCGACGGGGACTTCTCCTCCTCTCCAGCGGGCTCCTCCGGTGCAATTCCGGCGAACTAGGACTCGAGCGGCTCCGGCGAGAGAGGGGAAATGCTCAGGAAGATGAGGGGAGTGGAGTGGTGTGAGGAGGTAGTGCTAGGGAAGGCCCCTTTTATAGGGCGACGAGGGGACCGAACGGCACGACGGTGAGCTCATCGGTGACGTTGATACAGGCGGCTAGAGGCATGGGTGGCGTAGGCGGACGGTGGCATGCCTCCTGGTGGTGCTCTACGACTTGAATGCGCGGCTAGGGGCGGTGCCTAACGGTCAGGAGCTTCCCGTGCTTTGGAAGATAGAGGCAGTGCTCGACGTGGCGCACAGCGACTGTGGGTCGCGCGGCGGCGCACAGCCGTGTCTGGCGGGGTGCTGGGGTATTGGGTCGAGGAGCGGTCTATGGCATGCTGTCGGCTAACGCGCTCTGGCGAGCTCGGAGAGAGAATGGGCGGCAGTGCTGGGGAGTGGTCCAGGGCCTGGCTGGGCTTGGGGAAGGGGCAGGGAGGTGCGGTAGGGTTAGGCGGAGCTAGGGGACGTGCTAGTTTGGCGCGGTGCTATCCCTGGCGTGCTGCCCGCGTCTGGTTGGCGATGACCACAAACGGGCGGTGCGGCACTGCTGCTCTAGGCCGGTTAGTAGCTTAGTTAGGGCCTGGTTAGAGTTAGAGGGGACAAGGGGACCAAATGGAGCCCAATTACTCGACAATGCAATTATCATTGAATAGTAATAGTTAGGCAGAATTTTTGTGCATGCCACCTGTTCGATCATATGGCCGCATGAAAGAAATATTTGAATTTTGGGCTGAAATTTGGTGGAGTGTTTGATCACATGCTTGAGCTTCTAGGTGTGCTTGGGTTTTGAAAATGGAAGTCATTTGAGTGGTTTTTGAATAAGTGTGATCTTGATACCTACACTAGATTCAATTTTCAAATGCCATTTAAAATTAGTGTTTGCAACTTTTTGGTAGATCACCAAGTGGGACTTTGTACATCACTAGTTGCACTGGAAAGGGGTGCAAAGATCCATATTTGTTTCTGTTAAGAATTGAGTTCTAGGAATAGCCAAAGTAGGCATGGTAGTTAAAATGGCACAAATGACCATTTAGTTATTTTATTCATTTTGATTTGTTTTTCTTTGGGATTTGTTTGGGAAAGATCTAGATGATGTTTATTTCACCTAAGAATCATTTTACAATTAATGGATCACTTAAACATGGCAATTCAAAACAACTCCTATTTAAATGCACACACATATGAATGCTTTAATAACCATTTTCTATGGGCGCGACGATGACCTTGGATGGGCGGCGCTGGGAATTTCTGGGGGCAGAGAAGCTCTGTGTGCGCAGAAGGAGTAGAGGAGAAGGAAACGGTGCTGGGAACAGGTGAAGAAGATGAGGAAAAGAAATCCTCACCCCTTATAACCACCAACCTCGCCAAGATTTGTGCTAACGTTACAATAAATATGCCATGTGCCGTGGAAAGAATTGGGAAGCCCCCACATGATGATTACGCCGCCTCGATCTCCACGCGCACATTGAAACGACGCCTCGGTTCCACGAAAGGCGGATCCACCAACGGTCGTGCTGACATGAAATGTCTGTTAGTGACGTGACTTGACCATGACTGGTGTTAGATGATGTCAGTGACCAAGTTTCAGCTTAGTTTGAATTTCGAGCTGGAAATCTGAATAACGTATTTATAGGTCCGACTCGTTTTTGAGACCCAGATTGTATCTTTTCTTGTGAAGTTTCAGGAACCCTTCAAGATTCTGCAAGCCGAAGATCAAGCTAGATGATGATAAATCTGACTTTGGATCTTGGAGGCCACCGGGGGCTGCTGTTGGGGATATACTTTCCGGGTATCCTCACTATACCTCACTGACCAGGGTGGCCCACTTCAGGTTAGAGCTTTGCTTCACAGGTGGCCTAGTCAGGGAGAAGAGACGGAGTCCCATCCGGCTACGGGAAGGCCTAGAAGACTTAGCGACATAGGCCCATAGTGTTACTTGTAGTTCAAGGTGTACTCTGTAACCAACTCTTAGTCGTAGCCGGATAGATCTCTCCTGTAAACCCTAGGCCGGATATCTATATAAGCCGTCCTAGGGAGAGCCTTTAGGGAACCCTCACAATAGTCTACAATTTCAACTCGCACAGGCGAAACCCTTGTAACCCATATTCTGGCTCTGCCGTATTATTGGATTGCTAGCAGGAGTAGGATCCATCCAAAGCCGGCGGATTCGAACCTGTGTAAACTTGTGTGCTCACCGTCCCGGAATCCCGTACAAATCACACCCCTCTCTTCCACACGCCTCGAGGACCCCCTCATGGCGTACTTCTCATCAATCCGACGACATCCGGCCTACCCCAGCCCCGTCTGGGCTCGGACATTCTGTATGCCAGTTCGGACACTACCCGGACACTACCCGGAGTGTCCGGCCACCCCGGACTATCCGATCCACTCGACCCAGACTGTCCGGCCTGAATATGGGCATGCGAGCCTTAGTTGGGCCATGTGGCCCATGTACCCCTCTACTTCGCGCAGAACTCTACTTTAATGCCTGAATTACCCCTAAACTTGTGGTTGGCCTATATATAGTCCCCCACCTCCATTGTAAACCCTAGGCATGATATTTGGAATTAGTTGAAACCCCTTCTATATCTATCTAGTTCTTGCCTCATGCTCCTTTGACAAAGGAGCACCAAATATCCCAAATCTCATTGGAGTTTGCATCGTGCCTCCGCGTTGTACAAGGCCTTGGCATTGGTGTCCCTTTGCCAAGACGTCAAGATCTCACCGAGTCTCCCATCTCGTTGTGCCGGTTCGAGAGAGAGTCCTCCGCCCGACGCCGATCCTAGGGATTGCGCTAGACCGGTCACCGCCGGCGTGAGCTATTGGTGTGTATCATGGTTTTGCGTGTGTGTGTTCATCGCGTTCTTCGCGTGAGTTCGTCGTGTTCATCCTTCCCTCCTTACCCCGCACTCCATCCTTGATTTGAGTGGGATTCGTGAAAGATCGGGCCACCCTAGAGGTTTGCCCTCAACATATTGGTATCAAGAGCTTTGTTGCTCACGAATTCCCCCACAAAATTTTCTTCTATCCACCAAAAATTCGAAAATCCCCAAAAAAGAGCCCCATGCTTTCCTTTGGATCGATCTCTTGATTTGGAGTGTTATTTGTGGTTTTGATCCGACGAAACCTTGTCTTAGGAGTTGGTCCATCTTTATCCTTCGTTTTCCAAGCCTGATTTGGCCAGTTTTTCGCGGATTTGAGGCCTTAAGGCGAGGATTTCCGCTCAAGAACACGAGCAGGAAAACCGCGCCGGAGTGTCTGGACCTATCCGACCGGAGTGTCCGGCCGAACCCGACTAGAGTGTCCGGCCTGACCGGAGTGTCCAGCACAGATAGACCGGAGTGTCTGGCTGTAACACTAGTTTTGACAGTTTTGCCTCATTTTTTGCATTGGTAATTTCCTTTGTTTGCTCCTGTCCCGTGTGCGTGTTAACAACTAACAGCAAGCTTCCGCATCGACAATCCCCGCGCTCATTGACACCATGGCCCACGAACATCATCCCGCAACACCGACGACAAGTTCATCATCACAAACGAAGGTATAACTTGCGTCACGTTGTTAGCCCCTATCTTCCTTTGTGTGTACCTATCCCATGAGAGTGGCTCATCTTGTGTTTGCTTGAGCATTGTGCATTTGTCCTCGGCTAGTGAGAGTGCAAGATCAATATCAAGTGTGACTAGGTTGCATCAAGGGAGAGAAAAAAAATGACAGAAATAAAAAGATACAAAGCAAAAGAAAAGTAGTCTCCCCTTGCAAAAGAGAGTCTCAAAGCTTGTAAGCAAGAGAGAGAGAAAGAGCGCCCGAGGCAAGTGCACAAATCCGTTGCTTATTTTTCCTCTTTGCAAACAAGCCACGATCTCTCCTTGTATTGGCACAACACCGAGCGAGTCTTCGTTAGGAAAGTTTGTTCACTCATTTTCATAGTCGTGTCAATCCCAAAAATCTCCACGTGTGTGCATATAGTCGTAGGTTCCCGTCACCCCTTTGAGTTGTTGACCTTCGCCTTTGACTTGAGTTTTGTTGGATTTTACCCACTTTTGAGTATCCCTTTTATTTTGGTTGGTTCTTTGGCATTCCACAATCCTAACCTACCACCAACAAGCTTTTGAGAGTTAGTTCTTTCTTTAGTGTGAGTTTTCTTTGCAATTCCACTTTGCACGCTTATAGCTCTCACTTGAGGTTTCTAGTTTGGTGCAATCCCCAAGGTGAGGTACAAGGCTAACACCACCATATTCCACTTCAATATACAATACTTTTGTGTTTTGCATGATGGATAGGCACGGTGAGTCGAGCCAACCACCTCCCCAAGAAGAAGATCAAGGACCGTATATGACGCGCGCAAGTCACTTCATCGTTCGACAAGAGTTCCATGAACGTTGCCAAGCCCTTGAAACGTGACAAGATGAACAATTTGGCGAGATGCAAGCCAAGTTCAAGAACATCTACAACCGCTTCGACGGTCTCGAACGACAAATGCATGCAATGCATCACAACTTCGGCCACCAAAATGAATCACTTCAATTCTCCGTCGCCGAAACAAATGACAATCTGCGACGCCTCATCGACGGAATGGCAAGACCGCGTTCCCGTGCTACAAGCTTTTCAAGTTCTTCGCGTTGTCATGCACATCTTCAACAAGATCTACATCCAAGTGCTCCAAGATGCAATGATTCCCCCGTGGTTGAAGATGGAAGTTCTTCGAACTATGTACCTTCCCCACGGCACGCTGCAACGTCAAGCTATGATGGTGATTTCTCTTCAAGGCAAAGAGCAAGGCAAGAAGCACACCGTCATCACGCAAGGGCATTAGTGATCCAACAAGAGCAACAACAAGAAGAACCGCAAGTCTACCACCATCCACCGCGACACATACTTGACACAACAAGTGATGACTCCAATTTGGAGAACCAAGCTCATCATCGACGTGAAGCTCTCCAAGACCCTCCTCCTCGTCATCATCATCATGAACGTCTGCACTGACACCATGGTCATCACGAGGCACCTCCTCCACCACACCAAAACATGGAGCGTCAAGTGGTACAAGTTGAGCGATGCCCACCACGTCAAGAGGCTCACGACCATAATCTTCTCCGTGAGGCCATGTGCCTAACCAACATCACCAACCAAGGAACGAGCCTCCTCTTCATCATCAACCGCGTCACAAGGCTCCACATCCTCAACAACCTCATGGGGCCCAAGCGCAAGAGCAAGCTCCTCGACAACAATATCAAGAGCAAGCTCCGCAACAAGGTCACGAGAACCAAGTTCCACCTCCTAAACCATAAGATTGTCAGCAAGCTCATCACAATGATCGCATGGAAGATGAAAACCATCATCACCATGACAACAATCGCTATCCTGATGCCAAATATTCCGGTTTTGCCCAAGTATTTCATCGAAATCTTATTTTAATGAAATTCTTAACTTGTGTCAATACAAGATACATCATTTCCAATCAACAATATGTCCTCTACATAATGTATTTAGAAATATGTCTCAGTGCCCCCACTTAATTTCTTGCAAATGCAAGCATCTTCATCATCTTCGATGAATTTAAACTCTTTTAATATTTTCAGCATGGTGAACATTCCAACTTCGCTATGCTTACTTCAACTATTGAAGTTTGCATGCCCTTTTAGCACCCTTTGAATTAACAAAACCCTTCGGACTGTGTCTTGTACATGTCCTAGGTAACCATTCTATTAAAAGAACCTTGTTTTGTTTATTCAACTACCATATACCAAATTATATGTAGTGGTTACTACATTAATCCATCAAGACTAAATATCGCTATGAAAGATCAAATCTTGTCATAGTCAACTCCTTAAACATTGTCGTAAACTTCTTTCCAACATGTCGACTATTTCATAGATGTTAAACATCCATGTCTATTTCTTTATAGATCCAAACACGACCGATAGGCTTTATGCCTTTTCAGAGGGTCTTCCAAGTTCAGAAACTTGATTCTCGTGTATGGATACTATCACGAATTCTATGGCTTCTAGTCATTTTATGGAGTCAGGGCCCATCATCGCTTCTTTGCATGCAGTCGGTTCATCATTGTCAAAACAATAACGACTTGTTTATCAAATATCACTATTTGATTCTTAGCAACCCACACGGTTCAATATGAACTCTAATCTCCGAGATTACAACCTTCGGGAGCCATGAGCATTGTGGCCGCCACCGGGACACTTTCTGGCGCTGCACTACTTAGCACATATATCTAAGGTTCAACAACCTTATCAAAGTTCTATTGTCCTCCCACTTAACTTTTCGCTAAAAATTCCTTCTCAAGAAACTTGATGTTCCAACTAACAAACTCTTTTGTCCTCGGTGTTATGGAGAAATTCCCAACAAATTCTTTGGATAACCTACAAAGACATGCTTATCTGACGTTGTTTTTAAATATTTTACTTATGCATGGCATACCAAAATTTAAGAAAAGAAAATTCGGGTTTTATCCCAAACCATAACTTATATGGTGTCATTTCAACGGATCACGATGGTGCTCTTTTCAGTGTAAAAACGGTAGTCTCTAAAGCTTCAATCCTTAAAACATAAAGGCAGTTTTATAGATGACACCTTTGATCTTACCATGGCAAACATGGTTTTATTTCATCTCTCGAATATGCCACACTCCTATGGTTTATCGGGAAACACAAATCATGGAACAATTCCTGATATCTTAGGTGTTTTGCTAAACATGTAACTCAAATTATCTTCCTTTATGATCAAATCATAAACTCTTTTATTTTCTTGTTCACAATGATTTTTCACTTCATCTTGAAAGACTTTGAACAATTTTCAAATGTTTCGTACTTCTTCCTTATTAAGTAAATATATAGATATATTCACTCAAATTTTGGGACAAAGCATATGAAGCAAAAAGATCCATCGCATATGGCTACATATAATGGACTATATACATCAATATGTATAAAATCCGATAAGTTAGTCATCCGTTCCTCTTTGGCCTATGAACGGAGTTTCAATTATCTCGAGGAAAGTCTCACAAGCGTCAATTG
This sequence comes from Avena eriantha, assembly GCA_910589775.1. NCBI lineage: Eukaryota > Viridiplantae > Streptophyta > Magnoliopsida > Poales > Poaceae > Avena > Avena eriantha. The sequence goes on from OU342744.1 coordinate 346,371,138, forward strand.
ATCAAAATCAAAGACTCCAAAAATCCATCAACATGGATTTTCTTCATGTTTTCTGTCCAATATAATTTAAACAGCGATGTCAGTTCATAAGTGATCTTTCAATCATTTGTCTTGCGACATTTTAGCAATAGTGTTTTTGGATGTGATTTCTCCCACTAGACTTGTAAAAGTTCATGCATCCTTTATGGAATACGGTAATTATTTGAACAACCATTGTTCTCATAATACCGGAACGAAACAAAAATTATTAAAACAAATCTTGAAGGCTAGGTTTGATGACAACGAAAAACACAATAACACTTTATTTGTTTTCGATGAACATCATCACTTATTCTCTTGCTAGTTACTTAGGCCATTGCAGTTCATGAATTGCGTTGTCCTGTATGGCACTTCATACCAACCAATTCGGTATCCAATACCTCAGAACCACATTGTTTAACAAGCAAGGAATACAACCATAACATGTATATCTTCTATATACCTAAGCTGGACATTTCCAACTTTTTCTTTTCGGCCAAATATTTTATAGATTCTCTTTCAGCAATTCCTTTTCCTTTTAAAAGAATCTATCAACATCAATAGTGGTGTCATTCACATGACACATAGTACAAAGCGTATATAGTCAAATACTAATACCTTTGGACTTGCACTTTGAAGTGGATCACCATCTTCAAATGTTTTGGTATTCTTTCAAAAATCCATTCTTTAGTAATCTATTAGTGTAGTAAACATTTTACTTACATCTTCTATTCATCCTTATCATGACAACTTTCATGATCAAGCTACTATAGCCTATAAGGAAAAATCGCGAGTATAATGTTAGTTCCCAAAACCTTTTTGGAAGGTTCGGATGCTTAGCATCTCCATCCTTCACAAATTCTCATACAATATGAGAACATGTATTTTGCTAAATTATACTCTATCATAATGCAACCAAAAACATTGTTTCAGATATCATAATAGCTTTCACACATGATGGTTTCTGAAACAATTTTCAGCTCCTATATAATCTTGATATTAAAACAACTTTTGAATATCAATAATCATGGAGGCAAACATGATAATTTAGATACTAACATTGGAATTCTTACTCTTGATTTAATATTACTTATTAAATTTCATGGAGTAAATAGAGTTTGCTGAAAGTTTGCAATAGGACTTCTAAACTTTAAATTGACATTCAAAACAATACGATACCAGTTCGTAAAGTAAATATCCAGAATTCTATAGTTCTATTATCTCAATTAAAACTAAGCATAAGGTAGTGAAGACGCCAATGACTACAACAAATTATGCAAATTCACTTCGATTTAGTTTATGACAAATTGAGTTCGACTAATCCAAATTAGAAATGAACTCCCACTCAAAAACGACATCCCTCGTGCCTTTTTGGTGATTACATGAACCAAATCCACTACACCGAGTCTGATCATCACGTCAGTCGGTATAGCTTCAAAGGCGAGCATCAATATGGGCATCACATCAACTATATGACTCATGCTTAACCTTTCGGTCCGTGTTCCGAGGCCATGTTTGTACATGCTAGGCTCGCCAAGTAAGAACCTTCGTATTCGCGTGTGTAAAACTGTCTTACACCCGTTATATGAAAGCGTAGAGTCGAGTACACCCGATCATCACGTGATGTCTCGAAACACGATCCACAAAACGGTGCATACTTAAGGAAGACCACATTTTATCTTGATATCTAAATGAGGGATCATCTTAAAATGCTACTAAAACGCCAAGCTAGCATTATAAGATGCAAACATCTAATGTGTAAAGTGAGATGATATGGTCCATGCATTTGAACTCTATCATTTGCATCATGGTATGATCTCTATCATTCCTTTGTGTGTAAGGCCAAGGTCTATGGAACTTACACGTTGAGTGTGTTGTAAGAATATCTATCATACATCTACTTACAACAATACCGTATCAAGACACTATCCCAGCAACGATCTAAACTAGACGCCTCTAATTTATCAATTGCAAGTTTTACGTGGCTTAGGGCTTTCAGAGATAGGACCGGTCTTACCTACGAACATGAACCACAACGAGGATAACCAAGTTATTAGCAACTCATCGTAAATCAGATATTGACTATAGTAGGAGAGATAGACACCGGCTAGCCACTTATGCAAAACTAGTTGCATGTCAGTCGTGGAACCGGTCTCATGTACGATGACATGTAAGGTTGGTCCGGGCCGCTTCATCCCACTATGCCACCAATATCCAAAATACATAGAAGATGCAATAACATAATCATCATCGCCCACATATAAACATATGTGTACTACCCATGCAAAGCACCTATGCATAGATCAGGCTCTGATACCACTGTTGGGTTCGCAACATAGAAAACAAAAAATTTCCTACGATGGGAACTATACGCCAAGATCTATCTACTAGATACAAGCAACGGGTGGATATACATCCATAGAGAACTTACCCTCGAAGACAACAAAGCTTTGTTAACAAGTTGGAACTCGTGGATGATGTAGTCGTACACTTGCCGATCTCAAGATCGTGATGAAGTCCAGCAGGTCCGGCTCCAACACGTCCATTAGATCCAGCTCCAGCATGTCCAGCACCACCAAGTCCAGCACCGCAAAGCAGCGGTGCATCCGTGATCGCACACACGTCTGGTACCCCGACAATCTCCATCCCTTGCTCTAGCAAAGCAGTGGAAGCAGCAACTCCTTTCCAGATAAAGCCACCAGGAACATGTATCTCGCTAATCCGAGACCATGGGGGAATAATATTAGAGGGGGAGAGAGATCCTTCACGAGGAGGTGTGAGTATGAAGGTGTGAGAGGGAGGCCTTTTATAGGAGGAGGGGAGGGTACCCCTCCCATGGCCGGCGCCCATGGAGGGTGTCCCTTCACCTCCCCCATTCATGTGGTGGTAACCCCCTCCACATTAAAATGCCCCTTCACATTCTCTTTTAAAGTCTAAACTTTAAATCAATTAAATTTCTCCAAATTTAATGCTCTGTCATTTAATAAAACTATTTTATTAATTTTATTCAGAATTTTGTTAATTACTTTAATTAACAAACATTCACATAAAACCCCCTGTAACATTTCAATATTACATGCAGAACCAATTTCAGCAATTTCACCCCAAACAATTTCGGTGTCTATTCAAATAATTCCAACATTTTATTAAATCTTTATCGAAAACATATTTGCTCCAAATGGTGTCGGTATCCCTTAAGTGTCTCACCCTACGTTTCGCGAATAATGTAGACATGATTGGGACCCCTCTCAGACCAATAGTCAGAAGCGGCACTTGGAGATCCATACTGACTCCTACACATTCAACGATGACTTCTGTGATCGTGAGAACCTTTAACGCTAGTAACTAAATCCCTTTGTCTCGTGATATATTACATGTCCGAGATTCGATCATCAGTATCTCCATACCTAGTTTGATCCCGTTGCCGACATGCACTCTTTTCTCGTTCCCGTGATATAACATTCTAGTGATCACATCACTTTCTTGCAAGCTATCTTAATGTGATATCACCGAGAGGGCCCAGAGTATATCTATCCGTCATCGGGATGGAAAAATACCACTCTTGATCCATGAGCCTCAACATAACACCTTTGTAGCGCTGAACCCATCTTTATAGTCACCCTGTTACGGTGTGACGTTTGTTGTTATCAAGATACTCTTCCGGTGTCAGCAATTAACATGATCTCATGGTCTAAGGACTAATATTACTTCGTATGATGTTATATCAATATAAACATAATGAATTTGATCGTAATGCTATACTTCGGATGAATGTTCATCACATCATTCCACCAATGTTGTGACCTCGTTATTAACAACATCTAATGTCCATGATCAGGAAACCTTGATCATCTTGTTAATCAACGAGCTAGTTTATATGAGAGGCATTACTAGGAACTTTGTATTTTGTTTATTAAACACACATGTATTAACGTTTCCAATTAATACAGTTATAACATGCAAAATAAACATGGAATAAGATAATAACCACTTTATTATTGCCTCTCTGGCATATTCCCTTCACATACCGTATCGGTCTCCTTTGCCATTGGTCCTTACAAAGATACGGTGGAGTGTGATGTGGTTCCTATGACAGTTTGCCACATGCTTCTTCGTCGACCATGGAAATTTGACAAGGCTACTCAACATCATGGTCGCACCAATGTATACACCTTCAAATGGCTCAACAAAACAAGTGTTTTGCAACCAATGACTCCTAGCCAAATAATAACGGACAATGCAAAGGCTTTAGCGAGGGTGCAAAGCATAACACCTACTTTTGAGAAGAGAGGTGAGAGAGAGAACCACCTCATAGTGAGTGAGATACACAAGCCAAACTCGAGCGGAAAAACTAAGAGTGTTCTCCTTGCCACCAAAAGTGAGATGAGAGATGTTCGGAACAACCCATCTATCTTGCACTATGTCCTCCATTGCAAGGGACTAGCGCAAGGAACTAATGAATTAACCAATGTTCCTCCATCTTTGATGATTGTATTGCAGGATTTCAAGGATGTCTTCCCCGAAGAGCTTCCACATGGACTACCTCCTCTTCATGGCATCGAACAACGCATTGACCTCATCCCCGGCGCACCACTTCCCAACCACGCCGCTTACCGCACGAACCCGGAGGAGACAAAGGAGATTGAACGTCAAATCAACCAACTCGTCTCCAAAGGTTTGATCCAAGTTAGCACTAGTCCAACTGTCATACCCGTGATACTTGTTCCAAAAACGGATGATACGTTACGGTTATGCATGGACTGTCGTCCAATCAATGTAATCACCGTGCGTTATCGACATCCCATACCGCGTCTCGATGACATTCTTGATGAATTGTCTTGAGCCACTATTTTTTGAAAATTGATCTTCGTAGTGGTTACCATCAAATACGCATGGCTAAAGGTGATGAGTGGAAAACTGCCTTCAAGACCAAACTTGGTCTCTATGAATGGTTGGTTATGCCCTTTGGTTTATCTAATGCCCCATCCACCTTCATGCGCCTCATGAATCATATCTTGTGTTCTCTCATTGGAAAAAGTGTTGTTGTCTATTTCGATGATATTCTTGTTTATAGCAAATCACTTGAGGACCATATAACACATGTCAAGGAAGTTTTGCAAATACTTCGACATGAAAAGCTTTATGCTAATCTTCCCAAGTGCACTTTTGCAAAAGACAAGTTGATTTTTCTTAGATTTGTCGTTTCTTCGAAGGGAATTGAAGTTGATGTTTCCAAGGTAAAGGACATACGGGATTGGACCATCCCAACAAATGTGAGTGAACTCCGAAGTTTTCATGGGTTGGCCGGTTTCTATCGTCGCTTTGTGAAAGACTTTTCAACCATTGCGTGCCCTCTCAACGAGTTGACGAAAAAGAATGTCACCTTCGTGTGGGGCAAAGCACAACAAAAAGCTTTTGATGAACTTAAAAGGAGGCTCACCGAAGCACCTCTCCTTGCGTTACCGGATTTCACAAAAACTTTTGAGATAGAGTATGATGCTAGTGGTATTGGAATTGGAGGAGTCCTTATGCAAAACGGACGTCCTATAGCCTACCATAGCGAGAAACTTGATGGTGCTCGCCTTAATTACCCAATTTATGACAAAGAGCTTTTTGCCTTAGTTCGTGTTCTTCAAGTTTGGCAACACTACCTATGGCCCAAGGAATTTATCATACATTCCGACCATGAGTCATTGAAATATCTCAAAGCCAAGCCAACTTGAGTAACAGACACGCTAAGTAGGTTGAGTTCATGGAGTCTTCTCCGTACATTGTCAAGTATAAGAAGGGCAAAGATAATGTAGTTGTGGACGCTTTGTCTCACAAGCATACACGCCTTCTTACGAGACATGAAATCAACGTGTTGGGCCTTGAGGAAATAAAATATTTGTATGCTTCTGACCCATTCTTTGAACCAATTTTCGCAAAGTGCTACATTGACAAAGGAGTTGATGATTTCTATTTGTATGAGAGTTTTCTCTTTAAACAAAACAAACTTTGCATTCTAAAATTGTCGCTCCAACATTTGCTTCTCCAAGAATCTCATGGTGGAGGCCTTATGGGTCACTTTGGCCGTGACAAGACATTGGACATGCTCTCCACTCACTACTTTTCGCCCAAGATGAAGCGTGACCTGGAGCGCTACATTCAACGATGCACGACATGTGTTCAAGCTAAGTCGCAAGCTAACCCTTATGGTCTTTATATGCCATTGCCTATTCCTCATACACCTTGGTCCGACATTAGCATGGATTTTGTGTTAGGATTGCCTAGATCTAAGCATGGTCATGATTCTATCTTTGTTGTCGTGGATCGCTTTTCCAAAATGGCACACTTCATACCGTGTCATAAGACCGACGATGCTTCACAAGTTTCCAACTTGTTTTTTAGGGAAATCGCCCGTCTTCATGGTGTGCCAAGAACAATCGTCTCCGACCGCGACGTCATATTCATGAGCTACTTATGGAAGACCCTCATGGCTAAGCTCGGTGTCAAGCTCCTCTTTTCATCCGCGTCACATCCTCAACCCGATGGACAAACCGAGGTTGTCAACCGAAGCCTCGGAACTCTTCTAACTGTTTTGATCAAGTAAATCTTGAAGGATTGGGAGGAATGCATTCCCCACGCCGAGTTTGCCTACAACCGAGCCAAGCACTCAACAACCAAGATGAGTCCCTTCATGATTGTCTATGGTTTCGAGCCCCTCACCACGCTCGACATCCTACCACTACCTCTTCTTGAGCGCACCAAATGGACGTCGAGAAGCACGCACAAGCTATGAAGAAACTACATGAAGAAACAAGAGCTACTATCGAACAACAAGTCCTTCGCCAAGCTTCAAGGTTAAACAAGGACAAGAAGGAGATGATATTTGAAGAAGGTGATCTTGTGTGGATACACCTATGCAAAGAGTGCTTCCCCAAGGAACACGACTCCAAGCTCAAGCCAAGAGGAGATGGCCCCTTCAAGGTCCTCAAACGAATCAACAACAACTCCTACATCATCGACATACCGACATCCAAGTACCTTGCAAGCAATACATTCAACGTCAAGGATCTCTCACCCTACCATGGAGATGTTCAAGATGACAACCATGAAGAGTCGAGGACAACTCTTTCCCAAGGGGGAGCTGATGCAGCCCGTCCTACGGATGCTCCTACATCTACACCACCAAGTCCCCCAAGTGGACCGATGACCCGTGCCCGAGCCAAGCTTCTTCAAGCTAAGGTGAATTCGCTCCTCTCATCATGTGACTTTGACATACACTTAGATGGCTTGCTACTTAATACCACTGCACTGTGCATCATCAGGTACGAACCCCCGCCACATCGACCCACGAGCCCTATAGCTGCACCTATCCTGAAGCTGCCAAAGCCGGACTGTCCGCCCGAATCCAGCCAGAGTGTCCGGCGCAGCCAGAGTGTCCGACATACCCCAGCCCCGTCCGGGCTCGGACATTCTGTATGCTAGTTCGGACACTACCCGGACACTACCCGGAGGGTCCAGCCACCTCGGACTGTCCGGTCAACTTGACCTGGACTGTTTGGCCTGAAGATGGGCCTGCGAGCCTTAGTTGGGCCCTGTGGCCCATATACCCCTCTACTTTTCCCAGAACTCTACTTTAATGCCTGAATTACCCCTGAACTTGTGGTTGGCCTATATATAGTCCCCCACCTCCATTGTAAACCCTAGGCATGATATTTGGAATTAGTGGAAACCCCTTGTGGATCTATCTAGTTCTTGCCTCATGCTCCTTTGACAAACGAGCACCAAATATCCCAAACCTCGTTGGAGTTTGCATCGTGCCTCCGCATTGTACAAGGCCTTGGCATCGGTGTCCATTTGCCAAGACGTCAAGATCTCACCGAGTCTCCCATCTCGCAGTGCCGGTTTGAGAGAGAGAGTCATCTGCCCGACGCCGATCCTAGGGATTGCGCTGGACCGATCACCGCCGGCGTGAGCTATTGGTGTGTATCGTTGTTTTGCATGTGTGTGTGTTCATCGTGTTCTTCGTGCGTGAGTTCGTAATGTTCATCCTTCCCTCCTCCCCCGCACTCCATCCTCGATTTGAGTGGGATTCGTGAAAGATCAGGCCATCCTAGAGGTTTGCCCTCAACACTTTTCATGTGTGTTCTTTCCACAATCCACCTATGGATCCACCAGTGTCATTGCATGTGTGTTCTCTTCCGAGACCACACATGGATCCACCAGTGTCATTGCATGTGTGCTTTTTTACTAACAACAACCATAGTCATTGTATGTGTGTTCTTTTCACATATCACATATGGATCCAGCAATGTCATTGCATATGTGTTCTTTTTACTAACAACAACTGGAGTCATTTCATGACTATTCTTTTCACATACCACATACGGATCCACCAGTGTCATTGAAACGTGTGTTCTCTTCAGAGACCACACATGGATCCACCAGTGTCATTGCATGTGTGTTCTTTTTACTAGCAACAACTAGAGTCATTGCATGTGTGTTCTTTTCACATACCACACCTGGATCCACCTGTGTCATTGAAATGTGTGTTCTTCTCATTAACCACAGCTAGAGTCATTGCATGTGTGTTCTCTTCAGAGACCACACATGGATCCACCAGTGTCATTGCATGTGTGTTCTTTTTACTAACAACATCTGGAGTCATTGCATGTGTGTTCTTTTCACATACCACATATGGATCCACCAGTGTCATTGAAATGTGTGTTCTCTTCAGAGACCACACATGGATCCACCAGTGTCATTGCATGTGTGCTCTTTTTACTAACAACAACCAGTGTCATTGCATGTGTGTTCTTCTCATTAACCACAGCTAGAATCATTGCATGTGTGTTCTCTTCAGAGACCACACATGGATCCACCAGTGTCGTTGCATGTGTATTCTTTTTACTAACCACAACTGGAGTTATTTCATGACTATTCTTTTCACATACAACATATGGATCCACCAGTGTCATTGAAATGTGTGTTCTCTTGAGAGACCACACATCGATCCACCAGTGTCATTGCATGTGTGTTCTTTTTACTAACAACAACCAGAGTCATTGCATGTATGTTCTTTTCACAATCCACCTATGGATCCACCAGTGTCATCGAAATGTGCGTTCTTCTCATTAACCACAGCTAGAGTCATTGCATGTGTGTTCTCTTTAGAGACCACACATGGATCCACCAGTGTCATTGCATGTGTGTTCTTTTTACTAACAACAACTGGAGTAATTTCATGATTATTCTTTTCACATACCACATATGGATCCACCAGTGGCATTGAAATGTGTGATGTGTGTTCTATTCAAATACCACACATGGATCCACCAGTATCATTGCATGTGTGTTCTTTTTACTAACAACAACTAGAGTCATTGCATGTGTGTTCTTTTCACATACCACATGTGGATCGACCAGTGTCATTGAAATGTGTGTTCTTCTCCTTAAACACAGCTAGAGTCATTGCATTTGTGCTCTCTTGAGAGACCACACATGGATCCACCAGTGTCATTGCATGTGTGTTCTTTTTAGTAACAACAACTGGAGTCATTGCATGTGTGTTCTTTTCACATACCACATATGGATCCACCAATGTCATTGAAATGTGGGTTCTCTTCGGGAACCGCACATGGATCCACCAATGTCATTGCATGTGTGCTCTTTTTACTAACAACAACCAGTGTCATTGCATGTGTGTTCTTCTCATTAACCAAAACTAGAGTCATTGCATGTGTGTTCCCTTTAGAGACCACACATGGATCCACCAGTGTCATTGCATGTGTGTTCTTTTTACTAAAGAAAACTTGAGTCATTTCATGACTATTCTTTTCATATACCACATATGGATCCACCAGTGTCATTGAAATGTGTGTTCTCTTCAGAGACCACACATGGATCCACCAGTGTCATTGCATGTGTGTTCTTCTTACTAACAACAACTATAGTCATTGCATGTGTGTTCTTTTCACATACCACAAATGGATACACCTGTGTCATTGAAATGTGTGTTCTTCTCATTAACCACAGCTAGAGTCATTGCATGTGTGTTCTCTTTAGAGACCACACATGGATGCACCAGTGTCATTGCATGTGTGCCGTCCTTTTTACTAACAACAACTGGAGTCATTGCATGTGTGTTCTTTTCACATACCACATATGGTTCCACTAGTGTCATTGAAATGTGTGTTCTCTTCAGAGACCACACATGGATCCACCAGTGTCATTGCCTGTGTGCTCTTTTTACTAACAACAACCAGTGTCATTGCATGTGTGTTCTTCTCATTAACCACAACTAGAGTCATTGCATGTGTGTTCTCTTCAGAGACCACACATGGATCCACCAGTGTCATTACACGTGTGTTCTTTTTACTAAAAAACTAGAGTAATTTCATGACTATTCTTTTCATATACCACATATGGATCCACCAGTGTCATTGAAATGTGTGTTCTCTTCAAAGACCACACATGGATCCACCAGTGTTAGTGCATGTGTGTTCTTTTTACTAACAACAACTAGAGTCATTGCATGTGTGTTCTTTTCACATACTACATATGGATCCACATGTGTCATTGAAATGTGTGTTCTTCTCATTAACCACAGCTAGAGTCATTGCATGTGTGTTTTCTTCAGTGACCACACATGGATCAAACAGTGCCATTGCATGTGTGTTCTTTTTACTAACAACAATTGGAGTCATTGCATGTGTTTTCTTTTCACATACCACATATGGATCCACCAGTGTCATTTAAATGTGTGTTCTCTTCAAAGACCACACATGGATCCACCAGTGTCATTGCATGTCTGTTCTGTTTACTAACAACAAGCAGAGTCATTGCATGTGTGTTCTTTTCACAATCCACCTATGGATCCAGCAGTGTCATTGCATGTGTGTTCTTCTCATTAACCACAACTAGAGTCATTGCATGTGTGTTCTCTTCAAATACCACACATGGATCCACCAGTGTCATTGCATGTGTGTTCTTTTTACTATCAACAACTGGAGTCATTTCATGACTATTCTTTTCACATACCACATATGGATCCACTAGTGTCATTGAAACATGTGTTCTCTTCAGAGACCACACATAGATCCACCAATGTCTGTGCAGGTGTGTTCTTTTCACATACCACATATGGATCCACCAGTGTCATTGAAATGTGTGTTCTTCTCATTAACCACAGCTAGAGTCATTGCATGTGTGTTTTCTTCAGAGACCACACATGGATCCACCAGTGTCATTACATGTGTGTTCTTTTTACTAATAACAACTAGAGTCATTGCATGTGAAGGGAACACACATGGATCCACCAGTGTCATTGCATGTGTGCTCTTTTTACTAACAACAACCAGTGTCATTGCATGTGTGTTCTTCTCATTAATCACAACTAGAGTCATTGCATATGTGTTCTTTTCAGAGACCACACATGGATCCACCAGTGTCATTGCATGTGTGTTCTTTTTACTAACAACAACTAGAGTCATTACATTTATGTTCTTTTCACATACCACATATGGATCCACCAGTGTCACTGAAATGTGTGTTCTCTTCAGAGAAAACACATGGATCCACCAGTGTCATTGCATGTGTGCTCTTTTTAGTAACAAAAACTAGTGACATTGCATGTGTGTTCTTCTCATTAACCACAGCTAGAGTCATTGCATGTGTGTTCTCTCCATAGACCACATATGGATCCACAAGTGTCATTGCATGTGTGTTCTTTTTACTAACAACAACTGGAGTCATTTCATGACTATTCTTTTCAAATACCACAAATGGATCCACCACTGTCATTGAAATGTGTGTTCTCTTTAGAGACCACACATGGATCCACCAGTGTCATTACATGTGTGTTCTTTTTAGTAACAACAACTAGAGTCATTGCATGTGTGTGCTTTTCACATACCACATATGGATCCACCAGTGTCATTGAAATGTGTGTTCTCTTCAGAGACCACACATGGATCCACCAGTGTTATTTCATGTGTGTTCTTTTTACTAACAACAACTAGAGTCATTGCATCTGCGTTCTTTTCACATACCACATATGGATCCACCTGTGTCATTGAAACATGTGTTCTTATCATTAACCATAGCTAGAGTCGTTGCATGTGTGTTGATAAGGGGTGGTCTCTCAGCAAGCACTTCTCGATGGTGATGGTGGATGATAGATAACTAGCCTGTAGCTATGAACTCTCCCGCTCGGTCCTTGATGCCAATGCAACAGCTCTCGAACCTTGTTGGATATTCACAACACCACACTCTTGCGCTTGCAGCCGTGACTACGAACGATAGTATACAATCTACTAATTCCCAATGGAACAACATTTCACACTCAATTATAGTTGGTAGATTCGAACACAGGGTAATTCCAGAGGTTCTATGAAAGAAACAAATCCAAAATATTTTAACGTGGTCTAAAACCCTAATCTTCGGCGCCCCCATCTATTTATGGGTCCAAGGGGCGGCGGCCTATGGTGGAACCCGAGTTGGTTCCACCCAACCTAGATACAAACCGGCCACAAGTGTCTCGGACAAGACTAGCTCTGCAGTGGCAGAGTTCGATTCAGGTTCTTTGCCACGGCAGCCTGCCGTGGCAGAGCTGGACTCTGTTTTCCTGCCGTGGTAGCCTGCCATGCCAGAGAAATGGGGCTTTTCTCTGCCACGGCAGAGAACGTCCATCTCTTGTTGATCTTTGGCTTGGACAGCTCCTTGAGCTTCCTCCCTCTCCTCCCTCGCGCATTCTTCATTGATCAACACGCCTTGTTCCATTTGCTCCTCGCTCGTTGCTATGCCTTCTTCTCCTAAGTTCCTGATCATGCAATAATTCAAAGACTTAGGTATTATAAAATTATCATTGATTAAAACACCAGGTTCATTAAGAAACAAGTTCACCTGTTGTTCTAGTAGCTTAGCACGAGCTCTTGTGATTGGTCCAATCCTTATCTCATTGGATTGATCCTTCTTTGCAATTGGAACATCTTCATTATCAATTGGGGTAGGTGTAATTGTAGGGATGTCCTCATCATCTCTCCCCCTTCAAAAGGCGTCGACCTCGACCCTCCAAGGACTTCTCTAGCATATGGTGACAAATCAGCAACGTTGAAGCTGTTGCTAGAGCCACCAAACTCCTCAATAGGTATATCAACTGAGTAGGCATTATCATTAATTTTGGCTAGCACCTTGTAAGGACCAGCACCACGTGGCTTCAATTTGGACTTGCGCAGTAGTGGAAATCTGTCCTTGCGCAGATGCACCCAAACCATATTTCCAGGCTCGAACAACACTTCCTTTCTTGCTTGATTCCTTGTAGCAGCAATGTTCTTGCCTTTCTTCTCAATTGCCTCTCTAGTCTTCTCAGGTATTTTCTTCACGTAATCAGCATGTTTTGATGCCACCATATTAACTCTCTCATGTAATGGCAGAGGCAAAATATCGAGTGGCGTCAATGTCTTGAAACCATACACCACCTCAAAAGGACAAAGCTGAGTAGTTGAATGCACAACCTTGTTGTAAGCGAACTCAGCATGTGGCAAACACTCTTCCCACTCCCGCAGATTCTTTTTAATCATGGTCCTTAGCAGCTGTGACAATGTTCTATTCACCACCTCCGTTTGACCATCTGTTTGGGGATGACATGTAGTACTGAACATCAGCTTCATTCCTAGCTTCCCCCATAAGGTCTTCCAAAAGTAGCTCATGAACTTCACATCACGGTCATAAGCAATCGTCTTTGGTACTCCATGTAATCTCACGCTGTCCCTGAAAAACAGGTTAGAAACATGCGACGCATCGTCGCTTTTGTGGCAGGCAATAAAATGAGCCATCTTAGAGAACCTATCTACTACCACAAATATAGAATCATGACCTCTCTGAGTTTTAGGTAAACCTGGCACAAAATCCATACTAATGTCTTCCCATGGTGTAGTAGGTGTAGAGAGAGGTGTATACAAACCGTGAGGCTTCAACTTGGATTTCGACTTGTGGCAAGTAATGCATCGGCTCACAAATCTGTAATCATCATGCCTCATCTTGGGCCAATAAAAGTGATCAGCGAGCATGAGAAATGTCTTTTCATGCCCAAAGTGACCCATCAAACCACCAGCATGTGATTCCTGCACTAAGAACAAACGCAACGACGATTCTGGAATACAAAGTTTGTTAGCTCAAAACAAATAGCCATCATGGATATGATACTTATCCCATGCGTTTCTAATAGCACGCAAACGATATGGTTCAGCAAAATCATGGTCAGTTGCATAAAGTGCACAAATAGCTTCTAATCTAAGAATTTTAACATCAAAATTTGTTAATAGCATTCTTCCTAGATAGAGAATTAGCAACACCATTCTCTTTTCACTTCTTACAGTTAATGATGTAAGGAAAAGACTCAATGAACTCAACCCATTTAGCTAATCTTCTATGCAAGTTTGGTTGAGCTTTCAAGTATTTCAATGCTTCATGATTAGAATATATGATGAATTCCTTTGGCCACAAATAATGTTGCCAAACCTCAAGTATTCTAACAATTTATACAATTCTTTATCATAGATTGAATAATTCAAACGAGCACCATCAATTTCTCAGAAAAATAAGCTATAGGCAGATCCTCTTGCATCAAAATGCCACCTATGCCTATACCACTAGCATCACACTCAACTTCAAATTGCTTTGAAAAATCAGGTAATGCAAGTAATGATGATGAAGTAAGCAAACGTTTCAATGTATCAAATGCAATGTCTTGGGCCGCGCCCCATACAAAAGGAACACCTTTCTTTGTCAAATCATTTAATGGTGCAACAATGGTGCTAAAATCTTTCACAAAGCACCTATAGAAACTAGCGAGCCCATGGAAACTACGCATTTGACTTACATTCATTGGAGTATGCCAATTCTGAATTGATTCAATTTTAGATTGATCTACCTCTACTCCATGCTTAGAAACCACAAATCCTAGGAATATGACCTTATATTTTGCAAATGTACACTTCTCAACATTAGCATACAGTTTATTATCATGTAAGACTTGCAAAACTTGTCTAATATGAGTGCAAAGTTCAGATTCGGTGTGGTTGTATATGAGTATATCATCAAAGTAAACAACCACAAAACGACCAATAAACTCTCTCAAAACATGATTCATCAAACACATGAAAGTACTAGGTGCATTAGTAAGACCAAACGGCATGACTAACCACTCATACAAACCGAATTTAGTTTTGAAAGAAGTTCTCCATTCATCCCCTTGTTTCATCCTAATTTGATGATAACCACTATGCAAGTCAATTTTAGAGAAAACAGCAGCACCACTAAATTCATCTAGCATATCCTCTAAGCGTGGAATAGGATGACGATATCGAATAGTGATGTTATTAATAGCTCTACAATCAACACACATGTGCCATGTACCATCTTTCTTAGGAACTAAAATAATAGGAACAAAACAAGGGCTAAGAGAGACACGAATGCCACCTTTATCCAGCAATGCTTGTACTTGCTTCTGAATTTCCTTAGTTTCTTCGGGATTAGTCCTGTAGGGTGCACGGTTGGGAAGTGTGGCGCCAGGAATCAGATCAACTTGATGTTCTATACCACGCAATGGAGGTAAACCTGCGGGTACATCTTCTGTAAACACATCCCCAAAGTCCTGCAAAACAGAAGAGACGCCAAGAGAAATAGGGGTCATGTGGTTAGAAACCAATACCTCGCCCTTATACATGAGCACAAGTGGCATGGCTATAGGATCCTCACGAAACTCTCTCATATCCTCCTTGGTGGCTAGTATCAATAACCTAGGCACTCTCTCACTCTTCGTTATATCACTCAATTTAGGCTCAATTACATCAGGAATAGCTGTCACACAGTCTCGCCGAGTGGTAGTATCTTCCTTCAAGTTCACCTCTATCTTCTGGCGAGAATCATTCGCATTTTCTTGTGGTGTCATTGGCTGCATAGTAATCTTCTTCCCTTTGAATTCCAAGTGATATGTATTGGCTCGGCCATTGTGTTGCACATGGCGATCATAGAGCCAAGGCCGACCCAATAGTAGGTGACAAACAGTCATAGGAACCACATCAAAATCAATTGAATCTTTGTATGGCCCTAATTGAAAATTCACACGTACCATATGATTTACCTTCATCTCACCATTGTTGCTCAACCATTGTATGTAGTATGGCTTGGGATGAGGTAAGTATGTCAAATTCAGTTTGGCACATAGTTCCTTACTTGCAAGATTTCTGCAGCTACCTCCATCAATAATTACCTTACAAGCTTTGTTAGGTCCAACTAGAGCTTTTGTTTGGAACAAGTTGCAACACTGGGATTCCTCAACTGGTTGCACACTAAGTACATGTGAATATTCGACAATAGTTGGTGCATGCTCAACATATGCATCAGCACCATCCTCGCCATCATCAATATCAGTGTCAGAAGCTTCATCTCCAGTCTCTACTTCTCCTTGTTTGTTAACAAACATAACCTTGTTGTTTGGACAATCCTTCTTGTAGTGACCTCTACCTCCACAAGTATGGCACACCACATCACGAGTACGTCCCGTAGACATGTTGGAACCCGAGCTAGCAGTAGGAGCAGCAGGTTTCCTTGTATTAGAACCACCAAACGAAGGCGTAGTTGCTGGTTTGGCCGATGGTGTAAACGGAGCAGTAGGTGGTGGCGCGGCTGTATGAGGAGTAGATCTGGCCGAAAATCTGCTAGAGGATGGAAAATGAGCGTGTGACTTTGCCTCTTCTGCCAACTGGGATTCGGCCTCTCTAGAATGGTGAAATAGCTCATTCATGGTCTCATACTTGTGATGACAAACTATGCTCTTGATTGGCAACTTCAGATTGTTTAGGAATCGATGCATGGTCATCTCAATGGACTCACGAATTCTAGCACGCTGCATAAGCAGCTCCATCTCCATGTAGTACTCATCAACTATCATTGTGCCTTGCTTCAATTGCGTCAATTTATCAAAAACTGATCGCAAGTAGTTGGTTAGTACAAAACGAGCCTTCATGATTTGCTTCATCTCGCGCCAATCCATCACAGGAAGTTCATTGTCCCCCTCGTATGTTGCACAAGAGCATCCCACCAACGCAAAGCATAACCATCAAATTCAGATGCTGCAAGCTTGACCTTCTTATCTTCTGGATAGTCAAATAAGCGCTAGAGTTTCTCAATCTTCAACTCACATGTGAGGTAATCTTCAGGATCAATGGAACCATCAAACTTAGGAATTGAAAATTTTGGGTTGCCCAAACCGTCATCAGCAGCTTGGTTGGGCACACATTGAGCACGCACAAGAGGGGCAAACCCACGACCATGAGCAGGTGCATGGGCAGGGGGAATAGCACGTCCCCTGCCAACATGTGGAGCAGCATCCACATCGCTACCCTCATCGAAATCATCAAAGGCATCATCATGTTGAGTGGTGACATTGACATTGATTGTAGCCACTTGCGTTTGAATAGTATCAACCGTTCCAACATGCTAATCCAATCTCATATTCATATCCTGAAGATTCTTGTCAATGGCATCTATCGTGTTAGTAAACACACGTGTCAAGTGGGACTTCAAAGCCTCATATTCACGCCAATTAACAAGCTCCTCATCCTTCTTTTTTGCATCACAACATCATCATCACCAGAAGACATGATTAGTAGGTTAGTGCAAAAATCAAAATCTGTATGGTGAAAACTCTCACAGCTCACCCTCAACTAATAAGAAAGGAGATCTTACCGTTCCAAAGTGAATAGAGATGCTCTACCAAACTAAATCAAGAACTGATGCACTTGATGTGATGAAGTAAATATCAAAGGTATAGAGAACGATCACAGGGCACACAGGTTATTTATGGTGGAGCTATAGGTATGGTATCCTATCTACAACGCAAACAAGTCCTAGTGTTGATCGTAAAAATACCCAAGAAACACACACGTGGAGAAAAACATGGCAATGCAACTATGAAGGGTGTTGCACTATGCTCGAGAGACACTAGCAAAGCTCAAAGTAAACAGGCACAATATTGCTCAATCTACCGGTGCACAAAGATATCACTAGGCCTCTTGCTCAAATTATCTTTTTCCACAATTTTTCTTTTTATAGCTTTTTTTTACTTTTTGTTTTGCTATCTTGCTTTTTTCTCTTTTTTTTGATTTTAAAGATAACACACGGCCAATTACAAAGTACAACACCAAAAATCCTAAGAGCAGCCTGTAGGAGCGGAAACTAGTCTCAGTAGACAAGTCCCTTGTAGCATCCCATCTGTCTAACATATGTAATGCTACATGGTTTAGTAATATAATGGCAACTTCCTACATATAATTGTTGCATCATAATTATATCATGCTCATGTCATCATGCCACCTTGCATTTGAGCATCATATAAAACCCTTTCATTTGGTTCTTCTCTCAGATGCATTACTAATTGATCATATAAAACCAAGTGATTCTTCTTCTTTTGTTTCTCTCCACCATTCTAGAGGCTTCCTCTCTTTGTCTTGTGGGCATTTGTTGCATGCAAATGGTACATGGGCCATATGTTTCTCTCATCATCAAAAATCTACCTTTTCCATCTCACCCTCCCTTTTCACCTTTTGCTTGTTCTTGCCTTTGATCATGTTACAACCCCTTAACCTCTCTCTCTCTCCCCCTAAAAACCTAACCCTACCCCACCTTAACCATCTACCCTCACCTTACCATCCTCCTATAACCCGAGCCACCTCACCCCTCCTTCCCTAGCTTCGGCTAAGGCCCACCTCACACCTTAACCACCCCATGCTGTCCTATTCTACCCTAAGCTACCCCTCCAACCCTAAGTCTGGAGTTTCCTTGGTTTGGCTAGTTACTGCCATCGCTTCGTCCAGAACTTCTCGAAGATTGCGAAGCCCCTAACCAATCTCCTCAAGAAAGGCAAGAAATACCTTTGGACTCCTGCATGTCAAGCAAGCTTTGAAACACTCAAAGAGAAGCTCACTTCCACACCAGTCTTGATTCCTCCAGATACATCAAAGCCTTTCCAGATATTCTGTGATGCCTCCTTGCAAGGATTGGGTGCGGTCCTTATGCAAGAAAAACAAGTTGTTGCTTATGCCTCTCGACAGTTGAAGACGCATGAGATCAACTATCCTACACATGATCTCGAGCTCGCAGCAGTTGTCTTTGCTTTGAAAGTATGGAGGTATTACTTGCTTGGCAACCGTTGTGAGATCTTTTCTGATCACAAGAGTCTGAAGTATATCTTCACCCAGCCTGATCTCAACCTTCATCAGAGGAGGTGGATTGAAGCAATTAATGATTTTGATTTGACCATCAACTACACTCCAGGCAAAGCTAATGTCATGGCCGATGCTCTCAGCTGAAAAGCTTATGTCAACAACCTCATGGTGGAAGAACAACAGCCTCTCTTGTGCGAGGAATTCCGCAAGCTCAACCTGGAATTTGTGGATCAAGGGTATCTTCTGAACCTTCTGGCAACCCCACTCTTGGAAGAAAAACTTCGCTCCATTCAACTTGGTGATCCTTACACTAAAAAGATCATCTCCAATATTCAGCTTCCGAAGTATGAGTCTTTCCACGTCGACGACGAAGGCACTCTTTTCTTTGAACACCGGATGTTTGTCCCGAACTACTCGGGTTTAAGAGAGCAAGTTCTCAAGGAGGCGCATGATTCTGTTCTTTATATCCACCCTGGAAGCACTAAGATGTACATGGACTTGAAAACACAGTATTGGTGGCCTGGGTTGAAACGATATTGTGCCAAGTATGTCTCGGAGTGTGATGTCTGCCGCAGAGTTAAAGCTGTCCATCAGAAACCTTCCGGTCTTCTACAGCCATTGAAGCCTCCGGAATGGAAATGGGAGAAAGTAGAGATGGACTTCATCACTGGTTTTCCAAGGTCGCAGAAGGGCAACAATGCAATCTTTGTTGTCATTGACAGGCTTTCTAAAGTAGCTCACTTCTTTCCCGTCAAGGAAAAAATTTCTGCAATTCAGTTGGCTGAGCTCTATATCAACATAATTGTCTCTCTGTATGGAGTTCCTCTTGAGATCAGTTTAGACCGTGGAAGCATCTTCACTTCCAAGTTCTGGGGAAGTTTCCAAAATGCTTTGGGGACAAAATTGAACTTCAGCACAGGTTACCACCCTCAGTCAGTCGCAAGGACAAGTTGAAAGGATCAATCAGATTCTGGAAGATATGCTCCGTGCTTGCGTTACCTCTTTCGGCATGAAGTGGGAAGAATGTCTTCCTTATGCTAAATTCTCTTACAACAACAGCTTCCAGAAAAGTCTAAAGATGGCACCATTTGAGGCTCTCTATGGTCGCAAATGCGGAACTCCGATTGGTTGGTCGGGCGCAGGAGAAAGAATATTGTTTGGCCCCGACATTGTAACTCAAGCGGAGGAGAAGGTTCACATCATTCTTGAAAACCTAAAGATTGCTCAAAGTCGCCAGAAGAGCAATTATGACAGAAAGCACACGGACATGGAGTATGTCCCTGGGGATCTCGTTTACCTTCGTGTCACTCCCATGAGAGGCATGCACCGTTTTGGTAACAAAGGAAAGCTGGCTCCTAGATTCATTGGTCCTTTCAAAATTCGTGGAAGAAGAGGAGAAGTTGCTTATGCTCTTGAGCTCCCTGAAAAACTCAAGGTCCATGATGTTTTCCATATCTCTCAACTCAAGAAGTGCTTCAAGGATCCCGGCAGGACCGTGGACCATGAACTCATCAATCTCCAAGAAGATCTGTCTTATTAAGAACACCCCATAAAAATTCTAGAATTTGCAGAAAGAAGGACTCGCAACAAGTCCATCAAGTTCTGTAAGGTGCAGTGGTCACACCATTCCATTGATGAAGCCACTTGGGAACGTGAAGATGAGTTCCGTGCCAAGTATCCTACCCTCTCCGTGTCTTCTTCTTCCTAGAATCTCGGGGCGAGGTTCCTGTTTAGTGGGGGAGAGTTGTAGCATCCCATCTGTCTAACATATGTAATGCTACATGGTTTAGTAATATAATGGCTACTTCCTACATATAATTGTTGCATCATAATTATATCATGCTCATGTCATCATGCCACCTTGCATTTGAGCATTATATAAAACCCTTTTCATTTGGTTCTTCTCTCAGATGCATTACTAATTGTATTTGGCTCTTGATATATTGTATTTGAATCTTGATAAATGCTTGATGCCCAAGTTGAGTTGGGGGCATATCTTTTATTCCACTCCACCACCTTTCTTTGTCACCACCTTATAATTCCACCATCCTAATTACCCATGAGCTTTTACTTTCTCTGGACATTTAATCCTGCTCATGTGAGTTGGGATGGATCCAATTCTATTTCTTTTAGCTTGGTCTCATCCATATTTTGGAATGCATGTGTATAAATGCCATGAGTATCTAATTTGTTTTCACAAGATTATACATGGCATTTAATGCCCATGCATGGGCCATGCAACAAAATCTACCATCTATTCTCCTTGGGTCTTCTTTGCTTTCGGAGTGGATCTTGTCTTTTGGAACCAAACCAAGTGATTCTTTTTCTTTTGTTTCTCTCCACCATTCTAGAGGCTTCCTCTCTTTGTCTTGTGGGCATTTGTTGCATGCAAATGGTACTTTGGCCATATGTTTCTCTCATCATCAAAAATCTACCTTTTCCATCTCACCCTCCCTTTTCACCTTTTGCTTGTTCTTGCCTTTGATCATGTTACAACCCGTTAACCCCTCTCTTTCTCTCTCCCCTAAAAACCTAACCCTACCCCACCTTAACCACCTACCCTCACCTTACCATCCTCCTATAACCCGAGCCACCTCACCCCTCCTTCCCTAGCTTCGGCTAAGGCCCACCTCACACCTTAACCACCCCCAAGCTGTCCTATTCTACCCTAAGCTACCCCTCCAACCCTAACTACACCTTGCCGAGCCTCCCCCTCTAGCTAACCCTAGCTACACCGGGCCTCCCCTCTCCATTCTCTCTCTGCCACAAAGGGCCACCCGAGCTACCCCTCTCTCTCTAGCCCACCTGGCAGCCCCTACCCCTACCCTGGCCGCCCACGTCGAGCACGTGAGGGAGGAGAAGGACAAAGGTGGCCGAGCCATATTTTTCCACCCCGTTCCCCATGGCATTCCCCTCTCTCTCCCTTGCCTTTAGCTCTTTCCCCACGCCTCCTCTACCTCGCCCAGATCCAACCCGAGCCGTGCACTACCTCCTCTTCCTCCCCTGCTACCCCACAGCCATCACGGCGGCCACCGTCGGCCTCACCTTCCCCCTCCTCATTCAACCGGTGGCGTGGCGATCTTGGCTATCGGGGAGGACCAGTCGTCCCTCTGCGTCGTCCCTAAACACCGCAGCGAGGAGGAGAAGCCACGGACTTGCCGCAGTAATGCGACGCCGACGAGAAACCCTAGCTCCGGGTGCGCCTGCAACGCCGTGGCCCTGCTGCTCCCCGTTCTGATCCGACCTCTCCGTCGAACTCGCGGTGAGCTGACCCACCTCCCTGACATCCCCTCCCTCGCTAACACCCTCTGGTCTTGCCGTTCGTTTCAGCAAGCACGCTCTGTGCGCCGGTGGCCGCTGGCGTCTGCCAGTCTCTGTGTCGCGCCACGCCTCACCTAGACCCCCTACACCGTCCTAACACCAAACCCAAGCCACCGCAGCGGTAGCCCGCCGCCGCGCGCACACGCGAGGTCGCGGGTTCGATCCCCATCGCCGCGCACCGTCCCCTGCCACGCACGGACCTGTCCGTCCGTCAGAGAAGATCCACAGTACCGCGCGCACTTTGCGTAAACCCTCCCCCCCGATCTTATTGCCGCTCAACCCACAATCCCTTGAGGCCCACCAGACAGCCTCCCATGGCAGCCTTGCAGAAAAGCCCCCGGGTTTTCGTAAACCTCAACCCGCAATCCCCCGGATTCGCCATGTGTCGCCCACCGGCTGGCCGCGCGCACAGTGGACCCGTGGCCCCGTTGGACCCACCTGTCGGTCTCCTGGGCTAGCCTCTGTGCCGGTGTAAAAAGGTTCTACGCGTCGTTCCTGCACAGTCAGCGCTGGCCCACCTATCTGTGGCTGGGGCTATATCTGCGTGGGTGTAAAAAGTCTTTCGGTTATCTGTTTAATAAAAACAATTTCGGAAAAATGTTAAATATGAATTCAAATCTGTTTTAAATAACTTTTAATCTGTAAATCCAAATAATACAAATGATATATGTTTTCGAATCAGAAAAATGTGATGTATTCAAATATGCCATTCAAAATGTTGTTTGACCACTTTAAAATTTCGAGATGATTAAAATTACACGTAAAATGCCCTTTTCTTAATAAATTAATAACTTTAATTCTATAACTCCAAATTCAACAAATAAGATGTCTAAATCGATCAGCGCGGCGAGTCCGTTCTATCTACGCATTCCATGTTCTGAATTGAAGCATGCATCATGTCATTATTAAAAATCAGAACTGTTTATGGCAATAAAACTGGGCCAAATAAATAATAAAATGCTTTATTCTTGTACCCCACACCTCACCATGCCATGCTACTTTATTGCCATGCAAATTGTGCATCATTCATCATGGCATGCTTGTTTGCTTTTTGCATTTTTATTCATATGCTTGTGCACGTGATTTATGTTGGCCCTTGTTTGTTTGGCTCTTCTTCGAATAGACGCCCAGCAGGAGAATTATCAGGAATCACAGGAGTTCTACCCAGATCCATCTCTCGCTTCAACTGAGCTGCCAGGCAAGCACTACCACATGCTTGCATGCATATAGTACCTATTGCCTCTATCTTATTCTTGCATCATTGAGTCGCAATTGCATTAAATTGAATCCCAAGTACTGCATAGCCTTTACTTTTAAACCCCACCGAAGCTTGTTCCTCCATCCCATGAGCCATTACTACAGGAGTTGTTTGAGCCATGCGAGTCGTAGAACAGCATGTGTAGGGTATGTGAGTGTCTGATGGATAACGAGGTACCTAAAAAACTTAACCTGAGTTGTAATGGGATAACTAATGAAAGAGGCATCGGTGAGCAATATCTGCTATTTGGTTCTTCATGCTCACTTGTGTCCCGTAGGACCCCGAGTACTTGATTCCTGTTCCTTGACTATTTGCACTATCCACATCCGGGAGGCCTTATGGACCCCCCTGAGCCAGAGCTTGATTCATTCTTATTTCTTGGGGCCACAAAGTAGTTGGGTTTTGAGTTGGTTTTTCCGAGGTTGATCGAGTGTCTATTGCTATTTGTGCACCCCTGCAGGGTAAATCTTTCTGAAAGCCGTGTCCGCGGTTATGGACGACTTGGAGCACAGATTCTCGATCATAGACAAGTCTAACTAAAGTACCGCTTTTAAATTAACTAAGTACCTGACTAGTAAATAGTGTAATACTCATGGAATGGTTAATAAAACTGCCAACGGATGGGGGTTGTTCGTCCGCTTTCTCATTGGTAAGCGAGAAGGAGGATGGATCTGTTAATTATACTGTTATAACTGTGGTTACTAATTAACGGACATCTGTCTATCATTGGTTAGGCGGATGGTTAGCGAGTATCTATAGGATTGTTAGTTATTACCTTTTGCTGGAATTGCGTCACCCCAGGTTATGTCCACTTTAGAGGCATAAAGACTTGCTGAGTACCCCTAGGGTCTCTCACGAAAAATTGTTTGATTCAGATGAACAGGTGTATTCGCAAGATGGATACTAGGTGGAGGAGACGGGTGATGCTGGCAACGATCACTCGGTGTAGAGATTCCGGAAACGGGGATCCGTGAGATCTGTGGGCGGGATGTGTTTATTTATGTGGCATCTTATGCCAATTTGCTTCTTATCCATACTCGGATCTTGTTTTCCGCTTCCGCCTGATACTCATATGTTTGATGTATGAGGAGCTATCCGAAACTATTATAACTATCTAGGATATTTGGATCTTGCCGTATGGCATTGCAATATTTCTATTTCTTTTAGATGGAATGGCTCTCAGGACTGTTGTATGTGGCTTGCATACATACTCACTTGTGTATGTAGTTGATCCCTTCGCCTACCGATTACGCCGCTTGTTCTTGTCCCGATGTTCTGAAAGTGATTAAGACGGCCGAAAGGTCTACCTGTGAGTGGCCCCTGGGCCCCACCGTACTATTTTAACCACTTTCGCTCATCCAGGCTTGCAACTAAGAGCGTAATTCACCGAGGTAGTTACAATTGGTATCAGAGCCATCCCGCCCTTCAGGGTCTCAGCCAAATGGTCGTTATCAGTCTAGCAAATATTTTGGTAGTTATGTATACTAGGGAAAAACAAAACATGAGAGTAGGACTGCTTCCATTTTTCTTCTTACCCACCAACCCACCCTTTTCTGGTAAGGAAGTGTAACATTTTCAATCCTCTTCTAAATTCAAGCTAGGATTCACGTGTTATGGGTTCCATAGTACCATAGGTTGTGTGTGTGTGTGAATTCCTTGTCTATCTGTTGCATCCAAATGTTATCTCTATCTGCCTTTTGGTTATCAACTGTTGGTACATTCCATACCGACAAGCCTTTGTAAACCGACGCGATCTATCTGATTCGTTGTATACCGGTGCGATCTGTCTTACTCTTTGTTATCCAACGTTATCTCGTTTGGGGTGGTCGTTTCCGTAGTTACTAATCTTTAGGTTCATCTTAAGAAGATGGTGTTGGGATATGTGTTTTACTGATTCATGTGCGGAGTAATGATTTGAGTGCGGGATGGAGTCGCGACCATACCACTACTCTTATCATTCGCTCTTGTATATTGAATTGGTAGAGTTACTAATCTTGATTCGTTAAGTGGTTTGGCGCATATAGTGGTATTTTAATGCCGAAATTTGCGGAAAATTTTTCTTTGTTAGCTTGTGTACCACACTCCTTGTTCAGTCGTGTGCGATATGCTTAATATCTTCTAGATGCCTTGAACTTTGTTGATATTTTAATATCATCTCAGTGAATTGTATCCTTTAATCTTGGTTAATTCCATTTTGGTACTATTTTGGATTATTATCATTCTCCATTATAGTACTGACTTGTGTTTTATATCAATCACAGGATGGCACCACCATGCTGTTCTGAGGAGGACATACCACCTGAACTGGGGCTGCGTTGGCAAGTATTGCCAATGCCTTGGGAACAATGCAGCAGAACCAGCAGCGCTTCGAAGAAAGCGTGAGGAGGAATGAATTTGTTCCGCTACCTCCACCTCCCAAGCATGGAGACATCAAGAGTTTTCTGATGTTCAACCCACGCCAATTTGAGGTGTCTGATCAGCCACTTGATGCTGATGATTGGCTGCGTGAAATGTCAAGATTGTTGATGACTGCGGATGTTCCTGAGCAAGAATGGGTCAAATATGCCACTCACCTTTTGAAGGGAGATGTAGCTCTGTGGTGGGAAAATTACCTCAAGGCAGACCTCTCTGGTTTTCAGCCTACTTGGGAGAAATTCACTGCGGCTTTCAAAGAGCAATATCTATGAGAAATTGTCATGGAAAGGATGAAGGAAGTGTTTCTCAACCTCAAGCAGGGCAATGACAATGTCGATACCTACATCAGAAACTTCATGAACCTTTCTCGGTATGGTGGTGATGAGATATCTGATGACAAGAAGAAGCAAAAGAGGTTCAGGCAAGGACTCAATGCATCCATCAAATATGCAATCACTCATGCAAGGCCAGGGTCTTTTATAGAACTCCAACATACAGCTCTATAGGAAGAAGCAAGTAGGCAAGTGTTTGAGGAGTCAAAGAAACACAGCCGCGATGCAGCAAGCTCTTCAGCATGACAGCTCGTTCTAAGCGTCGTGTCTGGGTTCCTAACACCCCACCGTCGCTCCCGGCTCCACCAAGATCGTCAAGCTATGCTGCAAGGCCATCAAACTCCTTCACCGCGGCTCCTAGGGGCTACAACCACAACTACCCTGGAGCTCCTGGCGGAGTCCCTGGCTACGTTGCTCCACGTCCACTTGGTGCTTGCTATACTTGTGGAAACACTGGGCATCAGTACTAGAATTGTCCAATGAACAACAAAGCTCTTCCACCACCACCTCCAAGACCTGCGGCAAGCTCTTCTATGGTTCGTGCACCTCCACCTCGGGCTCTCAACATCAACACTAAGCCCGGGTCTACGGGTGCTCATGCCAAATGTGTCAACGTCGCTCAAGCTGAGCATGCACCTAGAGTTGTGATGGGTATGCTTCCCGTTAACTCAATTCTTGCTCGAGTTTTGTTTGATTCTGGCGCATTGCATTCTTTTGTTTCTCACAAGTTTAAAAATGAGAATGAGTTAGCAATGGATCCTCTCCCCAAGCGTTTAATGGTCCTTTCTCCTGGAGCAACAATGGCATCTTCTAAAATCAGCCATAACAATCAAATTGAGATTGGTGGTTCTTTGTTTCCGGCTTCCTTAATCATTTTGGGCAATTCTGACATTGATGTTATCTTGGGCATGGATTGGTTAACAACAAATGCAGCTGTGATTGATTGTGCTGAACGTTCGGTTTCTCTGAAAATTCCTGAAGGCCATATAGTCTATTCTCCAAGTCTGACTCCTACAATTCAGCTTTTCTCTTTGGCGGCTCTAAATGATGATGCTATGGAAGCTATTCAGATTGTTCCAGTGGTCTGTGAGTTCCCAAATGTTTTTCTTGAAGAGTTGCCAGGTATGCCTCCGGATCGTGAGGTCGAGTTTGTGATTGAGCTTGAACCTGGTACCGCTCCTATCTCCAAGCGGCCTTATAAAATGGGTCCTGCTGAGTTGGCTGAACTCAAACATCAGCTTGATGAACAAGAGAAGTTGGGTTTCATTCAGCACAGTACTTCTTCTTGGGGTAGCCCAACCATCTTTGTGAAGAAGCGAGACAAGACTGATAGACTTTGCGTTGACTATCGGGCTCTCAATGCTAAAACCATCAAGAATAAATATCCCATTCCGCGGATTAATGATCCTTTCGATTAGCTAGTTGGAGCTGTGGTATTCTCTAAGATTGATTTTAGAAGTGGTTATCATCAAATCAAGATTCGTGAGGAAGATGTTCCCAAAACAGCTTTCGCCACCCGCTATGGCCTGTATGAGTACACGGTCATGTCTTTCGGTCTCACCAATGCACCTGCCACCTTCTCGAGGCTTATGAACTCGGTTTTCATGGAGTATCTTGATAAGTTCGTTGTGGTCTATCTGGATGACATTCTAGTCTATTCTAAGTCAAAGGAAGAACATGAAGAACACCTTTGGTGTGTCCTAAACAAGCTTCGTGAGAACCGCCTGTATGCAAAGTTGTCCAAGTGTGAGTTCTGGCTGCCTCAAGTCACCTACCTTGGTCATGTCATCTCTGCCAAGGGCATTGCCGTCAACCCAGAGACTATTAAGACAATTGTTGATTGGCTACCACCCATAAATGTCAAAGAAGTCTGGAGTTTCCTTGGTTTGGCTAGTTACTGCCATCGCTTCGTCTAGAACTTCTCGAAGATTGCGAAGCCCCTAACCAATCTCCTCAAGAAAGGCAAGAAATACCTTTGGACTCCTGCATGTCAAGCAAGCTTTGAAACACTCAAAGAGAAGCTCACTTCCACACCAGTCTTGATTCCTCCAGATACATCAAAGCCTTTCCAGATATTCTGTGATGCCTCCTTGCAAGGATTGGGTGCGGTCCTTATGCAAGAAAAACAAGTTGTTGCTCATGCCTCTCGACAGTTGAAGACGCATGAGATCAACTATCCTACACATGATCTCGAGCTCGCAGCAGTTGTCTTTGCTTTGAAAGTATGGAGGTATTACTTGCTTGGCAACCGTTGTGAGATCTTTTCTGATCACAAGAGTCTGAAGTATATCTTCACCCAGCCTGATCTCAACCTTCATCAGAGGAGGTGGATTGAAGCAATTAATGATTTTGATTTGACCATCAACTACACTGCAGGCAAAGCTAATGTCATGTCCGATGCTCTCAGCTGAAAAGCTTATGTCAACAACCTCATGGTGGAAGAACAACAGCCTCTCTTGTGCGAGGAATTCCGCAAGCTCAACCTGGAATTTGTGGATCAAGGGTATCTTCTGAACCTTCTGGCAACCCCACTCTTGGAAGAAAAACTTCGCTCCATTCAACTTGGTGATCCTTACACTAAAAAGATCATCTCCAATATTCAGCTTCCGAAGTATGAGTCTTTCCACGTCGACGACGAAGGCACTCTTTTCTTTGAACACCGGATATTTGTCCCGAACTACTCGGGTTTAAGAGAGCAAGTTCTCAAGGAGGCGCATGATTCTGTTCTTTATATCCACCCTGGAAGCACTAAGATGTACATGGACTTGAAAACACAGTATTGGTGGCCTGGGTTGAAACGATATTGTGCCAAGTATGTCTCGGAGTGTGATGTCTGCCGCAGAGTTAAAGCTGTCCATCAGAAACCTTCCGGTCTTCTACAACCATTGAAGCCTCCGGAATGGAAATGGGAGAAAGTAGAGATGGACTTCATCACTGGTTTTCCAAGGTCGCAGAAGGGCAACAATGCAATCTTTGTTGTCATTGACAGGCTTTCTAAAGTAGCTCACTTCTTTCCCGTCAAGGAAAAAATTTCTGCAATTCAGTTGGCTGAGCTCTATATCAACATAATTGTCTCTCTGTATGGAGTTCCTCTTGAGATCAGTTTAGACCGTGGAAGCATCTTCACTTCCAAGTTCTGGGGAAGTTTCCAAAATGCTTTGGGGACAAAATTGAACTTCAGGACAGGTTACCACCCTCAGTCAGTCGCAAGGACAAGTTGAAAGGATCAATCAGATTCTGGAAGATATGCTCCGTGCTTGCGTTACCTCTTTCGGCATGAAGTGGGAAGAATGTCTTCCTTATGCTAAATTCTCTTACAACAACAGCTTCCAGAAAAGTCTAAAGATGGCACCATTTGAGGCTCTCTATGGTCGCAAATGCGGAACTCCGATTGGTTGGTCGGGCGCAGGAGAAAGAATATTGTTTGGCCCCGACATTGTAACTCAAGCGGAGGAGAAGGTTCACATCATTCTTGAAAACCTAAAGATTGCTCAAAGTCGCCAGAAGAGCAATTATGACAGAAAGCACACGGACATGGAGTATGTCCCTGGGGATCTCGTTTACCTTCGTGTCACTCCCATGAGAGGCATGCACCGTTTTGGTAACAAAGGAAAGCTGGCTCCTAGATTCATTGGTCCTTTCAAAATTCGTGGAAGAAGAGGAGAAGTTGCTTATGCTCTTGAGCTCCCTGAAAAACTCAAGGTCCATGATGTTTTCCATATCTCTCAACTCAAGAAGTGCTTCAAGGATCCCGGCAGGACCGTGGACCATGAACTCATCAATCTCCAAGAAGATCTGTCTTATTAAGAACACCCCATAAAAATTCTAGAATTTGCAGAAAGAAGGACTCGCAACAAGTCCATCAAGTTCTGTAAGGTGCAGTGGTCACACCATTCCATTGATGAAGCCACTTGGGAACGTGAAGATGAGTTCCGTGCCAAGTATCCTACCCTCTCCGTGTCTTCTTCTTCCTAGAATCTCGGGGCGAGGTTCCTGTTTAGTGGGGGAGAGTTGTAGCATCCCATCTGTCTAACATATGTAATGCTACATGGTTTAGTAATATAATGGCTACTTCCTACATATAATTTTTGCATCATAATTATATCATGCTCATGTCATCATGCCACCTTGCATTTGAGCATTATATAAAACCCTTTTCATTTGGTTCTTCTCTCAGATGCATTACTAATTGTATTTGGCTCTTGATATATTGTATTTGAATCTTGATAAATGCTTGATGCCCAAGTTGAGTTGGGGGCATATCTTTTATTCCACTCCACCACCTTTCTTTGTCACCACCTTATAATTCCACCATCCTAATTACCCATGAGCTTTTACTTTCTCTGGACATTTAATCCTGCTCATGTGAGTTGGGATGGATCCAATTCTATTTCTTTTAGCTTGGTCTCATCCATATTTTGGAATGCATGTGTATAAATGCCATGAGTATCTAATTTGTTTTCACAAGATTATACATGGCATTTAATGCCCATGCATGGGCCATGCAACAAAATCTACCATCTATTCTCCTTGGGTCTTCTTTGCTTTCGGAGTGGATCTTGTCTTTTGGAACCAAACCAAGTGATTCTTTTTCTTTTGTTTCTCTCCACCATTCTAGAGGCTTCCTCTCTTTGTCTTGTGGGCATTTGTTGCATGCAAATGGTACTTTGGCCATATGTTTCTCTCATCATCAAAAATCTACCTTTTCCATCTCACCCTCCTTTTTCACCTTTTGCTTGTTCTTGCCTTTGATCATGTTACAACCCGTTAACCCCTCTCTTTCTCTCTCCCCTAAAAACCTAACCCTACCCCACCTTAACCACCTACCCTCACCTTACCATCCTCCTATAACCCGAGCCACCTCACCCCTCCTTCCCTAGCTTCGGCTAAGGCCCACCTCACACCTTAACCACCCCCAAGCTGTCCTATTCTACCCTAAGCTACCCCTCCAACCCTAACTACACCTTGCCGAGCCTCCCCCTCTAGCTAACCCTAGCTACACCGGGCCTCCCCTCTCCATTCTCTCTCTGCCACAAAGGGCCACCCGAGCTACCCCTCTCTCTCTAGCCCACCTGGCAGCCCCTACCCCTGCCCTGCCCTGGCCGCCCACGTCGAGCACGTGAGGGAGGAGAAGGACAAAGGTGGCCGAGCCATATTTTTCCACCCCGTTCCCCACGGCACCCCCTCTCTCTCCCTTGCCTTTAACTCTTTCCCCACGCCTCCTCTGCCTCGCCCAGATCCAACCCGAGCCGTGCACTACCTCCTCTTCCTCCCCTGCTACCCCACAGCCATCACGGCAGCCACCGTCGGCCTCACCTTCCCCCTCCTCATTCAACCGGTGGCGTGGTGATCTTGGCTGTCGGGGAGGACCAGCCGTCCCTCTGCGTCGTCCCTAAACACCGCAGCGAGGAGGAGAAGCCACGGACCTGCCGCAGTAACGCGACGCCGACGAGGAACCCTAGCTCCGGGTGCGCCTGCAATGCCGTCGCCCTGCTGCTCTCCGTTCCGATCCAACCTCTCCGTCGAACTCGCGGTGAGCTGACCCACCTCCCTGACATCCCCTCCCTCGCTAACACCCTCTGGTCTCGCTGTTCGTTACAGCAAGCACGCTCTGTGCGCCGGTGGCCGCTGGCGTCTACCCGTCTCTGTGCCGCGCCACGCCTCACCTAGACCCCCTACACCCTCCTAACACCAAACCCAAGCCACCGTAGCGGTAGCCACCGCCGCGCGCGGACGCGAGGTCAAGGGTTCGATCCCCGTCGCCGCGCACCGTCCCCTGCCGCGCACGGACCTGTCCGTCCATCAGAGAAGACCCACAGTGCCGCGCGCACTTTGCGTAATCCTCCCAGATCTTTTTGCCGCTCAACCTGCAATCCCTCGAGGCCCACCAGACAGCCTCCCGTGCCAGTCTTGCAGAAAAGCCCCCGGGTTTTCGTAAACCTCAACCCGCAATCCCCCAGATTCGCCACGTGTCGCCCACCGGCTGGCCGCGCGCGCAGTGGACCCGCGACCCCGTTGGACCCACCTGTCGGTCTCTTGGGCTAGCCTCTGTGCCGGTGTAAAAAGGTTCTGCGCGTCGTTCCCGCACAGTCAGCGCTGGCCCACCTGTCTGTGGCTGGGGCTATATCTGTGTGGGTGTCAAAAGTCTTTTCGGTTATCTATTTAATAAAAACAATTTCAGAAAAATGTTAAATATGAATTCAAATATGTTTTAAATAACTTTTAATCTGGAAATCCAAATAATACAAATGATATATGTTTTTGAATCAGAAAAATGTGAGGAATTCAAATATGCCATTCAAAATGTTGTTTGACCACATTAAAATTTCGAAATGATTAAAATTACAAATAAAATGCCCTTTTCTTAATAAATTAACAACTTTAATTCTATAACTCCAAATTCAACAAATAAGATGTCTAAATCGATCAGCGCGACGAGCCCGTTCTATCTACGCATTCCATGTTCTGAATTGAAGAATGCATCATGTCATTATTAAAAATCAGAACTGTTTATGGCAATAAAACTGGGCCAAATAAATAATAAAATGCTTTATTCTTGTACCCCACACCTCACCGTGCCATGCTACTTTATTGCCATGCAAATTGTGCATCATTCATCATGGCATGCTTGTTTGCTTGTTGCAGTTTTATTCATATGCTTGTGCACTTGATTTATGTTGGCCCT
Source organism: Avena eriantha (assembly GCA_910589775.1). Taxonomy (NCBI): domain Eukaryota; kingdom Viridiplantae; phylum Streptophyta; class Magnoliopsida; order Poales; family Poaceae; genus Avena; species Avena eriantha. The sequence goes on from OU342744.1 coordinate 346,404,381, forward strand.
TGTTTGTTTGGCTCTTCTTCGAATAGACGCCCAGCAGGAGAATTATCAGGAATCACAGGAGTTCTACCCAGATCCATTTCTCGCTTCAACTGAGCTGCCAGGAAAGCACTACCACATGCTTGCATACATATAGGACCTATTGCCTCTATCTTATTCTTGCATCATTGAGTCGCGATTGCATTAAATTGAATCCCAAGTACTACATAGCCTTTACTTTTAAACCCCACCAAAGCTTGTTCCTCCATCCCATGAGCTATTACTACAGGAGTTGTTTCAGCCATGCGAGTCGTAGAACAACATGTGTAGGGTATGTGAGTGTTTGATGGATAACGAGGTACCTAAACAACTTAACCTGAGTAGTAATGGGATAACTAATGAAAGAGGCATCGGTGAGCAATATCTGCTATTTGGTTCTTCATGCTCACTTGTGTCCGGTAGGACCCCGAGTACTTGATTCCTGTTCCTTGACTATTCGCACTATCCACATCTGAGAGGCCTTATGGACCCCCCTGAGCCAGAGCTTGATTCATTCTTATTTCTTGGGGCCACAAAGTAGTTTGGGGCTTTGTTACTATTATGTACTTATGCCATGCTTACTGTTTTATTTAAGATTGTGCGTGGAGCACCTATACTGTTTTGGATGCGGAGTGTTTTCGCGGTATCGACAAGCCCCTGTCACACTTTCGGGTTCCCAGTCATTTATAGCCATTGATGCAAACCTTGAGTCCGTCTCGGAGTCAGCTAGCTTCGTTGCGGGTCGCTTAATGGGGTGGCCCCCTGAAATATTTCTGAATCCTATGATCGCTTTGTCATGAATGCCTCGTTGGGTTTTGATTTGGTTTTTCCGAGGTTGATCGAGTGTCTATTGCTATTTGTGCACCCCTGCAGGGTAAATCTTTCTGAAAGCCGTGTCCGCGGTTATGGACGACTTGGAGCACAGTTTCTCGATCATAGACAAGTCTAACTAAAGTACCGCTTTTAAATTGACTAAGTACCTGACTAGTAAATAGTGTAATACTCATGGAATGGTTAATAAAACTGCCAACGGATGGGGGTTGTTCGTCCGCTTTCTCGTTGGTAAGCGAGAAGGAGGATGGATCTGTTAATTATACTGTTATAACTGTGGTTATTAATTAACGGACATCCTTTTATCATTGGTTAGGCGGATGGTTAGCGAGTATCTATAGGATTGTTAGTTATTATCTTTTGCTGCAATTGCGTCACCCCAGGTTATGTCCCCTTTAGAGGCATAAAGACTTGTTGAGTACCCCTAGGGTCTCACACGAAAAATTGTTTGATTCAGATGAACAGGTGTATTCGCAAGATGGATACTGGGTGGAGGAGACGGGTGATGTTGGCAACGATCATTCGGTGTAGAGATTCCGGGAACGGGGATCCGTGAGATCTGTGGGCGGGATGTGTTTATTTATGTGGCATCTTATGCCGATTTGCTTCTTATCCATACTCGGATCTTGTTTTCCGCTTCCGCCTGATACTCTGATGTTTGATGTATGAGGAGCTATCCGAAACTATTATAACTATCTAGGATATTTGGATCTTGCCGTATGGCGTTGCAATATTTCTATTTATTTTTGATACAATGGCTCTGAGGACTGTTGTATGTGGCTTGCATACATACTCACTTGTGTATGTAGTTGATCCCTTCGCCTGCTGATTACACCGCTGGTTCTTGTCCCGATGTTCTGAAAGTGGTTAGGACGGCCGAAAGGTCTACCTGTGGGTGGCCCCTGGGCCCCACCGTACTATTTTAACCACTTTCGCTCATCCAGGCTTGCAACTAAGAACGTAATTCACCGAGGTAGTTACATCCCTACACCTATGTAATAGAATGGCTATGGCTAAGGTTGAAGGAAAAGTGCAAATTCACACTTTGTAAAATTTCCAGTCGTGGCAGCAAAACTGACCAAAAATGTGTCGTGGCAGAAAAACACGTCAAAAACGTGCCGCGACAGCGAATCCGAGTCGTGGCAGAACAGGACTCCGCGGTAGGAAAACAGGTTGTTTCCGTGCCGTGGCAGAGTCGGTAAGAATATTTTTTAATTCCGACTCGGCCAAGAGTAGATGACTAGAACTCTTAGAGTAGATCGGATCTGACTTGATGGTGGCAGAAACAATGGTGTAAATTGACTAGAAAACGACTAGAAAAACAGATCTATGAAGAACAGATCTAGATCTAAACTAAAGGATGAACACGACCAGCAACTATTACTCGTCTATGATGCAATCTAGTCTATGGCAACTCTTTTTGTGGGCCTTTTTTGTGTATAGGACGAAAAACACTCTCTAAGCTATGGATGGATTGTGGATTGCTTACCGAGGCAACGAGGAGCTCTGATACCAAGATGATAAGGGGTGGCCCGATCTTCTTAGCAAGCACTTGTCGATGGTGATGGTGGATCGTAGATAATTAGCCTGTAGCTATGAACTCTCCCGCTCGATCCCTGATGCAAATGCAACAGCTCTCGAACCTTGTAGGATATTCACAACACCATGCTCTTGCGCACGCAGACGTGAATATGAATAGTAGTATGCAATCTACTAATTCCCAATGGAACAACAGATCACACTAAATTATAGTTGGTAGATTCGAACACAGGGTAATGCCAGAGGTTCTATGAAAGAAACAACTCCCAAATATTTTAACATGGTCTAAAACCCTAATCTACGGAATGCCCATCTATTTATGGGTCTAAGGGGCGGTGGCCTATGGTGGAACCCGAGTTGGTTCCACCCAACCTGGATACAAACCAGCCACAAGTGTCTCGACAAGACTGGCTCTTCCGTGGCAGAGTTCTAGTCGGTTTCTCTACCGCGGTAGCCTGCCGTGGCAGAGCTGGACTCCGTTTTCCTGCCGCGGCAGCCTACCATGGCAGAGAACTGGGGCTTTTCTCTGCCGCTGCAGAGAACGTCCATCTCTTGTTGATCTTTGGCTTGGATAGCTCCTTGCGCTTCCTCCCTCTCCTCCCTCATGCATTCTTCATTGATCAACACGCCTTGTTCCATTTGCTCATCGCTCCTTGCTATGCCTTCTTCTCCTAAGTACCTGATCATGCAATAGTTCAAAGACTTAGGTAGTATAAAATTCTCATTGATTAAAACACCAGGTTCATTGAGGAACAAGTTCACATGTTGTCCTAGTAGCTTAGCACGAGCTCTTGTGATTGGTCCAATCCTTAGCTCATTGGACTGATCCTTCTTTGCAATTGGAACATCTTCATTATCAATTGGGGTTGGTGTAATTGTAGGGATGTCCTCATCATGTGTTCTCTTCAGAGACCACACATGGATCCACCAGTGTTATTGCATGTGTGTTCGTTTTACTAACAACAACTGGAGTCATTGCATGTGTGTTCTTTTCACATACCACATATGGATCCACCAGTGTCATTGAAATGTGTATTCTCTTCAGAGACCACACATGGATCCACCAGTGTCATTGCATGTGTGTTCTTTTTACTAACAACAACCAGAGTCATTGCGTGTGTGTTCTTTTCACAATCCACCTATAGATCCACCAGTGACCTTGCATGTGTGTTCTTCTCATTAACCACAGCTAGAGTCATTGCATGTGTGTTCTCTTTAGAGACCACACATGGATCCACCAGTGTCATTGCATGTGTGTTCTTTTTACTAACAACAACTGGAGTCATTTCATGACTATTCTTTTCACATACCACATATGGATCCACCAGTGTCATTGAAATGTGTGTTCTCTTCAGAGACCACACATGGATCCACCAGTGTCATTGCATGTGTGTTCTTTTTACTAACAACAACTAGAGTTATTGCATGTGTGTTCTTTTCACATACCACATATGGATCGACTTGTGTCATTAAAATGTGTGTTCTTATCATTAACCATAGCTAGAGTCATTGCATGTGTATTCTATTCAGAGACCACACATGGATCCACCAGTGTCATTGCATGTGTGTTCATTTTACTAACAACAACTGGAGTCATTGCATGTGTGTTCTTTTCATATACCACATATGGATCCACCAGTGTCATTGAAATGTGTGTTCTCTTTAGATACCGCACATGGATCCACAAGTGCATTGCATGTGTGTTCTTTTCACAATCCACATATGGATCCACAAGTGTCATTGCATGTGTGTTCTTCTCATTAACCACAGCTAGAGTCATTGCATGTGTGTTCTCTTCAGAGACCACACATGGATCCACCAGTGTCATTGCATGTGTGTTCTTTTTACTAACAACAACTGGAGTCATTTCATGACTATTCTTTTCACATACCACATATGGACCCACCTGTGTCATTGAAATGTGTGTTCTCTTCAGAGAGCACACATGGATCCACTAGTGTCATTGCATGTGTGTTCTTTTTACTAACAACAACCAGAGTCATTGCATGTGTGTTCTTTTCACAATCCACCTATGGATCCACCAGTGTCATTGCATGTGTGTTCTTCTCATTAACCACAGCTAGAGTCATTGCATGTGTGTTCTCTTCAGAGACCACACATGGATCCACCAGTGTCATTGCATATGTGTTCTTTTTACTAACAACAACTGGAGTCATTTCATGTGTGTTCTTTTCACAATCCACCTATGGATCCACCAAGAGAACACACATGGATCCACCAGTGCCATTGCATGTGTGCTCTTTTCATTAACCATAGCTAGTGTCATTGCATGTGTGTTGTTTTCACAAACCATATATGGATCCACCAGTGTCATTGAAATGTGTATTATTTTATACGACAGCCATTGGCCACAAACAATTGGGACGCAGAGCTAACCAGCAACCGCTCTGGGCTTCTAGAAGTTTAGGATGTCGTGGCGTCGTTTGATCGGGGTGCAAGGATGTTTAGGATGTCCTTCGCGAGGGCGATCCGTGAGAAGTCTGTTCTGGGAACTGATTGGCAGTAGCAACGAGGTTGGGCCTATGTCATTTCCCTTATCCCCTTAACCTCGGGGCCGAAGCTCAGATCGTGTTCCTTCATCGCCATTGAGAGGGAGAGGCCCAAACTCAGCTTGCACGAGACTCAGATGTTCGCCCACTACGACATACTCGCGCTGCCGTTCACGAGGCTTCCGGCCGGCTTCGAGCTCAGCTACGCCGAGGTTCTTATCGCGTCGCTCTTGCGCGAAAACATGTTGGCGAGGCAGAGCAAGCAGCGCCGCCGCCAGCTGTCGAAGCGGAAGAGGACAATGGCACGGTACTCGCACATGAGCACGTACTGGCGAAAGTTGTTCAAGAAGGAGCAGGCTGTGTTGATTGAGCTATGCGGAACCCACCGGCGGCAGATCCACCCGGATCTGCACAAGCTCGAAGGGAGGCAGCGCTTCTGGGCAGTGTCTGGGCGTACGACCTCCACCGTTATCGATGCAGCGCACCGTGAAGAATCCATGAGGAGGTGGAACGCTGCCGGGAATGTCGGCATCGATTCCGACGCGGAGGAGGCTGGCAGCGACGCGGACACATCCTCAATGATGGAGACTGCGGGAGTGTCATAGTCGATTAGGGCCACTTAAGCATAAATTGAATCTATGTATGGTATCTTAATGCCCTCTTTGGATCTGGGTCATTTGAGTCATGGTCGATTATCGTCATAATCTATATATGTTGGCCTAGTTGTCTTTTCTTTGAAACTAGTCGATCAAAACTCGTCCGATCCTAAAAATAAAGTTCGCGCATTCCTGGCATATCTGACGATACGCTGACTCTGCTCCTAGCACTTGATGGCACAGCCATAATTTGGAGTGCGCCAGAGGAGAAGGGATCGAGCGTGTTGTAATAGTGTACTACTCATGTCCAGATATAACTTACTTAGTTTTTTTTAGATATTTAATAAATGTGTCTATACCCAAAACATGTCTAGATACATGTTTTAGGTTTCTCTGTCTTTCAAACTAATCAAAAGTCATCAAATTCAGAACAAAAAAAGTCATTGCATTCACATCTGATGGGACAATACGCTGACTCTGCTACTTGATGGCACAACCATAATTCTGGAGTGTGCCAGATGAGATGGGAATGCAAGGGAGATGGGAACTAGTAGCCGCGTCCAAACGCAGGAAAAAATTAATGTAATAATATTTAAAAAATTGTAATCTGGTCCACATGACCCTATCACAGACATGTTGCACGCGCCAGATATAAATAAAGACGACACGACTAGTTTAGTTTCAATGATATAATTCAACCTACGACGTTACTGTACCTGCATCTTTCTGCTCCTCTTATTAGTCTGCTAGCCCACACTGCATTAAGCATCAGTTGATGAGGATAAAAAATGATAAAATGGCAAATAAAACAATTTTAAGCTTACCTTTCATCCGGAGAATCGTACAAAGATGAAATTGACAGGGATTTATTATTTCTCCTACAGTTAGCCAAAAGATCCTCAAGAACATCCTCAATCACCCCTGCAACTTCTTCATATTCTGATACACCTCCATTATTTGCCCTTTTCTCCCCGTTCTGCTTACCCTTTTGTTTATTTTCACACCTTTTTCTCGCCGGCACCTCCACTTCTTCATAAATTGGCTGCTTACGTATGTTTTCCTCCAAGTGCTCATCACCGTCTTCGCACTGCACTTCCTCTAGTTCTGGCTGAGAAGCCTCATTTTCTGCCACCGGGGTGTGAATAGGGACAATATCATGTGTAACTGGGTTTTTGCACAACCTCTTGATATGGCCGAATCTGCCACAACGTTTGCATTTCATTTTCCTAGCTCCCATCCTTGAACCTTTATCGGTGGAGGCTTCAATCCTTAGCTTTTTAGGCCTCCCAGGTGGCCTCCTAAGAACTGGTGGTTGAAGTTTGAACCCTGGATCGACAATCTGCCAATCATTTTCATCGGCCATAGGTGGTTTGTTTTCTGCATAAGTTGCAAAAAACTTGTCCACGGAGAAATATTTGTCGACATAGTTCTCTATTTCAGCTCCGCTGCCTCTAAGCTGTAAGATGAAGTAAATTGCATGATGACATGGCAGACCAGTAATCTGCCACTGCTGCATGAACAAGTCTTGTTTTCAATGTCTACAGTGTACCTCCGTTCACTTCCACACTTGTATTCTGCATAAGCCTCAGCCAATGTTCTGGAACGTTTGACCATCCTCATCTTTATCATTCTCATTGCCCTGGTTCTTGCATTTAGTAACATAACCACCTTTGGAATAATTTTATGGCCAAAAAAAATTCTTGCACAAATTCTTTGCCTTAAGCCTATCTTCACCATTATGCACTGTCTTATTGCATCCAACAAAATAACAATTCCAAGTGTCTTCATGCCTGAAATCTTATCATTGAAGCTCTCTGCCAAATTATTGCAAAACAAATCCACCTTGCTTAACTCACCAAACTTGCTTCTCGCCCATAGCTTGGTGTGATGTTCTTCAAGGTATTTTTTTCACCTTTGGCACTACATACATGTTCTGCAAGTAAGTAGCATGTGTGATTGGGGTGTATGTGTATGCTGATCGCCACAAGTCCTCTTCAAAGATCTTTCCTTTGAACTTATTCGTGAAGTTAGTAGCGAGGTGCCGCATGCATTCCCTATGCTCAACCCTAGGAAACACAACATCAACAACATTCTGAAGACCCTCGCATGCACTGGTGTGAATCACTAAGCCTTCAGGGTGACTAATTACTCCCCATAGTCTCTGCATGAACCATGTCCAGCTTTCATTTGATTCACCCTCAAGAACAGCATAAGCTATGGGTAGAAGCCAATTATGCACGTCCAAAGCATAAGCAGAAGCAACATGTCCCATGAACATCCCTGTTAAAGAAGTTGCGCCTATTGCCAAGTATGGCCTACAGCCATCTAGGAACCCCTTCTAGCATGCCTTCAAGCAGACAAAACATCTCCTGAAGCATATCTTGTCTGCCTGCTTATACCTGACCCCCCTCGAGACCTTTTCTCTTCCTTTCACAACCTCGTAATCGATGTCAACAACACTACCAGGTGATGTTTTCTCTACCTGAGCTTTGAAACTATACAACATATGAAAACTGTCATTCCACTTGCCTTGAATGAAGTCTAGAGCCATCTCCTTCCCATCAAAGACTCTGTGGTAAGGAATCAGAACGTTAAACTTTTTGCTAATCTTTGCTCTGAGTTCAGCAGGTCCAATGTTATGATCCTGCCTCACCCAGTCAAGTACAGTAGCAGCAATCCACTTGGTAGTCGCTGTTCTAATTTTATCACTTAAAGACGTATTAGGGAAATTGTGTCTCTTCGTGTTTACTTTGATCTGCATTCGATAAAAATCCAAATAAATTAGAGCTAGTTATGAGCAGAATAAATATGAGAAAGACTAAAACTAAATGTTGCTATTGCAACCTAAAATGGGTGTCCACCCCGCATTGGAGATGCATGTAATCTCCATTTACACACATTAATTTCCCTACAGTGCACCCTAAATTTCTTTTGGTCGCTCTTTTCAACGATAAATTCGAACCCAACTCTGATTGCATAGGATGCAAATGCATATCTGCAGTCCTCCACATTATCAAAGACAGTCCCCTCATCAATTGTAGGATTGTCCCTGTCAAAATGTATCACTGACCTGTCCTCATCTTCGTCGTCATATCTACATCCTATTTCCACATCTTCACATTCCTCTTCCCCATCAGTCCCATAGTCAGGCTCAAAGTTCGAATCAACCAAATATTCCCTACTCTCCATCCTATCAGGGTCAGCAGCCACGTCTGGATATGCTTTCTCATCAACATCCGCACCGCCACACATTTCAGTGCCTTCATGCTTGCTTGACAAAGCATCATGCTCAAGGACAAGTTGTACAAACGTCATGTGGTTAGCAACACATATCCTTGCCATCACCACGAGACTAGAAACGCTAATTGGGGTATGGAGAGAAGGAATCACAGTTCTTACCCTTCAATGTGGGCGCACGACACCTTCTCCGGGCTCCATACCTCCAAAGCTCTGCACCCCGCTTCCTCTTCCCCTGTTTTGTTGTCCTCTATGCTCTCCAGACTTGAAGGAGATTTCGTGCTCCCCGACCATGCAGGACCCATCTCCGTGTTCTCAAGCCTCACAAGATCTATCTCCAAGCGGGATCCAAATAACTAGCATCGTTCGGCCCCTAACCCAACGGCCGACTCTCGGTTTTCGTTTCTAGACACGCCTAGGCGGTGGACGGAGGCAAGGAGACAGGGCAGGGAGGGGAGGGGAGGAGACATGAGGGGATGGCAGGGAGGGGAGGGTGGGAGGACGACGGCCCAAGGGGACGACAAGAGCGGTGCACGACTAAGCAGAGTGGCGGCGGCAGGAGCAGAGGAGCGGAGCTGGTTCCGACAAAGCATGGAAAATTGCACAATAATGTGTTGGTGGGTGGCACCAGCCCTCGAACCTGGAACGCGCGCCGTCGAAGGTGGAGGAGGCGGACCCGCCAGTCAAAAAACATGCCACCTGTCAGCGCACTATGCACGGTAGCACTTCACGGAATTTTTTAGCAGGTCCCACATGTTAGTCTGTTTGATCAAAACTTGCATGCAGTGCATGGCTGGTTCACACGCTAGTTCCGAAAAAAGGCCCGTTGATCCAAACTTGAAGTGGCAGTTCTGCTTCTTCTCCCTCGTCTCCTCGTCTCCTCGCAGTGGCAGTTCCGCTTCGTCTCCCTCGTATGTTCTCCTCTTCTTCTCCTCCTCGTAGTGGTAGTTCTTCTTTCTTCCTCGATCAAAACATTCATGCACGTAAGCCATGGCCAGTAGCCGGATGAAGAGTAACTGGTCTAATCTCCCGGCCTACCCACTTCGCAAGATCGCTGACTACTTGCTAGAGAAAGAGGAGTACGTCGACACCTATGCTGCTTGTCGGGAAGTCTGCACCAATTGGCGCCGCACTTTAAAGCTGCCCGAATTCTATCTCAACAACTGGATCATGATAGATCACACACTTCCAGACGTTGGCGACTTCACCTTCCTCAACCTCACCACTGGTCGTTGCTTCAGGACAAATCTAATGGACCTCCATCGCAGGTTCACATTCACATCTGATATTTATTAGTATTTTCCATTGTAAACATCTTAGTGCTAACTGATGCCCTCTTCTTCCAAAAGATTCTACTTCATCAGTGTTTCTCGTGGCGTCATCGTGCTTTCTCAGAGGGTGGAGCCGTACCAGATTCAGCTTCTGAACCCAATCACTCATAAGTCTAACACTGAGTTTCAATCACACATACCATGTGATCTTCTGCAATCTGTCGTCGTGACGAAGTCCCCGACGATGGTGTTCGTTTGCACTGATTATGCAGATCATATTGCATGGGCCGACGAGAGGACCCCAACGGGGCAAATCAATGAATCATTTGGAGAAGGATTGTATTCGCCACCTCCTGATACGCTTCTAGACTGCATGACGACATTCCGAGGGGAAGTATATGCATTACTTGAGAATGGAGACATTTTGTCGACCAACATCCAGTTAGAGCAGCACGCGAGCACTGTCATGATGGACAAAATAATTTTAGCCCTAGTCTTTGAACAGGTACGTGGAACTTACAAATTTTACCTTGTGGAGTCAGATGGTCATCTGCTTCTTGTGTTGAACGGGGATTTCGCCAAAGGGTAACCGATGTTGTACTGGGTGGATACAGAGAACCGCTCACTCGAGGTCGTCGGTGACATTGGAAGTCATGCCCTCTTTGTTGATTACAATCAGTCTATCTCCATTGACACCAAGTTACACCCCACAGTCAAACCCGGTTGCATATACTACAGGAATTATATCATACTGTACGATCATGAGGTTCAAGCCTGTGAAGAGGAACCAACAATGGTAATGCATAGCTTAAGTCTAGAACATACACCAAGGCCTTACCCTCTGGATGAGATACTGGCAGCACATTGCAGACGGAGAGAGAGTTCTCTGAACATGTGTTGCAGCACGCAGGAGCCGACAACGACGAAATATATAGGGGAGAATGAATACTATGTTCATCCTAGGTTATTTGCTAGCATTTTCAGGTCTATTTTTTGAAGTAGAAATTTGTATAGTATTTATATTATTTCGATCAGCAGTATGCGTATTACCTTTCAGACAAAATTGTAATGTATTTAATTTAAGTACTTTTAGAATTCAAAGTATTTATTTTTAGTAGCTTCTTTCAGAATTCTCTGTGTTCGACGTGAGCATCAGCTCAGCGCTGGAATTCAGGTTCCACATGGAAAATTGCACAATAATGTGTTGGTGGGAGGCACTAGCCCTCGAACCTAGGATGCACGCCGTCGAAGGTGGAGGAGGTGGGCCCGCCAGTCAGAAAACATGCCACATCAGCATCCCCTGTTTCTGATGCCCTTTAAAAAAAAGAAAACACGCCACATCGTCATCCCCTGTTTCTCATGGTGTTGCTACAATCGACGGTACATGGTGGCATAGAAATAATATCGTATAAACATAAGGGCACAGTCGTAAACATTTCTAAAATGAAACCCGGTCTCCTACCTATCCTGGTACATTGCCCGATGAGGTGGATAGCCATGACCGATCTTTTTAATACGTTCACACTCTTATGCTAAGAAGAAATAAAGATTGAGCGGTTAATGCGACGAATGTCGAATTATTACCCTCTAAGGAAATGGGAGATGGTTATTTTCACGTGTGCCTGTAGTCCAAACCTACTGTCAGCCTTTCACTCCCCTTCTCCGACAAACCATAGTTCACCTTGCGTAGCTCCTCCACGCTGCACCACCTAGGGTAACATGGCCCCGCCTAAGCCGCCGCCACCGCGTCAGCCACCGAAACTGGGGTAGTTAGCCCCTCTAAGGCAGGCCATGAAGCTATACTTCAAGGACGGTCTCCCATTGCCCTGACAGGCGGATGATTTACCCAAATGTGCCAAATCAGCCGCGGCAGCGACGACGGCATCATCAGCGCCAGATGCGGCAAGCAGGGCCAAGAGAGCGAAGTGGAGAAATCGCGCGACGGCATTACGGCATGCTCTAGGCAGTGGGAACAAGGTACATATCAAATTGTTCACTAGAGCATGACGCCGAGGGTACACACTCTCGAATAGGGCAGTGCTAACGTATAGGAACTCTCACGTCGACGCTTCGGTGTGGGCTACCTTACCGTAGTGGGGGGGGCTGGGAACACGCCATCTGCGGCAAAGACGCTCCATCCTACGCACCGTCGGAGGCCGTACCGTGGTGGCGACCAAGCGTCTACACTCAGCATGCTGGATTGTTCGACAGCCGGAGCCGGCGGTGGGCATCAGCTCAGCGCCGGAATTTAGGTTCGAGTTCACATGGACCTACAATCCCAAGAAGGAGATGCTGAATTTCAGTTTCGAAGCAATCGTTGCGGCGGCGCGGATGCTCCAACTGAACTGGGACTAGCGCATGCAAATCGCTCGTGCACGAACGATGCAGATTTCTTGTAGTTTGGCGGGAAGGCAATAGATCAGTTTGGGTTAAATTATCAAAGAACTTATGTCCTCTCAAGGCAATTGGCCAGCCAACTTTTCTGGTGGAGATCTGTAGTTTCTTCAGTGTAGAATAGTTAAGTTCAGACTGAAGAATAGCTTTTGTAGATGAAATGCTAATGAATTATTCTATAAAGTAGTAGGAAGTTTAGCCCACTTTTGTGCAGGTATAAGACCCTTTTGTATGGAAGTACTACTGTTGTAAGCAAATACTATCAAGTATCTATTTCCTTCAATTACTAGTCGTGGTTAAATCCAGTTAACTGGCATTTCTTATCCCAGACTACAGATTTTGCGTCTGTTATCTGTGATGTAAACCATTTTTCCTTTCTCTTGTGTTGTCTACAAATGTAGCTACCTTGTACTTGAAGAAGATATGGACTACATTTTCCAGGCATCCACAGAATTAACATTGCTCATTGCCAGACCACCCTCTTTTCATGAGGTTGTCCTTGGTTATTCACAGAAATTATAAAGCACGGTGTTAAACTACATCGATTAAAAGTATTACACACACACTACATCAAATTCATTACCCACACATACTACATCGATTCAAACTATTACACACACACACATACAACTTCAAACTATTACACACACGTACTACATCGATTCAAACTATTACAAATTTTTAGTCGATGCTAACTTCCTGCTACGCTCTCCATACTACAAATTCATTAGCCACACATACCATGGCAATTCACTAGATCTCTATCTTCACTCAAGGGAAATCAGAATCACCAGCTCGTCCAAGACCGGTTCCCCCACCGAAACTGCGTGCGCCGTCGCAAAATTGTGGTGGTCATGTGCCATCGATCCTTCCAGGCCAACACTGCAGGCGACGAGGACGTTTTCTGGCAGCCTCTTCGGGGCCCTAAATGCCATGTACCGATTCCAGAACCTCCTCCAAGTGGATGATGACCGGGTGCTTCCGGCAAAGCTGTCGCCCTGCCCTGCTTGGAATCTGCACCTCATACATCTTAGGAACGGTGTCAGGATCTTTCAGCCACGCCTTTACCTCGATGACCCATCTGTCGCTCGGTGGCATGATTTCCACTAGCTCGCCGCCAAGGCTACTAATGACCTGCTTGAGGGCCTCCAGCTCCCAAGCATCCAATGGGAGGCCGTCAAAGCCGAGTTTGGAGAAGAAATTGTGCCAATAGCCACTTTGATAGCTATTGTTGTAGGAAAATTCTGCCAATGGTAGATATCTTCCCATGAACCTCCAAAATCTAATGCACAATCTCTAAGCATGTCCTCCAAGATTTGATTGGTTCTTTCCGTTTGGCCTCCAGTTTCGGGATGATAGGTTGTGCTGAAATCTATCTTTGAGCCAAGTGCTTCATGTAATTGTTTCCAAAATGTTGAAGTAAACACAAATCCTCTATCTGATACAATTTTCTTGGGCACTCCGTGCTTACTAACTATCTCTTTGACATAGATTTCCACTAACTTCTCGGCATTATCTTTTTGATTTACCGGAATAAAGTGTGCAATTTTCGTGAATCTATCCATAATCACCCATATCATATCCTTCTGCTTCGGTGTCATGGGGTAATCTTGTGATAAAATATATACCAATTTCTTCCCACTTCCATTCTGGAATTTCCAATGGTTGTAATGGTCCTGCTAGACTTTGATGTTCTACTTCTACCCTTTGACAAGTATGGCATTCCGATACATATTTTGCAATATCTATCTTCATGTTATTCCACCAGAATACTTCCTTAAGATCCATGTACATCTTCGTACTTCCTGGATGAATTGAATATGGTGTCTCATGTGCCTCTCGGAGTATCACCTCTCTGATCTCCGGTACATCTGGTACACAAAGATGATTTTGGAACCATAAAGATCCATAATCTCATAGATGAAAAAATTGATTTTTGTCCTTTGGATCATCAAGTTGATGTCGATAGATCTTATGATGAAGATCACTGCTTTGCTCTTCTACAACCCTTAGGGTAGCTAAACCTACATGAACTTCTGTCCTTAGGAATCGTATCTCTAACCTTTCCCAATCGATTTGCAACTCTTTTGGTAATTCTCTATTGATGGGTTGAGTATCCGTACTCTTCCGACTTAAAGCATCTGCTACTACATTGGCCTTTCCTGGAGTATAGGTAGTTGTAAGATCATAATCCTTGATCAACTCCAGCCATCTTTTATGCCTCATATTCAGCTCCTTTTGAGTGAAGAAATATTTGAGACTTTTATGATCCGTGTATAGTTCACATCGTGCTCCATAGAGAAAATGCCTCCATCCCTTTCAAGCAAAGACCACTGCTGGTAACTCCAAATCATGTGTTGGGTAATTCACTTCATGGGGTATGAGTTGTCTAGACCCATATGCAATCACCTTGCGATCTTGCATAAGCACACATCCTAATCCTTCTTTGGATGCATCACAATATACTTTGTAATCTTTTCCTGTTTCAGGAACTACTAAGATTGGTGCAGTGGTTAATCTGGTTTTCAATTCCTGAAAACTAGCTTCACAATTCTCATCCCATATGAATTGTGCATTCTTTCTTAGGAAATTGGTCATTGGTCCAGCTATCTTGGAAAAACCTTCAATGAATCTCCGATAATAGCCTGCCATGCCTAACAAACCTCGGATTTGTTTCACATTAGTTGGTGCATTCCATTCCAATAATGATTAAACTTTGGATGGATTTACCGCAATTCCATCTTTACTGATCACGTGACCGAGAAATTCTACCTTGTCCAACTAGAATTCACACTTGCTGAATTTAGCATAAAGCTTATTTTCTCTCAAGATTTGCAATGCTATCCTCAAATGATCTGCATGCTCTTCTTTATCCCCTGAGTATATCAAGATATCATCAATGAATACTATCACGAACTTATCCAGATAAGGCATGAAGATTTTGTTCATCAAATTCATGAATATTGCTGGTGCATTGGTCGATCCAAAAGGTACTACGAGATACGCATGATGACCGTATCTTGACACAAATGCTGTTTTTGGAACATCTTCAAGTTTGGTTTTTATCTGATGGTATCCTGATCTTAGATCAATCTTGGAAAACACTCCAACTCCTTTGAATTGATCAAACAGATCTTGAATTCTTGGTAACGGGTATTTGTTCTTGATGGTGACATTGTTGAGATTTCTATAATCACCACACATTCTTCGTCCTCCATATCTTTTATCCACAAAAATTACTGGAGTTCCCCATGGGGATACACTTTCCTGAATAAATCCTTTTCTGGCTAACTCATCAATTTGCTCCTTAAGCTCTTTTACTTCTTTTGGTCCCATCTTATACGGTGCTTGGGCCATTGGTATTGTACCAGGTATTAGGTCAATAGGGAATTCTATTTCTCGATTAGGTGGCATTCCTGGTAACTCTGCTGGAAAAACATCTTGAAATTCCTTCACTATAGGAATATCTTACAATTTAACCTCCTTCATTGAGTTCAATTGCAGATCTACCATGATATGACTATGTTTATCCACTTGATAAACTATCCTTCCTCCACTTGGAGACATGATTGAAACGGTTTTATCCTCACAATTTCTCTGAGCCCCGTACTCAGTCATCCAATCCATTCCCAACACTACTACTATTCCCCTTAATGGAATCACATAAAGATCCGCATAATAGGTTTGACCACAGATTGAGATAACTTGGTCCCTCCTGCGGTAGCTACGGTTATAGGTTTTTCTAACGGTGCCCTTCTAATCCCGAAATTATCACAAAATTGTTCAGATATGAATGAAGTAGTTACACCGGTATCAAATAGAACTTTTCCAGGATTTGTGAGAATATTCAGTGTACATATCACCGCTTGATCCGAGTTATCCACCTCCTCCAAGGTTGCACAATTCAGCTTTCCAGTAGGTCTACCTTTCTTGCCATTGTCGTTTTTGCCATAACTTCCACCTCTATTAGGCTGTCAACCTCCGACTCTTGCTTGACCACCGCTTGTTGTAGGCCAACCACCTGGTGTTTTTCTTGCGCAATTAGGCTTGATGTGCCCCTTCTGACCGCAACCATAGCATATGATTACTGGTTTTTTACATTCCCTTTGGAAATGCCCTGGAATACCACAATTGTTGCAGATAATATTCCTCCTAGGGTTTGGCTGACCTCCACTGTTGTTCTTATCAATATTGTTGTTGTTATTGAAGGGTTGATTCCTGGGTTTGAACTCCAAATTGGTTTTCAGCTTACTTGCTTGGATTCTCTTGGTTTCTTTCTTTTCCCTTTTCCTTTGGTCCTCTTGGACATTCTTGTAATCATCCTCAAATGTGATGGCTGCATCAAGTAGCTGTTGACAAGTCTGCTTATTCGCAGCCTCAGATGCATCTTCACAAATGGATTTAAACCATGCATGAAACGTTTCTTCCTCTTTTCCTCGGTGCTCACTTCATCCTCAACATAACGAGATAGTTGACTGAACTTTCGGATGTACTTCATGAAACTGGTATATCCCTGCTAAAGTTCTTCGAACTCCCTGTGCTTCAACTCCATCACACTTTCTGGAACATGATATTCATGGAATCGCTGCTTAAACTCCTCCCAGGTATAATCCCTACCTAGAGGTTGCATTGCTAACTGATTCTCCCACCATGATGTTGTAGGTCTAGTTAAGAGATGTGTTGCATACCTCAACTTTTCCTCATCATTGCATCCTATAGTTTTCAACTTTCTCTCTGTATCTGCTAGCCAATCCTCTACATACATTGGCTCAGGGGCTGATGCAAAAGGTAAATTCCTTGCATTCTGAAAGTCAGAAAGACTCAGAACATGTCCTCCAAGTTCCCTCTGATGTCCCACTCGATCCACTAATCCCTCCATGAAATTGTTCTGGGACTCTTGCATCATCTACATATATTGCATAAAGTTCTGCTCCATCAACGGCCTCTTTGGTGGTGGTGGTAAATTTTCCTGCATTCTGGCGTCTTCATTCGCCTTTTCCTTAGTTTCATGCTCCATGCGCTGATATTCGGTCTCGTCCTCTATACCCGTTTCCATACCCCCAAGTCCTGTAACATAAAGCGAATACTCATAATTACATCATGCATATGTGTTCTAAGCTTAACTTCATGCACTAACTAGTCACACAATGGAAAACAAATCCAAATGAGAAACAAATATGCATTTCACACATTATACATTACAAACCACATAGTTAGTACAACGTCATCACAAGCCCATACCATTTAGGTATTACAAACTCATGTGGATGTTATCCCACTTATTTAGTTGCATCACGCACTCAAACTCTAACTTCCGTATCACCACTGGAATACTCCTCCTCAAGGTCATGCTCCCTAGAAGCTACGACGTTCATCGTACATACCTAGAGTACAGCCGTGCTGACGTGAAGTATGATGCATCGTCTCTGAAACAACTTGCCTCTTTGATGGCTGATACTCAGAATCAGAAGTATCCGAACTTGACACATCATCCAACTGAAGTGCGTCCATACCTTCCAACTTATCTGAGGTATCTTTGGAATCATCCTCATCACTGTCTTCTTCAATCGCCTCCTGCATCCTGACTCCAGAGTAATCAATAGAATATTCCGCTTTCGGTGCTCCCTAAGTACTCTGCTTGGTACGATAGTCCTCAGCTATAATTGGATACTGCACATTATCTGGAGTAGGATAATGCTCTGGTGACTCAAATACCCTTTCTTTAGGATCTTCCTCATCGGACTCTACATCCTCCACGTGGACATCCCTTCCATCAACGGAATAAGACCTCACTCCCATGTGACTAGTTTTCCCGGAATCACCAACAAAATCTTCCATGGGAATAGGATTCCCGGTAGATCCATCCATTGATCTGTACCTCCATCCTTCTAAGTTTCCAATAGGTAGTTCCGAGTCCTCGGTTCCCCAAGAATTCTGTGGTACTAGATGACTAATAACCTCATCAGTATATCTAGTGGGTTCTGGCATAGGTGAATAAGGATATGGTGTAAAAGATGCTGGATCTATAGGTATATCCTTAAAAGTTGGGCTAACCCTACCCACTGCTTCGTTCTCCATTTGAGATGCTAACTTCTCCCTTCATTCAGGATTAGTGAAATCCCCTAGCATATCAATCTGATCCTCCACAATGACCTGATGTGTCTTATACAAAGACCCAACTATCAGTCGATACTAATCCATAAACTTGGAAGCTAATTTTGGATGCTATTTTACTAAAGTAAGATGATGCGGAACTGGCTCCATGTCTATAGAGTCACGAGGAATCATAGAATATGTGCTTCCAGCTAACTCATGTTCTTTGTCCTCCAGAACATTGGATATAGCCTCTAAAATAGCAACATGGTATGCTGCTAGGTGACTTCTACCTTCACCCATAGGTAAATTGTGATATAAACCAAGCTTATCTGGTAGTTTGATGCTAACACAATATTTGGCTAACATTCGCCCATCATGGTATGTCATGGTACTGAGTGGAATAGTAGTTGTGCAACCAAAAACCCTCAGAATTTCTCGAAGCTATTTAGTTAAAGTCCCCTGATAATCATCGAGAGTTTCTTCTTTCCTTGCCAAAGTCCGTTTTGGAAACTTTGGTGCCATGTTAACTGTATACAAAACATTCATAATTAGTAACCATTAATTATAATAGTACATCATAATGGAGAATTATCAAACTAAAAGATATAATGAAATATTCACAATTGAATATTCATCATATAATCCAGAGAACTCTTTACCATTGCTCCTAGACACCTACAGGTAATACCCTTCACTAGGTTTCCAACCTAAGGTCAAAGGAATTGCTCTGATACCAGTTGCGGTGACCCAGCATACCACTGCATGTGTAGTACACTATAGTGGTTGACATGACATCCACACAACATTGTTCCGTAAATATCACATACCTCAGAGTGGTACAATAGAAACATTGCGGGCCCATATTACAAACATACACACTTCATTATTATTACAATACTAGAAGTTCAATACTTCAAGTGATTCAAACTTACAAACCAAATAACTTATTTCATAAGTTCAGCGAAAGAACGAAAGACACAACGGTAATAAAGATGTAAGCTCAACAACTTATTCTATAGAGTTCGTGCTGCTCGGCTCAACCTAGGTAACTTTGCTCTAGCCTGACAATTACTCTGACTCGTTGTCTTCAGCTCCATAGTGTATCCCGAAGTCCACCCCTTTTATTCCACCAGACAGGTCCGGCTGTTCATAGTAGATGTCGTTCTAGACCTCCATAGCATACACCTGGTCATCCTTCTAGCCCTCAAAGTCTATCAAGGGGTTCAAAAGAAAGAGTGAGTAACAGCGTTACCCAGCAAGTTCACTATATGCAAGGTGGGAAGTTTGATGCTCTAACTACCACCTCGGACTATAAGTCCTTGGTACTACGTAGTTTTGGTAATTGTTTCTTCAAATATTGATTTTAATATCAGAAACTATGCCCATCAGCCTTCAGAGGTTGACCAGAACTTTATGGAGTTCCTTTCCTACCGTGTTCGTAGCTCCTTCCCGGAACAGGGAGTAACATGTCACAATTCTTACACTCTGCAGAGGTGTGTTACTTTACCCATAAGAGATCAAATCCTTGTTGCACAACCAGGCGTACTTTCCCATCCACAATTCTGTGTTGTGGGGCCTAGTAGATAATCCAAGCCAATCACTTCCCCCTTCGCAACCCCGCATGTCCCCTCATGAGGACATCCCTATAGGATCAATGCAATGAGATAAGGATTGGACCAATCACAAGAGCTTGTGCTAAGATACTAGAACAACAGGTGAACTTGTTTCTTAATGAACCTGGTGTTTTAATTAATGAGAATTTTATACTACCTAAGTCTTTGAATTATTGCATGATCAGGTACTAAGGAGAAGAAGGCGTAGCACAGAGCGAGGAACTAATGGAACAAGGCGTGTTGATCAATGAAGAATGCGCGAGGGAGGACAGGGAGGAAGCGCAAGGAACTATCCAAGATGAAGATCAACAAGAGGAGGGAGTTCTCTAACGCGGCAGAGAAAATCCTCGTTTCTCTGCCATGGCAGGATGCCGCGGTAGGAAAACCGAGTCCTTCTCTGCCACGGCAGACTATCGTGATAGAGAAAGTGGCTAGGACTCTGCCGCAGCAGAACCAATTGGCCGAACCACAAATGGGTCGGTTTGTATCCATAGTTGGGTGGGACCAACTCGGTTTCAACCTTAGGCCGCCACCCCTTGAACCCTTAAATAGATGGGGGCACTATATTATCTAGGTTAGATCATGTTAAAATATTTTGGAGTTGTTTCTTTCATAGAACCTCTGGAATTACCCTATGTTCGAATTCTACAACTATAATTGTAAAGACCCAAACCTGGCTTGGTTTGAATCCCTGTGATTATAGTGCTAGTCCCTGGATCGAATAGCTAGCACCCACAGTTTAAGATGTAATATCAAGATACAAAGGTCATATTACATCGCATGATCCAGAATATGAATACTTTATTACATCATCATAGCCATAGGCTATCTTATTACAAAGCAGCAGAATACAAGTAAAGCATGCAGTCCTTCATCTTCATGTGCCACAGGCAAACATGTTGGGTGTAGACTCATAACCCCTATCATCATTCCTCACTCATCAATAGAATAACCTACAACATGATAAGTTGCAGCCACAAAAGGGTCAATACTTTGAATGTATTGGCAAGTGTCACAAGTTGGTGAATATAAGTTGGACTATCACTACATGCATATTTGGCTAAGTAGATCTTAGGCTCATTTGCACAAAGCAATATGGTTTTATCCTATGTTTGTAAAAATAGTTTTGATCTTTCAACAAATTTCTGAACTCCTTGGCAAACTCCAAGTTCTTCTAATCCCTTGTTGACACCATCAAGTTTTTACTTTGAGAAATTGGAATGTCGAGATCTTCCATAGCTTCAGGTCTTAGTTGCTCAGAGTTGTCCATAACCGGGGACACGGCTAACTACTTAGAATTTAATCTTCTGCAGAAGTTGTAAACTTTACCCACAAGACACAATCTCGTCTTGACGCCACCAGTGGCCGCTGGATTAGTACTCACCAAGATGGAGTACCGGTAGATCGAGAATGTGACAAAGTCTTTCCATAGAAGTCCTCCCAATACATAATGCTAGCACGTCTACCAGGCACCAATGCAAGGATATACTTCCAATACATAATTATAGTTAACCTGAAGAGGTACCAATGCATGGGTCTCCCACTATGTAATTGACTAGGCCAAAGCCCATTTGGCATGTGGCTGTACACGAAAGCCACTATACGAGAAACATGTTCAATCTCTAAGTTCCTGGGTGGTATTCTCCTAGTGCACACACGAAAGGGATAGCCATAGACATGGTTCCCTTTGTTGCCACCTTATTCACAACTGAGTATCCACTTTCCACCTAGGTGATTCATTGAGTACTTGTTTTATTATACAAAACATATATTTTTCCAACACTTCATATAATTACAATATGGTATATTCCACCCTGAATCTATAGCAGGGCTAGGCATACTACAACTACAGTATTTCCACTAAGGGATATATAAAGGATATCATAATAGGATATAGCATAGCATAGTATCATAGTAATCCTATCATGCATACTACAAAAATCCACTAAGTGTAATGAAAATAGTAGGACATGGATGATAGTGTCACTTGCCTTAGTAGTTGGTGGTGTTGGTACACTCTTTGCAGTAACACACTTGACAATCCACACAATCTATCAAGCAAAACAACCAAGACAAAACATGCACAAAATTAACACCAATGGCAATACAAAAATCATGCAAAATATGCAAGCATGCAAGATGGTAATTTTTATTGTACAAATTGTTATAACAAGCTTCTGAACACTACTAAGTGTTTTCTGAACAATTTACAATTGCAAGATTACAAGTGCAACCATTTGTGCAATTGTAATTAATTAGCAATAATTTCTAGTATTTAGAAATGCTATACTCACTAAATAATTTCCATTCTATTAGGTATAGTCAAACAAATTTATATTTTGGTCTTACTAGACAGAGGGTTCAATTTGCAATACATAGCAAAAAGATTCACCCAAAAATAATTTACAAAACAATTTTTATGGGTAAAATACTCCTAAAAGGTTTTGCCTAAAACTTCTATTTTACAGAAGCTAAAGGGCTAAATAAGGCCTCTATAGTAAAGTTCTTATTTTTCTGAATCCATAGACACTAAATTTGCATTTTTGTGAATTGTGGATCAAAAGTTATTGAATTTCTAAGTTAAATATATATTCTGCCTATTTTCTAATTTAAACAAATAGCCTGGGCGACGTGGCATGTTCTTATTGGCTGGTACCGGTAAGGGCGGATCGGCAACGTGGGCCGTTGGATTTTAAAAGGAACTAACGGACCAGATCAGCTGATACCGCTTCGGCTAAGTGATCTATCTAAGCCGCTGGATCAAGATCAGACGGTGCTCAGCGCGTGGCCAAGAACTGGCGGCGCTGGTCCTCTACGCGCGGCGGCGACGCGTCGGACGGGTGGCGCTCCGGCGATTCTAGAGGGTTAGGGAAAGCAGCGATCTTACCGAGGGGTTGGAGTGGTCGAGGAGGTCTCAGTGGTAGTCGTGGTTAGGAAAGGGACGCTTGGCTTCATCGGGGATTCCTCGCCGGAGTTCCTGCCAACGGTGGAGCTAGCGTCTCGAGACGGTGTCGTCGACCAGGGGCTCGAGCAGGCAAGGCAAATGGTCAGTGAGGTGCGCCAGGTCGTGTAGAAGCTTACGGTGGCCAAAGTAGGGCGGCGGGAACCTGCGTCTCGCCGGAAATCACCGATGAACAGCGGCGGCAGAGGGTGACGTCGGTGGTGACCGTGGCAACGACCTGGGGCGGTACAAATCGAACAAAAAATGTTAGACCGTGCGGCAGAGTGTGGTGAATATAACAAGACAGAGGGGAGGGCACGGGGCAGTCAGTTCTCGCCGGAATCGTCACCAGAGCTCGTCGGTGTCTGCGGCGGTCCGAGCTCGATCCCGAGCAGCCTAGGGGCTCTCAGGTGGTGGGGTGTGAGGGGAAATGGAGAAGAGGGAGTGGGGATTAAGGGGCAGGGCTCGGAGTGGAGTTTAATTCACGGAAACGCTTGAATTCGAGCCGATTTGGAAACGGCAAAGGAGGGGAGGGGTGTTCGTCGTTCGGTTGGAGACGGTGAGGTGGAGGCTGACGTGGAGTGGGGTCGAGCCGTCAGCGAGGGGGGGGGGTAAGCAGGGGGTCAGTGAGAAAATAAAGCAGCGGGGAGAAGGGGTGCTGTGTGGGCTTAGTGGGCTGGGGTTGGGTCGAGCTGCTGCTGCTGTTTTTTTTAATTCCTTTAGTTTTTCTTTTTCTGTTTTCTTAAATAACTTTTGATTTAATGAACCAATTTGAATCAAACAAATTTCTAAAAATTTGTAAAACTAAAATTAGGTTTTTAGGGCATTATAGAACAAATTTACTTTCCAACTCAAATTTTCTAATCAAATTTATTCCCTTTGGCTTTAATATTTAATATTTCTTTTTCTTAATTCTATTCTCAAAATAATTCATATCTTTTTATCCATGGCTCCAAATTGGATGAAACCAATTTCTATTGTTTTATTGTTTTGCTCTTTATCTTTTTATCTCTCATAGGAGTTCTTTTGTTTAATATAAATAATGGAGTACATCCATAATATTGTGTTGTTCTTAGTCTTAACAAATAATTTGAGTTGTAGGGTTTGAGATAATTTTCACTTCTCTTAGGTTTTTAAAATGCAACCAAGTCAAGATGCTCATGCATGCTTCATGATTTGGGATTTTAAAACATGCACACCACTTTACAAACAAAATCATTTTGTTTGGCTTGGGTTTGGAGG
Source organism: Avena eriantha (assembly GCA_910589775.1). Lineage (NCBI taxonomy): Eukaryota > Viridiplantae > Streptophyta > Magnoliopsida > Poales > Poaceae > Avena > Avena eriantha. The sequence goes on from OU342744.1 coordinate 346,428,666, forward strand.
CATTATATTTAAATGTTCCAAAAGTTTTTGTTCCTTCTAAATTTCAAAGAACTTGATTCTTAGTTTTGTTAAAAATTTCACATTTCAAAATTTGGAAAATTTTGGGATGTGATAGACTACCACCCTTAAAAGGAATCTCGTCTCGAGATTCGAGAAGGTTAGAAAGAATAGGTTGGATTTTAGGATAACTTGGGTGCTACCACCCTTAAAAGGAATCTCTGTTGGGTTGCATTTGATGATTCACTTGGCTAAGGGTCCAATGATTGATATCCAAAGGTTGTTAACATTTCTCCATCTTGAGATTCTTATACCACTGAATTGAGTTAACTAAAGCTTACCATCCACATCATATAGTACTTCAAGGGTTCCATACATGTTGATGTGGTTCACATGTCCTTCCTGGGTCACATTGGAATTGCTCCCATTAGAGTCTCCAACACTCTCATTCTTCTTCTCAGGACAGTCTGCTGCAAAGTGTCCAAGTTGCTTACAGTTGTAACACTGCAACTGGCTAATGTCTTTCTTGGGATCACTATGTTGGTTCTGACCAAGGTTATCTCCATTGTTAGTACCATTCACATTGTTACTACCAGTTCCATTGTTGATGTGGTGATTCTTATGGTGATGGTGATTATGTCCATTTCCTTCATGATGATGTGATCCAGAATCCCCATTGTCCTTTCTGAATGAACGCATCTTCTGTGATGATCCTGAGTGATATTTGTCAAAGCTATGCTTCCTCTTCCTGTTCTCAACTTTATTCTTCTTACTCTCTAAAATTCTAGCTTTGTCACACAGTGATTGATAAGTTGGAACATAAGCAACTGATAATTTCATGGAAAGTTCATCATTCAGTCCATCTAGGAACTTTTCCTTCCTCTTAGCATCAGTATCAGTATCGTCTGGAGCATAACGTGATAGATTGTTGAATTCCTCAATATATTCAGCAATGCTGCGGTGACGCTGTTTAAGGTTGTGAAACTCCTTCTTCTTTAGGCTCATCACGCCTGAAGAGATATGATTTGTGTGAAAACATCTTCAAATATTTCCCAAGTCACTTCTTCAATGGGGTGAGTGACTTGAAAGTTGTCCCACCATGTAGCTGCAGGGCCTTCAAGAAAGTGTGCTACAAAGCTCACTTTCTCAGCATTAGAGCATCAAACAGTCACCAGATCCCTGTTCACTGAACGTAACCAGTCATCAGCTACCATTGGATCAGAAGTACCAGAGAGCTTTGCAGGTTTCAACCTCAGAAATCTAGTGAGCATATCCAGAGGTGGTGGATTGTTGTTGTTATTGTTGTTGTTCTGGTTCTGATTGTTGATAGTTGCCATGAATTGTGTCATCATCTGCATTAGCTGAGTCTGTGCAGTCATCATCTGTTGCATCTCATTTTATTTGTTGTTGTTGTCTCCATTGTTATCATGGTCGTTGGCGCGTCTTGGAGGCATCTGTTGGTTTAATAGGGATAAGTAATGATAGATAGACGGATAGGTCTAAGGGAGTTCTAACACACTCAACCCAAAACAAACCAGTTCAATCAAACATTCATCAAGCAACCAATCACTTAGCAACTTCTGACTTTAACTCATTATAGAAGAAAACAACAAGTTTTCCTGAAACAAGCAACCTAGTATAGTCATACCACATAGGTCGGCATGATCCATACGCTAACACGATATCGATAACTCGAACATGATAATTGGTAGGCAATCTAATGTCTCATAGGTTGCACTATGATAACATCAGTGGGAGCTCTCTTTCGAGTTGGGCAATCATCGGTGAAGTGTCCTATCTTCCGGCAGCGATGGCAAAACACTTTTGTCATGGCTCGAGTACTTTTTCTTGAAGTGTTGTTGCGGTCTTCTTGAACTTCCTTCTCTAGGCATTCATTGATATTGTGTCCTTCTTTCTTGCATTTCGAGCAGGTGATATGGCTAAGGTTTTCTTCTTTCTTCCCAAGAGCTTGATACATTCCATCCTTGACTTGTTCTTTCACTTGTTGCACTATGAAGACGAGATGGCACTTGGCAGGAATGTTGTCGGTTCCTTCACATAGGTAACAAGTAACTTGAGATGTGGGGCATTCTCCAACTGGATGGTTGTGATCACAAAAGGGACATTGATCTTGATGTTCCTTAGAGGTGTGGCCTACTTCTCCACATATTTTGCAAGCTTGAGGACTTGTCACAACTTGTATCTTGATCTCCTTGTTGGCATGATCCATCCTCAAAGTCCTTAGAGAAAGCAAATGCTAGTTTCTACATGTTTGAAGGAGAAGAGATTCAGTAAAGAATGATCAAGGTATACGAGAAAATCTAATAAGTATAAAAATATAAGCTCATTCCTAACAAGAGGTTTGTCCAATTCCTAGGGTTATGAACCTATAGGCAACACAGTGCTCTGATACCATCTTTAAAGACCCAAACCTGGCTTGGTTTGAATCCCTGTGATTATAGTGCTAGTCCTTGGATCGAATATCTAGCACCCACAGTTTAAGATGTAATATCAAGATACAAAGGTCATATTACATCGCATGATCCAGAATATGAATACTTTATTACATCATCATAGCCATAGGCTATCTTATTACAAAGCAGCAGAATACAAGTAAAGCATGGAGTCCTTCATCTTCATGTGCCACAGGCAAACATGTTGGGTGTAGACTCATAACCCGTATCATCATTCCTCACTCATCAATAGAATAACCTACAACATGATAAGTTGCAGCCACAAAAGGTTCAATACTTTGAATGTATTGGCAAGTGTCACAAGTTGGTGAATATAAGTTGGACTATCACTACATGCATATTTGGCTAAGTAGATCTTAGGCTCATTTGTAGAAAGCAATATGGTTTTATCCTATGTTTGTAAAAATAGTTTTGATCTTTCAACAAATTTCTGAACTCCTTGGCAAACTCCAAGTTCTTCTAATCCCTTGTTGACACCATCAAGTTTTTACTTTGAGAAATTGGAATGTCGAGATCTTCCATAGCTTCAGGTCTTAGTTGCTCAGAGTTGTCCATAACCGGGGACATGGCTAAGTACTTAGAATTTAATCTTCTGCAGAAGTTGTACACTTTACCCACAAGACACAATCTCGTCTTGACGCCACCAGTGGCCGCTGGATTAGTACTCACCAAGATGGAGTACCGGCAGATCGAGAATGTGACAAAGTCTTTCCATAGAAGTCCTCCCAATACATAATGCTAGCACGTCTACCAGGCACCAATGCAAGGATATACTTCCAATACATAATTCTAGTTAACCTGAAGAGGTACCAATGCATGGGTCTCCCACTATGTAATTGACTAGGCCAGAGCCCATTTGGACATGTGGCTGTACACGAAAGCCACTATACGAGAAACATGTTCAATCTCTAAGTTCCTGGGTGGTATTCTCCTAGTGCACACACGAAAGAGATAGCCATAGACATGGTTCCCTTCGTTGCCACCTTATTCACAACTGAGTATCCACTTTCCACCCAGGTGATTCATTGAGTACTTGTTTTATTATACAAAACATATATTTTTCCAACACTTCATATAATCACAATATGGTATATTCCACCTTGAATCTATAGCAGGGCTAAGCATACTACAACTACAGTATTTCCACTAAGGGATATATAAAGGATATCCTAATAGGATATAGCATAGCATAGTATCATAGTAATCCTATCATGCATACTACAAAAATCCACTAAGTGTAATGAAAATAGTAGGACATGGATGATAGTGTCACTTTCCTTAGTAGTTGGTGGTGTTGGTACACTCTTTGCAGTAACACACTTGACAATCCACACAATCTATCAAGCAAAACAACCAAGACAAAACATGCACAAAATCAACACTAATGGCAATACAAAAATCATGCAAAATATGCAAGCATGCAAGATGGCAATTTTTATTGTACAAATTGTTATAACAATTTTTGAACACTACTAAGTGTTTTCTGAACAATTTACAATTGCAAGATTACAAGTGCAACCATTTGTGGAATTGTAATTAATTAGCAATAATTTCTAGTATTTAGAAAGGCTATACTCACTAAATAATTTCCATGCTATTAGGTAGAGTCAACCAAATTTATATTTTGGTCTTACTAGACAGAGGGTTCAATTTTCAATCCATAGCAAAAAGATTCACCCAAAAATAATTTACAAAACAATTTTTATGGGTAAAATACTCCTAAAAGGTTTTGCCTAAAACATCTATTTTACAGAAGCTAAAGGGCTAAATAAGGCCTCTATAGTAAAGGTCTTATTTTTTTGAATCCATAGACACTAAATTTGCATTTTTGTGAATTGTGGATCAAAAGTTATTGAATTTCTAAGTTAAATATATATTCTGCCTATTTTCTAATTTAAACAAATAGCCTGGGCGACGTGGCATGTTCTTATTGGCTGGTACCGGTTCGGGCGGATCGCAACGTGGGCCGTTGGATTTTAAAAGGAACTAACGGACAAGATCAGCTGATACCGCTTCGGCTAAGTGATCTATCTAAGCCGCTGGATCAAGATCAGACGGTGCTCAGCGCGTGGCCAAAACTGGCGGCGCTGGTCCTCTACGCGCGGCGGCGACGCGTCGGATGGGTGGTGCTCCAGCGATTCTAGAGGGTTAGGGAAAGCAGCGATCTTACCGAGGGGTTGGGATGGTCGAGGAGGTCTAAGTGGTAGTCGTGGTTAGGAAAGGGGCGCTTGGCTTCGTCGGCGATTCCTCACCGGAGTTCCTGCCGACGGTGGAGCTAGCGTCTCGAGACGGTGTCGTCGACCTGGGGCTCGAGCAGGCAAGGCAAATGGTCAGTGAGGTGCGCCAGGTCGTGTAGAAGCTTACGGTGGCCAAAGTAGGGCGGCGGAAACCTGCGTCTCGCCAGAAATCACCGGCGAATAGTGGCAGCAGAGGTTGACGCCGGTATTGACCGTGGCAACGACCTGGGGCGGTACAAATCGAACAAAAAATGTTAGACCGTGCGGCAGAGTGTGGTGAAGATAATAGGACAGAGGGGAGGGCACGGGGCAATCAGTTCTCGCCGGAATCATCGCCGAAGCTCGTCGGTGTCTGCGGCGGTCCGAGCTCGATCCCGAGCAGCCTAGGGGCTCTCAGGTGGTGGGGTGTGAGGGGAAATGGAGAAGAGGGAGTGGGGATTAAGGGGCAGGGCTCGGAGTGGAGTTTAATTCGCGGAAACGCTTGAATTCGAGCCGATTTGGAAACGGCAAAGGAGGGGAGGGGTGTTCGTCGTTCGGTTGGAGACGGTGAGGTGGAGGGTGACGTGGAGTGGGGTCGAGCCGTCAGCGAGGGGGGGGGGGTAAGCAGGGGGTCAGTGAGAAAATAAAGCAGCGGGGAGAAGGGGTCCTGTGTGGGCTTAGTGGGCTGGGGTTTGGGCCGAGCTGCTGCTGCTGTTTTTTTTAATTCCTTTAGTTTTTCTTTTTCTGTTTTCTTAAATAACTTTTGATTTAATGAACCAATTTGAATCAAACAAATTTCTAAAAATTTGTAAAACTAAAATTAGGTTTTTAGGGCATTATAGAACACATTTACTTTCCAACTCAAATTTTCTAATCAAATTTATTTCCTTTGGCTTTAATAGTTAATATTTCTTTTCTTAATTCTATTCTCAAAATAATTCATATCTTTTTATCCATGGCTCCAAATTGGATGAAACCAATTTCTATTGTTTTATTGTTTTGCTCTTTATCTTTTTATCTCTCATAGGAGTTCTTTTGTTTAATATAAATAATGGAGTACATCCATAATATTGTGTTGTTCTTAGTCTTAACAAATAATTTGAGTTTTAGGGTTTGAGATAATTTTCACTTCTCTTAGGTTTTTAAAATGCAACCAAGTCAAGATGCTCATGCAAGCTTCATGATTTGGGATTTTAAAACATGCACACCACTTTACAAACAAAATCATTTTGTTTGGCTTGGGTTTGGAGGCATTATATTTAAATGTTCCAAAAGTTTTTGTTCCTTCTAAATTTCAAAGAACTTGATTCTTTGTTTTGTTAAAAATTTCACATTTCAAAATTTGGAAAATTTTGGGATGTGATAGACTACCACCCTTAAAAGGAATCTCGTCTCGAGATTCGAGAAGTTTAGAAAGAATAGGATTGGATTTTAGGATAACTTGGGTGCTACCACCCTTAAAAGGAATCTCTGTTGGGTTGCATTTGATGATTCACTTGGCTAAGGGTCTAATGATTGATATCCAAAGGTTGTTAACATTTCCCCATCTTGAGATTCTTATACCACTGAATTGAGTTAACTAAAGCTTACCATCCACATCATATAGTTCTTCAAGGGTTCCATACATGTTGATCTGGTTCACATGTCCTTCCTAGGGTCACATTGGAATTGCTCCCATTAGAGTCTCCAACACTCCCATTCTTCTTCTCAGGACAGTCTGCTGCAAAGTGTCCAAGTTGCTTACAGTTGTAACACTGCAACTGGCTAATGTCTTTCTTGGGATCACTATGTTGGTTCTGACCAAGGTTATCTCCATTGTTAGTACCATTCACATTGTTACTACCAGTTCCATTGTTGATGTGGTGATTCTTATGGTGATGGTGATTATGTCCATTTCCTTCATGATGATGTGATCCAGAATCCCCATTGTCCTTTCTGAATGAACGCATCTTCTGTGATGATCCTGAGTGATATTTGTCAAAGCTATGCTTCCTCTTCCTGTTCTCAACTTTATTCTTCTTACTCTCTAAAATTATAGCTTTGTCACACAGTGATTGATAAGTTGGAACATAAGCAACTGATAATTTCATGGAAAGTTCATCATTCAGTCCATCTAGGAACTTTTCCTTCCTCTTAGCATTAGTATCAGTATCGTCTGGAGCATAACGTGATAGATTGTTGAATTCCTCAATATATTCAGCAATGCTGCGGTGACGCTGTTTAAGGTTGTGAAACTCCTTCTTCTTTAGGCTCATCACGCCTGAAGAGATATGATTTGTGTGAAAACATCTTCAAATATTTCCCAAGTCACTTCTTCAATGGGGTGAGTGACTTGAAAGTTGTCCCACCATGTAGCTGCAGGGCCTTCAAGCAAGTGTGCTACAAAGCTCACTTTCTCAGCATTAGAGCATCCAACAGTCACCAGATCCCTGTTCACTGAACGTAACCAGTCATCAGCTACCATTGGATCAGAAGTACCAGAGTGCTTTGCAGGTTTCAACCTCAGAAATCTAGTGAGCATATCCAGAGGTGGTGGATTGTTGTTGTTATTGTTGTTGTTCTGGTTCTGATTGTTGATAGTTGCCATGAATTGTGTCATCATCTGCATTAGCTGAGTCTGTGCAGTCATCATCTGTTGCATCTCATTTTCTTTGTTGTTGTTGTCTCCATTGTTATCATGGTCGTTGGCGCGTCTTGGAGGCATCTGTTGGTTTAATAGGGATAAGTAATGATAGATAGACGGATAGGTCTAAGGGAGTTCTAACACACTCAACCCAAAACAAACCAGTTCAATCAAACATTCATCAAGCAACCAATCACTTAGCAACTTCTGACTTTAACTCATTATAGAAGAAAACAACAAGTTTTCCTGAAACAAGCAACCTAGTATAGTCATACCACATAGGTCGGCATGATCCATACGCTAACACGATATCGATAACTCGAACATGATAATTGGTAGGCAATCTAATGTCTCATAGGTCGCACTATGATAACATCAGTGGGAGCTCTCTTTCGAGTTGGGCAATCATCGGTGAAGTGTCCTATCTTCTGGCAGCGATGGCAAAACACTTTTGTCATGTCTCGAGTACTTTTTCTTGAAGTGTTGTTGCGGTCTTCTTGAACTTCCTTCTCTGGGCATTCATTGATATTGTGTCCTTCTTTCTTGCATTTCGAGCAGGTGATATGGCTAAGGTTTTCTTCTTTCTTCCCAAGAGCTTGATACATTCCATCCTTGACTTGTTCTTTCACTTGTTGCACTATGAAGTCGAGATGGAACTTGGCAGGAATGTGGTCAGTTCCTTCACATAGGTAACAAGTAACTTGAGATGTGGGGCATTCTCCAACTGGATGGTTGTGATCACAAAAGGGATATTGATCTTGATGTTCCTTAGAGGTGTGGCCTACTTCTCCACATATTTTGCAAGCTCGGGGACTTGTCACAACTTGTATCTTGATCTCCTTGTTGGCATGATCCATCCTCAAAGTCCTTAGTGAAAGCAAAGGCTAGTTTCTACATGTTTGAAGGAGAAGAGATTCAGTAAAGAATGATCAAGGTATACGAGAAAATCTAATAAGTATAAAAATATAAGCTCATTCCTAACAAGAGGTTTGTCCAATTCCTAGGGTTACGAACCTATAGGCAACACAGTGCTCTGATACCATCTTTAAAGACCCAAACCTGGCTTGGTTTGAATCCCTGTGATTATAGTGCTAGTCCCTGGATTGAATATCTAGCACCCACAGTTTAAGATGTAATATCAAGATACAAAGGTCATATTACATCGCATGATCCAGAATATGAATACTTTATTACATCATCATAGCCATAGGCTATCTTATTACAAAGCAGCAGAATACAAGTAAAGCATGGAGTCCTTCATCTTCATGTGCCACAGGCAAACATGTTGGGTGTAGACTCATCACCTCTATCATCATTCCTCACTCATCAATAGAATAACCTGCAACATGATAAGTTGCAGCCACAAAAGGGTCAATACTTTGAATGTATTGGCAAGTGTCACAAGTTGGTGAATATAAGTTGGACTATCACCACATGCATATTTGGCTAAGTAGATCTTAGGCTCATTTGTAGAAAGCAATATGGTTTTATCCTATGTTTGTAAAAATAGTTTTGATCTTTCAACAAATTTCTGAACTCCTTGGCAAACTCCAAGTTCTTCTAATCCCTTGTTGACACCATGAAGTTTTTACTTTGAGAAATTGGAATGTCGAGATCTTCCATAGCTTCAAGTCTTAGTTGCTCAGAGTTGTCCATAACCGGGGACACGGCTAAGTACTTAGAATTTAATCTTCTGCAGAAGTTGTACACTTTACCCACAAGACACAATCTCGTCTTGACGCCACCAGTGGCCGCTGGATTAGTACTCACCAAGATGGAGTACCGGCAGATCGATAATGTGACAAAGTCTTTCCATAGAAGTCCTCCCAATACATAATGCTAGCACGTCTACCAGGCACCAAAGCAAGGATATACTTCCAATACATAATTCTAGTTAACCTGAAGAGGTACCAATGCATGGGTCTCCCACTATGTAATTGACTAGGCCAGAGCCCATTTGGCATGTGGCTGTACACGAAAGCCACTATACGAGAAACATGTTCAATCTCTAAGTTCCTGGGTGGCATTCTCCTAGTGCACACACGAAAGAGATAGCCATAGACATGGTTCCCTTCGTTGCCACCTTATTCACAACTGAGTATCCACTTTCCACCCAGGTGATTCATTGAGTACTTGTTTTATTATACAAAACATATATTTTTCCAACACTTCATATAATCACAATATGGTATATTCCACCCTGAATCTATAGCAGGGCTAAGCATACTACAACTACAGTATTTCCACTAAGGTATATATAAAGGATATCCTAATAGGATATAGCATAGCATAGTATCATAGTAATCCTATCATGCATACTACAAAAATCCACTAAGTGTAATGAAAATAGTAGGACATGGATGATAGTGTCACTTGCCTTAGTAGTTGGTGGTGTTGGTACACTCTTTGCAGTAACACACTTGACAATCCACACAATCTATCAAGCAAAACAACCAAGACAAAACATGCACAAAATCAACACTAATGGCAATACAAAAATCATGCAAAATATGCAAGCATGCAAGATGGCAATTTTTATTGTACAAATTGTTATAACAAGTTTTTGAACACTACTAAGTGTTTTCTGAACAATTTACAATTGCAAGATTACAAGTGCAACCATTTGTGCAATTGTAATTAATTAGCAATAATTTCTAGTATTTAGAAATGCTATACTCACTAAGTAATTTCCATGCTATTAGGTATAGTCAAACAAATTTATATTTTGGTCTTACTAGACAGAGGGTTCAATTTGCAATACATAGCAAAAAGATTCACCCAAAAATAATTTACAAAACAATTTTTATGGGTAAAATACTCCTAAAAGGTTTTGCCTAAAACATCTATTTTACAGAAGCTAAAGGGTGAAATAAGGCCTCAATAGTAAAGGTCTTATTTTTTTGAATCCATAGACACTAAATTTGCATTTTTCTGAATTGTGGATCAAAAGTTATTGAATTTCTAAGTTAAATATATATTCTGCCTATTTTCTAATTTAAACAAATAGCCTGGGCGACGTGGCATGTTCTTATTGGCTGGTACCGGTTTGGGCGGATCGGCAATGTGGGTCGTTGGATTTTAAAAGGAACTAACGGACCAGATCAGCTGATACCGCTTCGGCTAAGTGATCTATCTAAGCCGCTGGATCAAGATCAGACGGTGCTCAGCGTGTGGCCAAGAACTGGCGGCGCTGGTCCTCTACGCGCGGCGGCGACGCGTCGGACGGGTGGTGCTCCGGCGATTCTAGAGGGTTAGGGAAAGCAGCGATCTTATCGAGGGGTTGGGGTGGTCGAGGAGGTCTCAGTGGTAGTCGTGGTTAGGAAAGGGGCGCTCGGCTTCCTCGGGGATTCCTCGCCGGAGTTCCTGCCGATGGTGGAGCTAGCGTCTCGAGACGGTGTCGTCGACCTGGGGCTTGAGTAGGCAAGGAAAATGGTCATTGAGGTGCGCCAGGTCGTGTAGAAGCTTACGGTGGCCAAAGTAGGGCGGCGGGAACCTGCGTCTCGCCGAAAATCACCAGTGAACAGCGGCGGCAGAGGGTGGCGCCGGTGGTGACCGTGGCGACGACCTGGGGCGGTACAAATCGAACAAAAAATGTTAGACCATGCGGCAGAGTGTGGTGAAGATAACAAGACAAAGGGGAGGGCACGGGGCAGTCAGTTCTCGCCGGAATCGTCGCCGGAGCTCGTCGGTGTCTGCGGCTGTCTGAGCTCGATCCCGAGCAGCCTAGGGGCTCTCAGGTGGTCTGGTGTGAGGGGAAATGGAGAAGAGGGAGTGGGGATTAAGGGGCAGGGCTCAGAGTGGAGTTTAATTCGCGAAAACGCTCGAATTCGAGCCGATTTGGAAACGGCAGAGGAGGGGAGGGGTTTTCGTCGTTCGGTTCGAGACGGTGAGGTGGAGGGTGACGTGGAGTGCGGTCGAGCCGTCAGCGAGGGGGGGGGTAAGCAGGGGGTCGATGAGAAAATAAAGCAGCGGGGAGAAGGGGTGCTGTGTGGGCTTAGTGGGCTGGGGTTGGGCCGAGCTGCTGCTGCTGTTTTTTTATTCCTTCAGTTTTTCTTTTTCTGTTTTCTTAAATAACTTTTGATTTAATGAACCAATTTGAATCAAACAAATTTCTAAAAATTTGTAAAACTCAAATTAGGTTTTTAGGGCATTATAGAACACATTTACTTTCCAACTCAAATTTATTCCCTTTGGCTTTAATAGTTAATATTTCTTTTCTTAATTCTATTCTCAAAATAATTCATATCTTTTTATCCATGGCTCCAAATTGGATGAAACCAATTTCTATTGTTTGATTGTTTTGCTCTTTATCTTTTTATATCTCATAGGAGTTCTTTTGTTTAATATAAATAATGGAGTACATCCATAATATTGTGTTGTTCTTAGTCTTAACAAATAATTTGAGTTTTAGGGTTTGAGATAATTTTCACTTCTCTTAGGTTTTTAAAATGCAACCAAGTCAAGATGCTCATGCATGCTTCATGATTTGGGATTTTAAAACATGCACACCACTTTACAAACAAAATCATTTTGTTTGGCTTGGGTTTGGAGGCATTATATTTAAATGTTCCAAAAGTTTTTGTTCCTTCTGAATTTCAAAGAACTTGATTCTTTGTTTTGTTAAAATTTTCACATTTCAAAATTTGGAAAATTTTGGAATGTGATAATAATTGAGTGTGATATGTTGTTCCATGGGGAATTAGTATATCGCATACTACCGTTCGTGGTCACGGCTGCGTGCGCAAGAGTGTGGTGTTGTGAATATCCTACAAGGTTCGAGAGCTATTGCATTGGCATCAGGGATCGAGCGGAAGAGTTCATAGCTACAGGCTAGTTATCTATCATCCACCACTTGCTGAGAAGATCGGGCCACCCCATATCATCCCCTTGGTGTACGCCATGCCCACATCTCGAATTACGGTAATGGTTGGTACAGACAATTCAGATGCCCAAACTATCATGGGACATTGAGGGTTCCCACCCATATGCTGCATATCCTCTACGAATTACCAATTAATGCACGCTATGAGGATAACATCCACGACCTGCACATCCAGATGCATGCGAGAGGAAGAAGATACAGCTGACTTCTCCATCCCATTCCAAATATCATGGTTAACGTGTAATATACGGCGCTAGAATCACTAATGTCATGGGTTATTAAGCCCTAGTTGTTCTACCATTGGAATCCTAGATTCTACTATCATTCTTAATATTTATCATCACTTAGGATGATAATAGCATTCATTTGTTTGGGAAAATATTTATTTTTTGGTCTCTTTTAGAATATAGGTGATAACACACAATTTCAAATACTTTCATAAAGACTCTTCAAAAGACATGAGGAAGTGGTGAACTTGCCTTGTTACTGCAAGGTAGTGAAGTCGGATACTTCCACTTGACCTTGATCTCTGGTTTCTACAGAAAACCATTATTGCCTGGTAAGGACGATATTTAAAGAAGCAATATGCAATGCATAGTAATGTCGTGCAATGATTTATTATTTTCCTTCTTTGCGTGTTTTACCCACCTTATAAAGGTTTTATGTTTCTTTCAATTAATAAAACAAAAGTATTATTCAAGAAATCATTAAATTCATATTATTTTGATATTTAACATTATTATAATAAATAGTATTATTCTAAGAGTTAAAAAATGAATTCTTCTAAGAGTTGTCCTTCTGTTCAAATACTACTGATGCATTCTTGTTGATAGCTTCTTATGTAAACTTAGAATGATTCATAAATATTATGTTAGGAAAATGATTAAGTATTCTTTTGAAAGCACTGGATTATGAAATCCCTAGTAGAAACTTATTGGTTAGGATGAATCCTTGTGAAACCTTCATTTGAATGGTACACAAGCATGTTCCTGATATTGGCTATTTCTATTTGTACTCTAGAATGTCTGAGAGTTGAGAAACTTTATTTGATGGATTAGCATGTGGTACTCTTTAACTTCACCAAGCCTATGATGCTAGTCTGAGGCTATGCTGGATAAAAACTAAGGTTTTTATCTAATGTTTCCCTCTCAAGTGTGCTTTGGTAATCAGTTTAAGACAATGATTCTTATAGCCTTTAAGAAAATGATTTGATAACCCATGTTGTGTATTATATATCCTTATGATGAACTAGTTTCTAAGGTGTTGCCATCCATTGGATGTTCCCAGAAACATTCATTTAAGGTTGTTGTATATGTGGATGTAAAAACATGTTTTATTCTCCAAGATCAATGATGGACAGGCTGAGATCTTGGAGTGGTTTGCAAAGATTGATTGTTTGGCTTTAATTTAATCTCTTATGTGATGGATACACCCCACTTGGGTGATTTTCTGAGAAGATCTTATATGAAACAACACATGCTTATCTAGGATTTAACATGTGATGGTTTTGTATAAACTAAGCACACAAGTTGCTTGCTAGTGCTGTTGTGGTTTTACTTGAGGTTGCTGTCTTGATCTTGGTGGGTTGATCACCTCCTGGAGCCTTCTTTGCACACCCTAGGTTCTGGTTCTACTCCTCCTTACTCCTGTGACCTTATGCCTGTCCTTGCTATCCTCCTGCACCACCCTCTCCTTATGTCACCATTCTTTGGTGATCTGATGGTTGATTTGGTAAACTAGCTGGTGTATTTGTTTAGGAAGTGTATAGGCTCACTGTGTTCTTGTTGTGTGCTTGAAAATATGGAGATAGATTGTGAACACTAGTAGTTGTGCCACGGCTGAGTGTTTCTTTTGACTGCTTGGTGTTGAGGGCAAACCTCTAGGGTGGCCTAATCCTTAACAAATCCCACTCAAATCGAGGATGGGGTGCGGGAAAGGAGGGGAGGATGAACACGACGAACTCACGCACGAAGAACACGATGAACACACACGCAAAACCACTATACACACAAATAGCTCACGCCGACGGTGACTGGTCCGACGCAATCTCTAGGATCAGCGACGGGCGGAGAACTCTCTCTCGAACCTGCACGGCGAGATGGGAGACTCGGTGAGATCTTGACGTCTAGGCAAAGGGACTTTGATGCCTAGGCCTTGTACAACGCGGAGGCACGATGCAAACTCCAACGAGGTTTGAGATATTTGGTGCTCCTTTGTCAAAGGAGCATGAGGCAAGAACTAGATAGATCCACAAAGGGGTTTCCACTAATTCCAAATATGATGCCTAGGGTTTACAATGGAGGTGGGGACTATATTTAGGCCAGCCACTTAAACATGGGTACTTTAGGAATAAAAGACAAGCTCTGAACGGACTAAGGGGTACATGGGCCAAAGGCCCAAAAGACTTTTACATGCCTGGCGTCGGTCGAATCGGAGACTCCAGTGTGCAGGCCAGAGACTCCGGTCTAGGCCAGAGATTCCAGTGTAGCCTCCGGACTAGCCTCTGGAAGGGCACTCAGATTGTCCCGAAGCCTAGTGCAGGGGGTCAGACCGGAGGTAGGGCCGGAGTCTCTTGTGTCTTCAGGCCGGAGACTTTGGCAGACCGGAGACTCGGGTGTGCGCAGACCGAAGACTCCGGTCTGAGCAGCTCCAGCGGCTTCTACTTCACGATCTGGTCCTTGTTCTCCATCCTTGGGTTCTTGGTACCTGACGATGCATAGAATAGTTGCATGAAGTAGCACACCATCCAAGGATGTATCAAATTGGCATGAGGAGATGAGCGAGTTCACCTTAGCTTGTAGGAGTTTGGCTCGGGCACGAGTGATTGGTCCACTTGGGGGACTAGTTGGTGTAGATGTAGGAGCATCCGTAGGACGGGCTGCATCAGCTCCCCCCCCCCCTTGGTAAAGATTCGTCCTTGACTCTTCATGCTTGTCATCTTGAACATCTCCATGGTAGGGTGAGAGGTCCTTGACGTTGAATGTATTGCTTGCAAGGTACTTGGATGTCGGTATGTCGATGATGTATGCGTTGTTGTTGATTCTGTTGAGGACCTTGAAGGGACCATCTCCTCTTGTCTTGAGCTTGGAGTCGCATTCCTTGGGGAAGTGGTGTTTGCTTAGGTGTATCCACACAAGATCACCTTCTTCCAATATCGTCTCCTTCTTGTCCTTGTTTAACCTTGAAGCTTGGCGAAGGACTGGTTGTTCGATAATAGCTCTTGTTTCTTCATGAAGTTTCTTCATGAAGTTTCTTCATAACTTGTGCGCGCTTCTCAATGTCCAAGTTGGTTCGCTCATGGAGAGATAGCGGTAGGATGTCGAGCGCGGTCAGGGGCTCGAAACCATAGACGATCATGAATGGACTAATCTTGGTTGTTGAGTGCTTGGCACGGTTGTAGGCGAACTTGGCGTGTGGAATGCATTCCTCCCAACCCTTCAAGTTTTTCTTGATCAACACACGTAGAAGAATTCTGAGGCTTCGGTTGACAACTTCAGTTTGTCCAACAGTTTAAGATGCGACGCGGATGAAAATAGGAGCTTGACGCCGAGCATGGCCATGAGTGTCTTCCATAAGTATCTCATGAATTTGATGTCGCGGTCGGAGATGATTGTTCTTGGCACACCGTGAAGACGGACGATTTCCCTGAAAAACAAGTTGGCAACATGTGAAGCATCGTCGGTCTTATGGCACGGTATGAAGTGTGCCATTTTGGAAAAGCGATCCACGACAACAAAGATAGAATCATGACCATTCTTAGATCTAGGCAATCCTAACATGAAATCCATGCTAATGTTGGACCAAGGTGTATGAGGAATAGGTAATGGCATATAAAGACCATAGGGATTAGCTTGCGACTTAGCTTGAACACATGTCGTGCATCGTTGAACGTAGAGATCCACATCGCGCTTCATCTTGGGCCAAAAGTAGTGAGTGGAGAGCATGTCCAAAGTCTTGTCACGGCCAAAGTGACCCATAAGTCCTCCACCATGAGATTCTTCAAGAAGCAAAAGTTGGAGCGACGATTTCGGAATGCAAAGTTTTTTTTGTTTAAAGAGAAAACCCTTATGCAAATAGAAATCATCAACTCCTTTGTCAACGGAGCACTTTGCGAAAATTGGTTCAAAGAACGGGTCGGAAGCATACAAAGTTTTTATTTCCTCGAGACCCAACACGTTGATTTCAAGTCTCGTAAGAAGGCTTGTGTGCTTGCGAGACAAAGCGTCCGCAACTACATTATCTTTGCCCTTGTTATACTTGACAATGTACGGAAAAGACTACATGAACTCAACCCACTTAGCGTGTCTCTTACTCAAGTTGGCTTGGCCTTTGAGATATTTCAACGACTCATGGTCGGATGTATGATAAATTCCTTGGGCCATAGGTAGTGTTGCCAAACTTGAAGAACACGAACTAAGGCAAAAAGCTCTTTGTCACAAATTGGATAATTAAGGCGAGCACCATCAAGTTTCTCGCTATGGTAGGCTATAGGAGGTCCGTTTTGCATAAGGACTCCTCCAATGCCAATACCACTACCATCACACTCTATCTCAAAAGTTTTTGTGAAATCCGGTAACGCAAGGAGAGGTGCTTCGGTGAGCCTCTCTTTGAGTTCATCAAAAGCTTTTTGTTGTGATTTGCCCCATACGAAGGTGACATTCTTTTTCGTCAACTCGTTGAGGGGACAAGCAATGGTCGAAAAGACTTTCACAAAGCGACAATAGAAACCGGCCAACCCATGAAAACTTCGGAGTTCACTCACATTTGTTGAGATGTCCAATCTCGTATGTCCTTTACCTTGGAAACATCAACTTCAATTTCCTTCGAAGAAACGACAGATACAAGAAAAATCAACTTGTCTTTAGCAAAAGTGCACTTGGGAAGATTAGCATAAAGCTTTTCATGTCGAAGGATTTGCAAAACTTCCTTGACATGTGTTATATGGTCCTCGAGTGATTTGCTATAAACAAGAATATCATCGAAATAGACAACAACACTTTTTCCAATGAGAGAACGAAGATATGATTCATGAGGCGCATGAAGGTGGATGGGGCATTAGATAAACAAAAGGGCATAACCAACCATTCATAGAGACCAAGTTTGGTCTTGAAGGTAGTTTTCCACTCATCACCTTCAGCCATGCGTATTTGATGGTAACCACCACGAAGATCAATTTTAGAAAAAATCGTGGCTCCACACAATTCATCAAGCATGTCATCGAGACGTGGTATGGCATGTCGATAACGCACGGTGATAGCATTGATTGGACGACAGTCCATGCATAACCGTAACGTATCATCCATTTTTGGAACAAGTATCATGGGTACGGCACTTGGACTAGTGCTAACTTGAATCCAACCTTTGGAGACGACTTGGTTGATTTAATGTTCAATCTCCTTTGTCTCCTCTGGGTTCGTGCGGTAAGCGGCGCGGTTGGGAAGTGGTGCGCCGAGGATGAGGTAAATGTGATGTTCGATGCCATGAAGAGGAGGTAGTCCATGTGGAAGATCTTCGGGAACACATCCTTCAATTCCTGTAAAACAATCATCAAAGATGGAGGAACATTGGTTAATTCATTTGTTCCTTGCGCTAGTCCCTTGCAAAGGAGAACATAGTGCAAGATGGATGGGTTGTTCTGAACATCTCTCATCTCACTTTTGGTGGCAAGGAGAACACTCTTAGTTTTTCCACTCGAGTTTGGCTTGTGGCTCTCACTCACTATGAGGTGGTTCTCTCTCTCACCGCTCTTAAGTAGGTGTTGTGCTTTGCGCCCTCGCTAAAGCCTTTGCATTGTCCGCAATTATTTGGCTAGCAGTCATTGGTTGCAAAACACATGTTTTGTTGAGCCATTTGAAGGTGTATACATTGGTGCGACCATCATGTTGAGCAGCCTTGTCAAATTGCCATGGTCGACCAAAAAGCATGTGGCAAACTGTCATAGGAACCACATCACACTCCACCGTATCTTTGTAAGGACCAATGGAAAAGGAGATCGATACGGTATGCTTGATCTTCACGGACCCTTGGTCACTTAGCCATTGCATGTGGTAGGGGTGCTTGTGCGGATGGAGGGTGAGGTTGAGCTTTTCACACAACTCGGTGCTAGCAAGGTTGTGGCAACTCCCTCCATCGATGATCACTTTGATAGATTTGTCGTTGATGTCGGCTCGTGTTTGGAAGATATTGGAGCGTTGGTCTTCATACTCTTGTGCTTGAGTGGTCAAGATCCTTGTGACGACAAGCGATGGACTTGCGTCATGTTCACACATGAGGAGTTCTTGGTCATCTTCCACTCGTTGCCTTGCAATTGCTTCCTTGACTCGGGCATCAAATTCATCTTCACTCAAGTATTCTTCGTCGCCATTGTCATGGATGAACAATACCTTCTTGTTTCTACATTCGGCCTACTTGTGTCCTTTGCGTCCACACTTGTAGCATTCATCATTGAAAGGTGTATCACTCTTTGCTTGTTTGACACTTGGGGGCATTTTTCCTTGAGGAAGTGTGGGCTTGAAGGAAGGCTTGGGGGTACTTGAGGAGCTTCCAATGAAGGTTGTTGGCATAGCGGTTGAAGCTTGCTTGTAGGTGAAATATGTCTTGGGCTTGTTGTACTTGAGGTCCTTCTGCACTTGACATTCGGCCTTTGTTGCGATGTGCACAAGATCAACCATGGTGTTGTATGTTTGGAACTCGACGATGCACTTGATTGTGTGATTCAAGCCAATAAGGAAACATGCCATAGTTTGCTCCATGTGCTCATCAATGTTGGCACGAATCAAGCTGAGTTCCATTTCCTTGAAGTACTCTTCCACGGTCTTTATCCCTTGATGAAGCGATTGAAGTTTGTTGAAGAGGTCACGCGTGTAGTGCACGGGGACGAACCATGATCTCATGTGAGCCTTCATGTCATGCGAAGTTGTGATTGGCAGTTCTTGTCTTGCGTCACGAGCAACTTGAACTTGTTCCCACCAAAGGTTGGCGTAATCATCAAACTCAAGCGAAGCCATGGCGACCATCTTCTCGTTTCTATAGTTGTGCATGTGGAACATCTTGTTGACTTTGAGTGTCCATGAGAGGTATTCTTCGGGGTCATTGGATCCGGTAAACTTGGGCACTGTGAACTTGAGCTTGCCGAAAGTTTCTTCATCATTGCGGTCAATGCGACGAGCTTGGTGACCTTGTTGATGATGTTGTGGTTGATGCGATGGAACTTGGTTCTCGCGACCTTGTTGCGGAGCTTGCTCTTTATATTGTTGGTGAGGAGCTTGCTCTTGCTCTTGGCACGGTTGTTGATGGTGTTGAGGCACTTGGGCCCCATGAGGTTGTTGAGGATGTGGAGCCTCATGATGCTTTGAGACTCTCTTTTGCAAGGGGAGACTATTTTTCTTTTTCTTTTGCTTTGTATCTTTTTTTTGTGCTCCTTTGATGCTACCAAGTCACTCTTGCTATTTCTTTTACACTCTCACTATCCAAGGTATTCGAATTAGTGGAAACCCCTTTGAGGATCTATCTAATTCTTGCCTCATGCTCCTTGACTAACGAGCACCAATATCCCCAAACCTCGTTGGAGTTTGCATCGTGCCTCCGCGTTGTACAAGGCCTAGGCATCGGTGTCCCTTTTCCTAGATGTCAAGATCTCACCGAGTCTCCCATCTCGCCGTGCCGGTTCGAGAGAGAGTCCTCCGCCCGATGCCGATACTAGGGATTGCGCCGGACCGGTCATCGCTAGCGTGAGCTATTGGTGTTTATTGTGGTTTTGCGTGTGTGTGTTCATCGTGTTCTTCGTGCGTGTGTTCGTCGTGTTCATCCTTCCCCTCTTCCCCCACACTCCACCCTCGATTTGAAAGGGAATGTGAAAGATCGGGCCACCCTAGAGGTTTGCCCTCAACATATTGGTATCAAGAGCTCCGTTGCTCACGATTTCCCCCACAAATTTTTCGTGTACCCACCCAAAATTTGAAAATCCCCAAAAAAGAGCCCCAAATTTGCCTTTGGATCGATCTCTTGATTTGGAGTGTTATTTGTGGTTTTGATCCGACCAAACCTTGTCTTATGAGTTGGTCCAACTTTATCCTGCATTTTCCCAGCCCAATTTGGCCAATTTTTCGCGGATTTGAGGACCCAAGGCGTGGATTTCCGCTCAAGAACATGAGCAGTTCGCGATATGACTCCAGACCAGAGTCTCCAGCCTACCCACACCGGAGTCTCCGGCCTGAACCAGAGTTTTCGGTCTGAAACCCCAGAGTCTCCGGCCTGACGCCTGATTTTGACAAGTTTGCCTCTAATCTTGCATTGGCAAATTTCCTCTTGTTCGTTTGTGCCCGTGTGCGTGTCGGCAACTAACAGCAAGCTTCCCATCAACAAACCCCATGCTCATCGACACCACAGCCCACGAACATCATCCCGCACCACCGACGCCAAGTTCATCATCAAAGAAGGTATAACTTGCGTCACCTTGTTAACCCCTATCTTCCTTTGTGTGTACCTATCCCATGAGAGTGGCTCATCTTGTGTTTGCTTGAGCATTGTGCATTTGCCCTTGGATAGTGAGAGTGCAAGAGCAATATCAAGTGTGACTAGGTAGCATCAAGGGAGAGCAAAAAAAAGATACAAAGAAAAAGTAAAAGAAAAATAGTCTCCCATTGCAAAAGAGAGTCTCAAAGCTTGTAAGCAAGATAGAAAGAAGCGCGCCCAAGACAAGTGCACAAATCCGTTGCTCATTTTTCCTTTTTGCAAACGAGCCATGGTCTCTCCTTGCATTGGCACGACATCGATCTTAGTCTTCGTTAGGACATTTTGTTTGCTCATTTTCATAGTCGTGTCAATCCCAACTTTCTCCACGTGTGTGTACATAGTCATAGGTTCCCATCACCCTTTTGAGTTGTTGACCTTCACCTTTGACTTGAGTTTTGTTGGATTTTACCCACTTTTGACTATCCCTTTTCTTTTGGTTGGTTCTTTGACATTCCACAATCCTAACCTACCACAAACAAGCTTTTGAGAGTTAGGTCTCTCTTTAGTGTAAGTTTTCTTTGCATTTCCACTTTGCACGCTAATAGCTCTCACTTGTGGTTTCTAGTTTGGTGCAATCCCCAAGGTGAGGTACAAGGCTAACACCACCATATTCCACTTCCATATACAATACTTGTGTGTTTTGCATGATGGATAGGCACGGTGAGGCGAGCCAACCACCTCCCGAAGAAGGAGATCAAGGACCATACATGACGCGCGCAAGTCACTTCATCGTTCGACAAGAGTTCCGTGAACGTTTCCAAGCCCTTGAGACGCGACAAGATGAACAATTTGGCGAGACGCAAGCCGAGTTCAAGAACATCGACAACCGCTTCGACGGCCTCGAACGACAAATGCATGCAATGCATCACAACTTCGGCCACCAAAATGAAGCGCTCCAACGCTCTGTTGCCGAAACAAATGACAATTTTCGACGCCTCATCGACGGCATGGCAAGACCACGTTCACGCGCATCAAGCTCTTCAATTTATTCACATCGTCATGCACCTCTTCCACAGGATCTACATCCAAGTGCTACAAGACGCAATGATGCCCCCGTGGTTGAAGATGGGAGTTCTTCGAACTATGTACCTTCCCCACGGCATGCCGCAACGTCAAGCTATGATGGTGATTTCTCTTCAAGGCCACGGGCAAGGCAAGAAGCACACTGTCATCACGCAAGGGCACTAGTGATCCAACAAGAGCAACCACGAGAAAACCACAAGTGCAACCACAAGTCTACCACCATCGACCGCGACACATACTTAACACAACAAGTGATGACTCCAATTTGGAGAATCAAGCTCGTCATCGACGTGAAGCTCTCCAAGATCCTCCCCCAAGTCATCAACGTCATGAACGTCAACAACGACACCATGATCATCACGACGCGCCTCCCCCACATCAACAAAACTTGGAGCATCAAGTGATACAACTTGAGCGACGCCCACCACATCTAGAGGCTCACGAACATGATCTTCGCCGTGAGGCCCATGTGCCTAACCAACATCACCAACCGAGGAACGAGCCTCCCCTTCATTGTCAACCACGTCAAGAGGCTCCACACCCTCACCACCATGAGGCCCAAGAGCCTCAACCACATCAACAACCGCGCCAAGAGCAAGAGCAAGCTCCTCCACATCAATATCAAGAGCAAGCTCCGCAACAAGGTCACGACAACCAAGTTACACCTCTCCAACTACAAGATCATCAACAAGGTCACCAAGCTCGTCACAATGATTGCAACGATGAAGAAACTTTTGGCAAGCTCAAGTTCACAATGCCCAAGGTCACCGGATCTAATGACCCCGAAGAATACCTCTCGTGGGCACGCAAAGTCGACAAGATCTTCCGCATGCACAACTATAGCAACGAGAAGATGGTCGCCATGGCTTCGCTTGAGTTGGATGATTACGCCAACCTTCGGTGGGAAAAAGTTCAAGTTTCTTGTGATGCAAGACAAGAACCACCAATCACAACCTGGCATGACATGAAGGCTCACATGAGATCCCGGTTCGTCCCCGCGCACTACACGTGTGACCTCTTCAACAACCTTCAAGCGTTTCGTCAAGGGAAAAAGACCGTGGAAGAGTACTTCAAGGAAATGGAACTCAACTTGATTCGCGCCAAAATTGATGAACACATGGAGCAAACAATGGCACATTTCCTTATTGTCTTGAATCACCCAATCAAGCGCATCGTCGAGTTCCAAACATACAACACCATGGTTGAGCTTGTGCGCATAGCAACAAAGGCTGAACGTCAAGTGCAAGAGGACATCAAGTACAACAAGCCCAAGACATATTTCACCTACAAGGAAGCTTCAACCGGTACACCAACAACATTCAATGGAATCTCATCAAATACCTCCAAGCCTTCCTTCAAGCCCACACTTCCTCAAGGAAAACTGCCCCAAGTGGCAAACAAGCAAAGGATGATACACCTTTCAATGGTGAATGCTACAAGTGTGGAGGCAAAGGACACAAGTCAGCCGAATGTGGAAACAAGAAAGTCTTGTTCATCCATCACAATGGTGATGAAGAGTACTTGAGTGAAGATGAGTTTGATGCCCGTGTCAAGGAAGCAATAGCAAGGAAACGAGTGGAAGATGATCAAGAACTCCTCATGTGTGAACATGACGCAAGTCCATCGCTTGTCATCACAAGGATCTTGACCACTCAAGCACAAGAGCATGAAGACCAACTCTCCAATATCTTCCAAACACGAGCCGGTATCAATGGCAACTCTATCAAGGTGATCATTGAAGGAGGGAGTTGCCACAACCTTGCTAGCACCAAGTTGTGTGAGAAGCTCAACCTCACCCTCCTTCCACACAAGCACCCCTACCACGTGCAATGGCTAAGTGACCAAGGGTCCGTGAAGATCAAGCATACCGTATCGGTCTCCTTCGCCATTGGTCCTTACAAATATATGGTGGAGTGTGATGTGGTTCCTATGACAGTTTGCCACATACTTCTTGGTTGACCATGGCAATTTGACAAGGCTGCTCAACATGATGGTCGCACCAATATATGCACCTTAAAATGGCTCAACAAAACAGGTGTTTTGCAACCGATGACTCCTAGCCAAATAATTGCGAACAATGCAAAGGCTTTAGCGAGGGAGCAAAGCACAATACCTACTTGTGAGAAGAGCGGTGAGAGAGAAAACCACCTCATAGTGAGTGAGAGACACAAGCCAAATTCGAGTGGAAAAACTAAGAGTGTTCTCCTTGCCACCAAAAGTGAGATGAGAGATTTTGGGAACAACCCATCCATCTTGCACTACGTCCTCCTTTGCAAGGGACTAGCACAAGGAACTAATGAATTAACCAATGTTCCTCCATCTTTGATGAATGTTTTGCAGGAATTCAAGGATGTGTTCCCCGAAGAGCTTCCACATGGACTACCTCCTCTTCGCGGCATTGAACATCGCATGAACTCATCCCCGGTGCACCACTTCCCAACAGCGCCGCTTACCGTAAGAACCCGGAGGAGACGAAGGAAATCGAACATCAAATCAACCAACTCGTCTCCAAAGGTTTGATCCAAGTTAGCACTAGTCCAAAAGCCGTACCCGTGATTCTTGTCCCAAAGACGGATGATATGTTACGGTTATGCATGGACTGCCGTCCAATAAATGCTATCTTCGTGCGTTATCTACATCCCGTACCACGTCTCGATGACATGCTTGATGAGTTGTGTGGAGCCACTATTTTTTCGAAAATTGATCTTCGTAGTGGTTACCATCAAATACGCATGGCTGAAGGTGATGAGTGGAAAACCGCCTTCAAGACCAAACTTAGTCTCTATGAATGTTTGGTTATGCCCTTTGGTTTATCAAATGCCCCATCCACCTTCATGCGCCTTATGAATCACATCTTGCGTTCTCTCATTGGAAAAAGTGTCGTTGTCTATTTCGATGATATTCTTGTTTATAGCAAATCACTCGAGGACCATATAACACATGTCAAGGAAGTTTTGCAAATCCTTCGACATGAAAAGCTTTATGCTAATCTTCCCAAGTGCACTTTTGCTAAAGACAAGTTGATTTTTCTTGGATTTGTCGTTTCTTTGAAGGGAATTGAAGTTGATGTTTCCAACATAAAGGACATACGATATTGGCCCATACCAACAAATGTGAGTGAACTCCGAAGTTTTCATGGGTTAGCCAGTTTCTATCGTCGCTTTGTGAAAGACTTTTCAACCATTGCTTGTCCCCTTAATGAATTGACCAAAAACAATGTCACCTTCGTGTGGGGCAAAGCACAACAAAAAGCTTTTGATGAACTTAAAAAGAGGCTCACCGAAGCACCTCTTCTTACTTTACCGGATTTCACAAAAACTTTTGAGATCGAGTGTGATGCTAGTGGTATTGGCATTGGAGGAGTCCTTATGCAAAACATACGTCCTATAGCCTACTATAGCGAGAAACTTGATGGTGCTCGCCTTAACTATCCGATTTATGACAAAGAGCTTTTTGCCTTAGTTCGTGTCCATCAAGTTTGGCAACATTACCTCTGGCCCAAGGAATTTGTCATACATTCCGACCATGAGTCCTTGAAATACCTCAAAGGCCAAACCAACTTGAGTAAGAGACACGCTAAGTGGGTTTAGTTCATGGAGTCTTTTCCGTACATTGTCAAGTATAAGAAGGGCAAAGATAATGTAGTTGCAGACGCATTGTCTCGAAAACATACAAGCCTTCTTATGAGACTTGAAATCAATGTGTTGGGTCTTGAGGAAATAAAATCTTTGTATGCTTCCGACCCATTCTTTGACAAAGGAGTTAATGATATCTATTTGCATAAGGGCTTTTTATTGAAACAAAACAAACTATGCATTCCGAAGTCGTCGCTTCAACTTTTGCTTCTCCAAGAATCTCATGGTGGAGGCCTCATGGGTCACTTTGGCCGTGACAAGACATTGGACATGCTCTCCAATCACTACTTTTGTCCCAAGATGAAGCGTGACGTGGAGCTCTACGTTCAACGATGCACGACATGTGTTCAAGCTAAGTCGCAAGCTAACCCTTATAGTCTTTATATGCCATTGCTTATTCCTCATACCCCTTGGTCCGACATTAGCATGGATTTCGTGTTAGGATTGCCTAGATCTAAGCATGGTCATGATTCTATATTTGTTGTTGTGGATCGTTTTTCCAAAATGGCACACTTCATACCGTGCCATAAGACCGACGATGCTTCACATGCTGCAAATTTGTTTTTCAGGGAAATCCTCCGTCTCACGGTTTGCCAAGGACAATCGTCTCCGACCGTGACATAAAATTCATGAGCTACTTATGGAAGACCCTCATGGCCAAGCTCGGTGTCAAGCTACTCTTCTCATCCGCATCGCATCCCCAAACTGATGGCCAAACCGAAGTTGTCAACCAAAGCCTCGGGACTCTCCTTCGTGTGTAGATCAAGAAGAACTTGAAGGATTGGGAGGAATGCATCCCACACACCGAGTTCGCCTACAACCGTGCCAAGCACTCAACAACCAAGATGAGTCCATTCATGAACATCTATGGTTTCGAGCCCCTCACCGCGCTCGACATCCTACCACTACCTCTCCGTGAGCGCACAGACATGGACATCAAGAAACACGCACAAGTTATGAAGAACCTTCATGAAGAAACAAGAGCTACTATCTAACAACAAGTTCTTCGCCAAGCTTCAAGGTTAAAGAAGGACAAGAAGGGGATGATCTTTGAAGAAGGTGACCTTGTGTGGATACACCTAAGCAAGGACCGCTTCCCCAACGAACGTGACTCCAAGCTCAAGCCAAGAGGAGATGGTCCCTTCAAGGTCCTCAAAAGAATCAACAACAACGCCTACATCATCGACATACCGACCTCCAAGTACCTTGCAAGCGATACTTTCAATGTCAAGGACCTCTCACCCTACCATGGAGATGCTCAAGATGATAACCATGAAGAGTCGAGGACGACTCTTTCCCAAGGGGGGAGATGATGCAGCCCGTCCTACGGACGCTCCTACATCTACACCAACAAGTCCCCCAAGTGGACCCATGACTCATGCCCGAGCCAAACTCCTACAAGCTAAGGTGAACTCGCTCCTCTCCTCGTGCCAATTTGATACCTCCTTGGATGGTGTGCTACTTCATGCAACTACCCTATGCATCATCAGGTATGAAACTTCGACACATCACCAAGCACCCAAGGATGGAGAACAAGGAGCAGAACGTGAAGCACTAGCCGCTGGAGCTGCTCAGACCGGAGTCTCCGGTCTGCGCACACTGGAGTCTCCAGCCTGCCAAAGTCTCCGGCCTGAAGACACCGGAGACTCCGGCCCTCTCTCCGGTCTGACCCCTGCACCGGGCCCTGGGACAATCTGAAGGCCCCTCCGAAGGATGGTCCAGAGGCTACACCAGAATTTCCGGCCTAGACCGGAGTCTTCGGTCCACCACACCGAAGTCTCCGGTACGACCGTCGCTAGGCATGAAAAGGCCTTTGGGCCTTCGGCCCATGTACCCCTTAGTTCGTCCAGAACTTGTCTTTTATTCCTAAAGTACCCCTGTTTAAGTGGCTGGCCTATATATAGACCCCCACCTCCATTGTAAACCCTAGGCATGATATTGGAATTAGTGGAAACCACTTTGAGGATCTATCTAATTCTTGCCTCATCCTCCTTGACTAAGGAGCACCAATATCCACTAACCTCGTTGGAGTTTGCATCGTGCCTCCGCGTTGTACAAGGCCTAGGCATCGGTGTCCCTTTGCCTAGACGTCAAGATCTCACCGAGTCTCCCATCTCGCCGTGCCGGTTCGAGAGAGAGTCCTCCACCCGACGCCGATCCTAGTGATTGTGTCGGACCGGTCACCGGCGGCGTGAGCTATTGGTGTTTATCGTGGTTTTTCTTGTGTGTGTTCATCGCGTTCTTCGTGTGTGTGTTCGTCGTGTTCATCCTTCCCCCCTTCCCCCACACTCCACCCTCGATTTGAAAGGGAATCGTGAAAGATCGGTCCACCCTAGAGGTTTGCCCTCAACACCTAGGGTTTACAATGGAGGTGGGAGACTATATATAGGCCAGCCACTTAAACAGGGGTACTTTCAGAATAAAATACAAGTTATGGACGAACTAAGGGGTACATAGGCCGAAGGCCCAAAGGCCGTTTACATGCCTGGCATCGGTCGGATCGGAGACTCCGGTGTGTAGGCCGGAGACTCCGGTCTAGGCCGGAGATTCTGGTATAGCCTCCGGACCAGCCTCCGGAGGGGCACTCAGATTGTCCCAGAGCCTAGTGTAGGGGGTTAGACCGGAGGTAGGGCCGGAGTCTCCTGTATCTTCAGGCCGGAGACTTTGGCAGTCTGGAGACTCCGGTGTGTGCAGACCAGAGACTCCGATCTAAGAAGCTCCAACGGCTTCTGCTTCATGATCTGGTACTTGTTCTCCATCCTTGGGTGCTTGGTACCTGATGATGCATAGAATAGTTGCATGAAGTAGACACCATCCAAGGATGTATCAAATTGGCATGAGGAGAGGAGCGAGTTCACCTTAGCTTGTAGGAGTTTGGCTCGGGCACGATTCATGGGTCCACTTGGGGGACTAGTTGGTGTAGATGTAGGAGCATCCGTAGGACGGGCTGCATCACTTGGACTGTTGTTGTGTCGACAACAGAGAGCATGTAGTTAGATGACTAAGTTGCCTTGCTGCTTGGCTGTGTACGCATCAGATAATGTAATCTGACTTTCACTTCCTACCCTTTTACTAGTTACTGACCTGGTGAAACTTACCCCTCTCTGCTTGGCTTCTAATGTGGCATTGGAGCTATTTTCTTAAAAGAACATATACTACACATTGGTGCAATTTGCCCCTTTTTTAATTACTCTATGATGTAATATGAACAGTGCACTAAATTGTTCACCACCGAGAGTAAAACTAATCAACTAATCTTTTGTTTCTATTTGAGTGGTTTATATTATTTTGCAGGAACAAGATCTGGATTGTCAAGACTTAGTATAGGTGTTGGGGATATGCTATATGGGTATCCTCATAGCATGTCACCAATCCGCCTAACCTGGGTGGTCCATAGTTGGTAGTAAGTCCTATGGCCTGTCGGGCGGCCCAGTTAGACGGATCGTGAAGGGAGGCCCCTGCCGGATAAAGGAAGGCTACGTAGGAGTCACCGACATACTTGGAGCCTTGGAGTACAGGACACAGAAGACTAGCTCGTGTAGGTGTAGGACTCTTTACCTTGTCTGGTAAGGACCTTTCCCTGTAAACCCAAGGTCTTGGTGCCTTTATAAGCCGACCCGCGGGAGCCTTTAGGGCATAACCTCATAGATTGCTGCATACAACGCACAACACCTCGCACATTGAGCTATTGGTGTTTATCGTGGTTTTGCGTGTGTGTGTTCATCGTGTTCTTCGTGCGTGTGTTCGTCGTGTTCATCCTTCCCCTCTTCCCCCACACTCCACCCTCGATTTGAAAGGGAATGTGAAAGATCGGGCCACCCTAGAGGTTTGCCCTCAACATATTGGTATCAAGAGCTCCGTTGCTCACGATTTCCCCCACAAATTTTTCGTGTACCCACCCAAAATTTGAAAATCCCCAAAAAAGAGCCCCAAATTTGCCTTTGGATCGATCTCTTGATTTGGAGTGTTATTTGTGGTTTTGATCCGACCAAACCTTGTCTTATGAGTTGGTCCAACTTTATCCTGCATTTTCCCAGCCCAATTTGGCCAATTTTTCGCGGATTTGAGGACCCAAGGCGTGGATTTCCGCTCAAGAACACGAGCAGTTCGCGATATGACTCCAGACCAGAGTCTCCGGCCTACCCACACCGGAGTCTCCGGCCTGAACCAGAGTTTTCGGTCTGAAACCCCAGAGTCTCCGGCCTGACGCCTGATTTTGACAAGTTTGCCTCTAATCTTGCATTGGAAAATTTCCTCTTGTTCGTTTGTGCCCGTGTGCGTGTCGCCAACTAACAGCAAGCTTCCGCATCAACAAACCCCATGCTCATCGACACCACAGCCCACGAACATCATCCCGCACCACCGACGCCAAGTTCATCATCAAAGAAGGTATAACTTGCGTCACCTTGTTAACCCCTATCTTCCTTTGTGTGTACCTATCCCATGAGAGTGGCTCATCTTGTGTTTGCTTGAGCATTGTGCATTTGCCCTTGGATAGTGAGAGTGCAAGAGCAATATCAAGTGTGACTAGGTAGCATCAAGGGAGAGCAAAAAAAAGATACAAAGAAAAAGTAAAAGAAAAATAGTCTCCCATTGCAAAAGAGAGTCTCAAAGCTTGTAAGCAAGATAGAAAGAAGCGCGCCCAAGACAAGTGCACAAATCCGTTGCTCATTTTTCCTTTTTGCAAACGAGCCACGGTCTCTCCTTGCATTGGCACGACATCGATCTTAGTCTTCGTTAGGACATTTTGTTTGCTCATTTTCATAGTCGTGTCAATCCCAACTTTCTCCACGTGTGTGTACATAGTCATAGGTTCCCATCACCCTTTTGAGTTGTTGACCTTCACCTTTGACTTGAGTTTTGTTGGATTTTACCCACTTTTGACTATCCCTTTTCTTTTGGTTGGTTCTTTGACATTCCACAATCCTAACCTACCACAAACAAGCTTTTGAGAGTTAGGTCTCTCTTTAGTGTAAGTTTTCTTTGCATTTCCACTTTGCACGCTAATAGCTCTCACTTGTGGTTTCTAGTTTGGTGCAATCCCCAAGGTGAGGTACAAGGCTAACACCACCATATTCCACTTCCATATACAATACTTGTGTGTTTTGCATGATGGATAGGCACGGTGAGGCGAGCCAACCACCTCCCGAAGAAGGAGATCAAGGACCATACATGACGCGCGCAAGTCACTTCATCGTTCGACAAGAGTTCCGTGAACGTTGCCAAGCCCTTGAGACGCGACAAGATGAACAATTTGGCGAGACGCAAGCCGAGTTCAAGAACATCGACAACCGCTTCGACGGCCTCGAACGACAAATGCATGCAATGCATCACAACTTCGGCCACCAAAATGAAGCGCTCCAACGCTCTGTTGCCGAAACAAATGACAATTTTCGACGCCTCATCGACGGCATGGCAAGACCACGTTCACGCGCATCAAGCTCTTCAATTTATTCACATCGTCATGCACCTCTTCCACAGGATCTACATCCAAGTGCTACAAGACGCAATGATGCCCCCGTGGTTGAAGATGGGAGTTCTTCGAACTATGTACCTTCCCCACGGCATGCCGCAACGTCAAGCTATGATGGTGATTTCTCTTCAAGGCCACGGGCAAGGCAAGAAGCACACCCTCATCACGCAAGGGCACTAGTGATCCAACAAGAGCAACCACGAGAAAACCACAAGTGCAACCATAAGTCTACCACCATCGACCGCGACACATACTTAACACAACAAGTGATGACTCCAATTTGGAGAATCAAGCTCGTCATCGACGTGAAGCTCTCCAAGATCCTCCCCCAAGTCATCAACGTCATGAACGTCAACAACGACACCATGATCATCACGACGCGCCTCCCCCACATCAACAAAACTTGGAGCATCAAGTGATACAACTTGAGCGACGCCCACCACATCTAGAGGCTCACGAACATGATCTTCGCCGTGAGGCCCATGTGCCTAACCAACATCACCAACCGAGGAACGAGCCTCCCCTTCATTGTCAACCACGTCAAGAGGCTCCACACCCTCACCACCATGAGGCCCAAGAGCCTCAACCACATCAACAACCGCGCCAAGAGCAAGAGCAAGCTCCTCCACATCAATATCAAGAGCAAGCTCCACAACAAGGTCACGACAACCAAGTTACACCTCTCCAACTACAAGATCATCAACAAGGTCACCAAGCTCGTCACAATGACTGCAACGATGAAGAAACTTTTGGCAAGCTCAAGTTCACAATGCCCAAGGTCAC
The DNA here is from genome assembly GCA_910589775.1 of Avena eriantha. Lineage (NCBI taxonomy): Eukaryota > Viridiplantae > Streptophyta > Magnoliopsida > Poales > Poaceae > Avena > Avena eriantha. The sequence goes on from OU342744.1 coordinate 346,460,286, forward strand.
CGGATCTAATGACCCCGAAGAATACCTCTCGTGGGCACGCAAAGTCGACAAGATCTTCCGCATGCACAACTATAGCAACGAGAAGATGGTCGCCATGGCTTCGCTTGAGTTTGATGATTACGCCAACCTTCGGTGGGAACAAGTTCAAGTTGCTTGTGATGCAAGACAAGAACCACCAATCACAACTTGGCATGACATGAAGGCTCACATGAGATCCCGGTTCGTCCCCGCGCACTACACGCGTGACCTCTTCAACAACCTTCAAGCGTTTCGTCAAGGGACAAAGACCGTGGAAGAGTACTTCAAGGAAATGGAACTCAACTTGATTCGCGCCAAAATTGATGAACACATGGAGCAAACAATGGCACATTTCCTTATTGGCTTGAATCACCCAATCAAGCGCATCGTCGAGTTCCAAACATACAACACCATGGTTGAGCTTGTGCGCATAGCAACAAAGGCTGAACGTCAAGTGCAAGAGGACATCAAGTACAACAAGCCCAAGACATATTTCACCTACAAGGAAGCTTCAACCGGTACACCAACAACATTCAATGGAATCTCATCAAATACCTCCAAGCCTTCCTTCAAGCCCACACTTCCTCAAGGAAAACTGCCCCAAGTGGCAAACAAGCAAAGGGTGATACACCTTTCAATGGTGAATGCTACAAGTGTGGAGGCAAAGGACACAAGTCAGCCGAATGTGGAAACAAGAAAGTCTTGTTCATCCATCACAATGGTGATGAAGAGTACTTGAGTGAAGATGAGTTTGATGCCTGTGTCAAGGAAGCAATAGCAAGGAAACGAGTGGAAGATGATCAAGAACTCCTCATGTGTGAACATGACGCAAGTCCATCGCTTGTCATCACAAGGATCTTGACCACTCAAGCACAAGAGCATGAAGACCAACTCTCCAATATCTCCCAAACACGAGCCGGCATCAATGGCAACTCTATCAAGGTGATCATTGAAGGAGGGAGTTGCCACAACCTTGCTAGCACCAAGTTGTGTGAGAAGCTCAACCTCACCCTCCTTCCACACAAGCACCCCTACCACGTGCAATGGCTAAGTGACCAAGGGTCCGTGAAGATCAAGCATACCATATCGGTCTCCTTCGCCATTGGTCCTTACAAATATATGGTGGAGTGTGATGTGGTTCCTATGACAGTTTGCCACATACTTCTTGGTTGACCATGGCAATTTGACAAGGCTGCTCAACATGATGGTCGCACCAATATATGCACCTTAAAATGGCTCAACAAAACAGGTGTTTTGCAACCGATGACTCCTAGCCAAATAATTGCGAACAATGCAAAGGCTTTAGCGAGGGAGCAAAGCACAATACCTACTTGTGAGAAGAGCGGTGAGAGAGAAAACCACCTCATAGTGAGTGAGAGACACAAGCCAAATTCGAGTGGAAAAACTAAGAGTGTTCTCCTTGCCACCAAAAGTGAGATGAGAGATTTTGGGAACAACCCATCCATCTTGCACTACGTCCTCCTTTGTAAGGGACTAGCACAAGGAACTAATGAATTAACCAATGTTCCTCCATCTTTGATGAATGTTTTGCAGGAATTCAAGGATGTGTTCCTCGAAGAGCTTCCACATGGACTACCTCCTCTTCGCGGCATTGAACATCGCATGAACTCATCCCCGGTGCACCACTTCCCAACAGCGCCGCTTACCGTAAGAACCCGGAGGAGACGAAGGAAATCGAACATCAAATCAACCAACTCGTCTCCAAAGGTTTGATCCAAGTTAGCACTAGTCCAAGAGCCGTACCCGTGATTCTTGTCCCAAAGACGGATGATATGTTACGGTTATGCATGGACTGCCGTCCAATAAATGCTATCTTCGTGCGTTATCTACATCCCGTACCACGTCTCGATGACATGCTTGATGAGTTGTGTGGAGCCACTATTTTTTCGAAAATTGATCTTCGTAGTGGTTACCATCAAATACGCATAGCTGAAGGTGATGAGTGGAAAACCGCCTTCAAGACCAAACTTAGTCTCTATGAATGTTTGGTTATGCCCTTTGGTTTATCAAATGCCCCATCCACCTTCATGCGCCTTATGAATCACATCTTGCGTTCTCTCATTGGAAAAAGTGTCGTTGTCTATTTCGATGATATTCTTGTTTATAGCAAATCACTCGAGGACCATATAACACATGTCAAGGAAGTTTTGCAAATCCTTCGACATGAAAAGCTTTATGCTAATCTTCCCAAGTGCACTTTTGCTAAAGACAAGTTGATTTTTCTTGGATTTGTCGTTTCTTTGAAGGGAATTGAAGTTGATGTTTCCAACATAAAGGACATACGATATTGGCCCATACCAACAAATGTGAGTGAACTCCGAAGTTTTCATGGGTTAGCCAGTTTCTATCGTCGCTTTGTGAAAGACTTTTCAACCATTGCTTGTCCCCTTAATGAATTGACCAAAAACAATGTCACCTTCGTGTGGGGCAAAGCACAACAAAAAGCTTTTGATGAACTTAAAAAGAGGCTCACCGAAGCACCTCTTCTTACTTTACCGGATTTCACAAAAACTTTTGAGATCGAGTGTGATGCTAGTGGTATTGGCATTGGAGGAGTCCTTATGCAAAACATACGTCCTATAGCCTACTATAGCGAGAAACTTGATGGTGCTCGCCTTAACTATCCGATTTATGACAAAGAGCTTTTTGCCTTAGTTCGTGTCCATCAAGTTTGGCAACATTACCTCTGGCCCAAGGAATTTGTCATACATTCCGACCATGAGTCCTTGAAATACCTCAAAGGCCAAACCAACTTGAGTAAGAGACACGCTAAGTGGGTTTAGTTCATGGAGTCTTTTCCGTACATTGTCAAGTATAAGAAGGGCAAAGATAATGTAGTTGCAGACGCATTGTCTCGAAAACATACAAGCCTTCTTATGAGACTTGAAATCAATGTGTTGGGTCTTGAGGAAATAAAATCTTTGTATGCTTCCGACCCATTCTTTGACAAAGGAGTTAATGATATCTATTTGCATAAGGGCTTTTTATTGAAACAAAACAAACTATGCATTCCGAAGTCGTCGCTTCAACTTTTGCTTCTCCAAGAATCTCATGGTGGAGGCCTCATGGGTCACTTTGGCCGTGACAAGACATTGGACATGCTCTCCAATCACTACTTTTGTCCCAAGATGAAGCGTGACGTGGAGCTCTACGTTCAACGATGCACGACATGTGTTCAAGCTAAGTCGCAAGCTAACCCTTATAGTCTTTATATGCCATTGCTTATTCCTCATACCCCTTGGTCCGACATTAGCATGGATTTCGTGTTAGGATTGCCTAGATCTAAGCATGGTCATGATTCTATATTTGTTGTTGTGGATCGTTTTTCCAAAATGGCACACTTCATACCGTGCCATAAGACCGACGATGCTTCACATGCTGCAAATTTGTTTTTCAGGGAAATCCTCCGTCTCACGGTTTGCCAAGGACAATCGTCTCCGACCGTGACATAAAATTCATGAGCTACTTATGGAAGACCCTCATGGCCAAGCTCGGTGTCAAGCTACTCTTCTCATCCGCATCGCATCCCCAAACTGATGGCCAAACCGAAGTTGTCAACCAAAGCCTCGGGACTCTCCTTCGTGTGTAGATCAAGAAGAACTTGAAGGATTGGGAGGAATGCATCCCACACACCGAGTTCGCCTACAACCGTGCCAAGCACTCAACAACCAAGATGAGTCCATTCATGAACATCTATGGTTTCGAGCCCCTCACCGCGCTCGACATCCTACCACTACCTCTCCGTGAGCGCACAGACATGGACATCAAGAAACACGCACAAGTTATGAAGAACCTTCATGAAGAAACAAGAGCTACTATCTAACAACAAGTTCTTCGCCAAGCTTCAAGGTTAAAGAAGGACAAGAAGGGGATGATCTTTGAAGAAGGTGACCTTGTGTGGATACACCTAAGCAAGGACCGCTTCCCCAACGAACGTGACTCCAAGCTCAAGCCAAGAGGAGATGGTCCCTTCAAGGTCCTCAAAAGAATCAACAACAACGCCTACATCATCGACATACCGACCTCCAAGTACCTTGCAAGCGATACTTTCAATGTCAAGGACCTCTCACCCTACCATGGAGATGCTCAAGATGATAACCATGAAGAGTCGAGGACGACTCTTTCCCAAGGGGGGAGATGATGCAGCCCGTCCTACGGACGCTCCTACATCTACACCAACAAGTCCCCCAAGTGGACCCATGACTCATGCCCGAGCCAAACTCCTACAAGCTAAGGTGAACTCGCTCCTCTCCTCGTGCCAATTTGATACCTCCTTGGATGGTGTGCTACTTCATGCAACTACCCTATGCATCATCAGGTATGAAACTTCGACACATCACCAAGCACCCAAGGATGGAGAACAAGGAGCAGAACGTGAAGCACTAGCCGCTGGAGCTGCTCAGACCGGAGTCTCCGGTCTGCGCACACTGGAGTCTCCAGCCTGCCAAAGTCTCCGGCCTGAAGACACCGGAGACTCCGGCCCTCTCTCCGGTCTGACCCCTGCACCGGGCCCTGGGACAATCTGAAGGCCCCTCCGAAGGATGGTCCAGAGGCTACACCAGAATTTCCGGCCTAGACCGGAGTCTTCGGTCCACCACACCGAAGTCTCCGGTACGACCGTCGCTAGGCATGAAAAGGCCTTTGGGCCTTCGGCCCATGTACCCCTTAGTTCGTCCAGAACTTGTCTTTTATTCCTAAAGTACCCCTGTTTAAGTGGCTGGCCTATATATAGACCCCCACCTCCATTGTAAACCCTAGGCATGATATTGGAATTAGTGGAAACCACTTTGAGGATCTATCTAATTCTTGCCTCATCCTCCTTGACTAAGGAGCACCAATATCCACTAACCTCGTTGGAGTTTGCATCGTGCCTCCGCGTTGTACAAGGCCTAGGCATCGGTGTCCCTTTGCCTAGACGTCAAGATCTCACCGAGTCTCCCATCTCGCCGTGCCGGTTCGAGAGAGAGTCCTCCACCCGACGCCGATCCTAGTGATTGTGTCGGACCGGTCACCGGCGGCGTGAGCTATTGGTGTTTATCGTGGTTTTTCTTGTGTGTGTTCATCGTGTTCTTCGTGTGTGTGTTCGTCGTGTTCATCCTTCCCCCCTTCCCCCACACTCCACCCTCGATTTGAAAGGGAATCGTGAAAGATCGGTCCACCCTAGAGGTTTGCCCTCAACACCTAGGGTTTACAATGGAGGTGGGAGACTATATATAGGCCAGCCACTTAAACAGGGGTACTTTCAGAATAAAATACAAGTTATGGACGAACTAAGGGGTACATAGGCCGAAGGCCCAAAGGCCGTTTACATGCCTGGCATCGGTCGGATCGGAGACTCCGGTGTGTAGGCCGGAGACTCCGGTCTAGGCCGGAGATTCTGGTATAGCCTCCGGACCAGCCTCCGGAGGGGCACTCAGATTGTCCCAGAGCCTAGTGTAGGGGGTTAGACCGGAGGTAGGGCCGGAGTCTCCTGTATCTTCAGGCCGGAGACTTTGGCAGTCTGGAGACTCCGGTGTGTGCAGACCAGAGACTCCGATCTAAGAAGCTCCAACGGCTTCTGCTTCATGATCTGGTACTTGTTCTCCATCCTTGGGTGCTTGGTACCTGATGATGCATAGAATAGTTGCATGAAGTAGACACCATCCAAGGATGTATCAAATTGGCATGAGGAGAGGAGCGAGTTCACCTTAGCTTGTAGGAGTTTGGCTCGGGCACGATTCATGGGTCCACTTGGGGGACTAGTTGGTGTAGATGTAGGAGCATCCGTAGGACGGGCTGCATCACTTGGACTGCTGCTGTGTCAACAACAGAGAGCATGCAGTTAGATGACTAAGTTGCCTTGCTGCTTGGCTGTGTACGCATCAGATAATGTAATCTGACTTTCACTTCCTACCCTTTTACTAGTTACTGACCTGGTGAAACTTACCCCTCTCTACTTGGCTTCTAATGTGGCATTGGAGCTATTTTCTTAAAAGAACATATACTACACATTGGTGCAATTTGCCCCTTTTTTAATTACTCTATGATGTAATATGAACAGTGCACTAAATTGTTCACCACCGAGAGTAAAACTAATCAACTAATCTTTTGTTTCTATTTGAGTGGTTTATATTATTTTGCAGGAACAAGATCTGGATTGTCAAGACTTAGTATAGGTGTTGGGGATATGCTATATGGGTATCCTCATAGCATGTCACCAATCCGCCTAACCTGGGTGGTCCATAGTTGGTAGTAAGTCCTATGGCCTGTCGGGCGGCCCAGTTAGACGGATCGTGAAGGGAGGCCCCTGCCGGATAAAGGAAGGCTACGTAGGAGTCACCGACATACTTGGAGCCTTGGAGTACAGGACACAGAAGACTAGCTCGTGTAGGTGTAGGACTCTTTACCTTGTCCGGTAAGGACCTTTCCCTGTAAACCCAAGGTCTTGGTGCCTTTATAAGCCGACCCGCGGGAGCCTTTAGGGCATAACCTCATAGATTGCTGCATACAACGCACAACACCTCGCACATTGAACCTATCTCTATAACACCACGCACTTCTCCGTCATCCCCTTCGGAGACATCCACATCTTCTTCGGCAAAACTGACTCGGGTCCTAGCTCCTAGGAAGTCAGAAATTCGTCAAGCCCCGCACGGACCGCCTATGAGCAAGACACATTCGTGGAAGGATCTAGGCCATACCTCTCTTTGGAGTATGGTGGCTCGGATCAGGGAATTTCAAGGCCCACCCAAACCGCCCCTGTGTAGGATATAAAGGTGGATGGACCCCGCAAATCCACTTGGCTTCCCCGAGTGTTAGAGATGCGCTGGTCACACTTTGTTGGTGTCGTCACCATCTTCGATCTAGCCAGATGCGTTCAAAGGGATGGAGAATCTCCCCACGAATACCTTGCTAGATGGATAAGGGTGAGGGAAACCCTAGAGGGCGACCGCATCAACGAGCTCGTGTACCACTTCGTGGAAGGGCTTACACCTGGAACACTCCTCCGGCATACCCTCCGAAGGCAGTAGCCCCTAGGCCCTCTCACCCTTGGTGAGATGGTTGCCATCGTTAATGAATATGCGGATGCCAATGAAGAGGCCATGGTAGCAATCCCCGTCATAGCCGGAGAAGGAAACAACAACAACAACAACAACAACAATAACAATAACAACAATAGCTAAGACTCCAACTCGGAGGAATACGACGCTGTTATGAGGGAGATTGAGCAGGAGATCGAGAAGGAGGAGCGCGCCAAGAAGAACAACACTTCCCACCAGGTGCTAGTCGCCATTAGAAGCGTGATGGAAGAAGACAGACAGGAATGGGAATGTGAGAGAGCTCCGCCCATGCTAGTGGTCACCAGAGCAGTAGCAGCTAAGAAAGCCGCCGAGCCTCCGGCTCCGGCCAAGGCTCTGCCTCCTCTAGTTACCCGCCCGACACCAGCGCAAGAATTCACCACGGCCCCTAATATGGCCCGACAATCAAATCAGCCACCAATGCCACCGTCAACGTCTGCAGCTGGTAACCCATTAGCCACTCCCGCCGACAAAGCAATCTACAGCGCACTTCTCGTTGAGTCAATCACCGTCGCCCATATCGGGAGCGTTACGGAGCTTGATGAGGAATGCGTGGAAATCTTGGTGGAAGCCAAGTGCATCACAGAGCAAGGCGCTAAGATGGACGAATACATGGCTAAGGCACAACAATCCATCAAGGTGGCAAGAGCTATGGAGGCTGAATACAAACAATTTGTTATGGGGTAACCCCGTGGGTGGCCCGATCTTCATGGATCTCGTGGTCAAATCAATGGGAAAGCGAGGGGAAAGGGAGAAGGTAGCGGAAGCGAATGCACACCTCGCGAAGAACACGATGAACACATGCAAAACTCACATGATACAAGGCCGATTGCTCTCATCGGTGGCCACCGGTCCGATAGAATCCTCGCAAGGAAAGATCAGTCAACGTGCTCCCGTCAATCCCAAGCGGAGAGGGAAGAACACCTTGGAGAGGGTCTTGACAACTACGCTCACGCACTCGCAAACGTAGGCCTTGTACATCGAGGGAGGCGCGATGCAAACTCCAATGAGGTGGTGACGATAGTCGATCCCCTTTGGTAGAAGGGGATGAGGAAAAACTAGAGATTCCACAAAGGGGGTTGTCTTTAGTCTATCATCTATGCCTAAGGGTTACAATGAGGGGTGGGGGCTCTATTTATAGGCCAGCCACAAGTTCAGGGGTAGTTTGGGCATAAAACTAGGGTTTGGTGTGGAATAGAGGGGTACATGGGCCAAGGGCCCAACTGTTGGCTCGCATGCCCATTACTTAGGCCGGACAGTCCGGGTCAGAGTGACCGGACAGTTCGAGGTAGCCGCACACTCCGGGTAGTGTCCGAACTGGCACACAGGATGTCCAAGCTCGGATGGGGCTGGGGTAGGCCAGACACTCCGGCTGGGCCAGACACTCCGGCTAGAGTCGGGCGGACACTACGGGGTGATGATGGCAGAGACTCCGAGCTATGATGGCGGGGACCCCGGTTCTGGAGTTGGCTGCTCCTGGTCCATCTTCTTGGTTGACTTGGGGACAATCTTGGGGACTTGTTGTTGTAGATGTAGTAGCGTCCGCAGGACGGGCTGCATCATCTCCCCCTTCAAAAAGAGTCGTCCTCGACTCTTCATGCTCATCCTAAGAAGATGATGTCAATAGACCTTCTTGATACTGGGGTTCACCATATAGTCTTCCTTGAGAAGCTTGATGTGGCAACTCATCAATGTTCCGTCACCTTCCATGAAGCCTACAAAGCTCACAACAAAAGAGAAGCAACACTCAAAGAGTAGCCAATTCATGAAGATTATATCATGAGTCCTCATGTAGAAGGAAGTCACCTTATGGTGTAAATATAGCTCATTGAAGGGTAGCCCTAGGTAACTCTCTTCGATTCATCTTGTCAACTCTTTGTCCATAGAGGTTGACACGTAAGCAATTGTACCTTCACACAATAAAGGCCAAGTAAAATATGTTTGTTTGTGATAGAGGAGCATGTCATTTGTGGCATGTCCATTCTTGTTCACAACACTATTAGTACAACTCAAGTATCAAAAATGAAATGTGTATGCAAGGTCAAAGTGCATGGAAGTTAATTGAACATCATCCAAATGTGGGAACTCGAAAACTCCATATAACTTCTTAGTGTGGCACTTAAAGAAATGGACTAAAATATTGGTCAACATCTTTGATGCAAGGATAGGAGAACTCGGCAAAAACACATGAGGAAGAATATCCAAAGTAACATCATTATGTGTGCAAACCAACCATTGGAAAGACCAATTGTTCAATATGTTGGATTCCATACACATATCATCAAAAGCCAAAATCATGGGGATATGAGTATCACAAGCGGAAGCAAAAACAACATGTCTGCAAACAAACCATATGAAATAGCAAGTGGTCCTAATGTTTGTTGCAACAACTATACGAGAGACTTGGAAGCTCTCATGACAATACATGCTCATAATGGAATTATGGTTGCACACAAAACAACAGAAAGAGAAATTGTTCAACACTTTTGTTGCAACACACAAAGCATCAATATCCAATAGCAACGAAACATGATTGTCACAAGGTGGAGAATACCATCAACATGCTTGCAAGAAAACCATAGGAAAGAGCAATTTGTCAACATGAAAGATGCAAAGCATTAAAAAGGTATCAGAGTTGGGTTTGATCTTGAACTCACTTGGGGGATGCTCTCTAGAGCTCTTTTTGTCAACTCGTGCTCAACCGAGGTTGACATTCTTGTGTGGGTACCTACACACATCAAACACAAAAGGAAGAATGTGTGTGCATGGTAGAGAAACAGATCATCTATCATGACATATCTCTTCTTGTGCACATCACTATTAGTGTCAATCAAGTATGAAAAATATGCATGGTGAGTATGCAAGTGGGGAACATGCTTATCATGGCAATCATCAAAATCTCCAAAATTTGAGAAAGCTATGGGGGCCATCTCAATATAAACCATATGAGAATTATTGTTGCAAGCAAAACAAGTGAAAGAGCAATTATTCAACTTATTGTAAGCAACGGGAGAGATTGTAAAACATTCATGACAAAGCATGGTTCGAGGGGTACCATTGGTAACATCATTGCAAGCAAAACATTGGAAAGAGCAATTGTTCAACAAAGGGCAAGCAATGATATCATCAATGTAACATTTAGAGCATGGCATGTCTATGGCAACATCACCACAATCCAATAATTTGACATGCTCAACATTATGCAAAGGCAAAGTATCACATGGAAATATCAATGAAGCATATGTGATATCACAAACATCATCCATAGCATGCCAATCATCACAAGTCATCATGTCCACTAGTGGGATCATGGCATCATCAACACATGTATTCTTACCTTGTTCATACCTCTCATATGAAGTGGGTGTTGTGGTAGTATTGGCCTTCATGTGGGCTATTTCTTCATCATGTATGGGGATGGCATCATCTTCATCCACCATGTACATCTTCTCGGTCAGAGGCATCATCATCTCCAAGCTTGGCGCTTCTTTATCCATTGAACCTAGCACATCATGGGATAACACACTAGAGGTAGAGGGTAAGTCATTAGAAATCAAAGTGGTCTCACATGACCTATCAACTACCACTCTCAACTCACTAGGTGTATCACTCATGCCCTCCAAGTGGAAGCACTCAATCTCACATATGGTGGATTCACTCATCTCACTCTTGTTTTCACTCAAGTGGGCTAAGTGGCTCTCATACTCACATGGGATTGGTACCACATCATCACTCAAACATGTAGGGGTAGGCTCGGTTCTCTCAACTCCATGTGCCTCCTTTGGTGAAGGGAAAATCCCATGCTCACCATTCTTGACCTTGTCGTCGCCATCTTGCATCTTGGCTCGTGTAGTCCTCTTGACGTACTCGTCCAACTTGGCGAAGTAGAGGTCTTCGTCTTCCTCATCCATGAGGTTGCATGCGTCATCTAGGACGTCAGGTCTTGGAGTTGAAGCTTGATGGCATGGAGGAGAGCTTGCTCTTGGTGCCATTTTGGTGGTGGCACGAATAGTTGAAGGTGCCTTATGATGGTGTCGACAGAGGTCATTGGCGTGCCTTGCCAAAGGTTGATGTAGATGGCGCACTTGATCATCCACATGACGCTCACGACGATGCTCCTTGTCCTTGGCACTCTTCTTGTGATGGCGGTGCCATCTTGAGCTTGGTTGAGAATTATGGATGGTGCTCAACATGTATTCTTCGTCTACATGGCGAAGATGCCTTGAACGACGTCTTGTATCTTCTTGATGTTGGTGATGATTACGAGAGGATGTATGTCGATGAAGATTCTTGCTTCTTGGTGCCTCTTTTGGGCTCTTCTTGTAGTTGGTGGCACTTGATGCCTAGGAGGTTGTTGCACATGACGCCTTTGAGGTGGCCTTGCTTGGCGTCTTGGAGATGGTGGTTCTTGGCGCCTTGGAGATGGTGGTGCTTGACGGCTTGGAGGTGATGGCGCTCGCTGCCTTGGAGATGGTGACCCATGACGCCATGTAGGTGGTAGCGCTTGACGCCTTGGAGGTGGATCATCGAAGTAGGTGGTGCCCTTTGGTGTGGCACGCTTGGTCTTGAATGTCATGGTTTCTTGATGATGCGTCTCCGCTAGCTTGGCGTAGTAGTCCTCCATCTCCAAGCGGTGGAGGTATTCTTCATGGCTCATGGAAGAGCCCTCGAAGTGGGTGAAGCTCTCCATGTCCTCCATGCTTGGTGAGGCGTCGTCGTTGTAGCACTCGAAGTCATCCATGCTTGGGGAGTCGTTGTTGATGTAGTACTCCATATAACCCAAGCATGTGGAGCCATTGTTGGTGTAGTGCTCCATGTACTCCATGCATGAGGAGCCACTGTCGATGTAGAGCTCCAAGTCCTCCATGCTTAAGGAACCATAGTTGATGACGTGCTCCATGTCTTCCATGCATGTGGAGCCGTCATAGGTGCAATGCTCCGGGTCCTCAAAGCATGCAGAGCCTTTGTCGGTGTAGTGCTCCATCATGTCCTCTATACTTGTGGAGTCGTAGTCATGGTGGATCATCATGGATTCTTCATAGATGTCATCCTCGGTTCCGAAGTCCCTAGACATGATTCACAAGACCAAGTGGTGTATATGGAAGTGGTAGGGGGTTAGGGATGCAATGTCAAACCTTACTTTACCTTGGAAGATAGTATCGTGCAAGTGGCAACACTTGAGAGCAATCAAAACCAAGCAAAGTGAAGTTCACCTGGAACACCAAAACCAACTAACCACTAAAAAACACACACAAAGCTTATGGTGGATGGGTATGGAAAGTGGCGTGTCCAAGAACAATCCACACTCAAGATGTTGTAATGGCAAGTAAAGAACCATGATGATCACAAAGCAAAACAAGTCAACCCACAAGAGGAAATATGTACAAGGAAACACACACGGTGGGATAAATGGGACTTGTGCGATGGATAAAGTGAGCTAAGAAGCAAATGATTACCTAGCGAAGACTATAAGCTCGTGTTCCACAAGTGCAAGGAGAGACGCTAGTTCGATTGCAATAAATTGGTGGGCTACAAGATATGCACAATAAGTACCACATATTTGATGTTCATCGAGCTTGCGATTCCTAGTCTATGAAGCACTTATTTCTTTCTATTTTTCTTCTTTTTATTTTTCTATTTTTTCTCTTTTTCTTTTATTTTTCACTTGCCTATTCCTTGTGCCAACAACTATACAAGATAACTATATGAGATAGCGCGCTCACAACTTTTGCTCGGAATTCTACAAGGTATCAAATGTGCATAGCCCAAGCAATCATAGGAGGAACTAGTATCAATAGGTGTTTGTTGAATGCAAAGATATTTTGTCTCACAAACGGATGCAAGTGAGGAGAAGTCGCGAAATTTTTATACCTTTCGTCGCCGATCTTCACCCTTTATTGGTGGATTCCGCCTTGCTCACGGAATTTGTATGGAGTATATAGCATGAACCATGGATATGATGATATAGAGCTCCTTCTCCTCTTCGAAATGAGCTAAAGAATACCAAAATCCGAGTTCATATGCAAAAGTTATGCTCAAAACCGTGAAGCAGATTTTTCTGTCAGCAGGGGGCAGACACTCTAGGGCGCGCAGGCCGGACAGTCCGGCCGGGGCGGATATTCCGGTCCGTTTCGGCCGGAAACTCCAGTGGGGCGGAAAGTCTGGTCTGTTTAGGCCAGACAGTCTGGTCCGGTCGATCCAGAAGTTCCAGAACACGAACGGGACGAGTTTTGGCGGAAAAACTCGAAACAAAACCTTAGATCGGTGGGGGAAATCAAGGAATTAGGCCATGAAAACGCAGGGGAATGTAGATCAACAAGTTTAGCAAGTAATCCACGGATCAAAACCTACCAAAATGCACTCAAATCACAGACCGATCCAAAACACGAAATTGGGGCTATTTTCTGGGGATTTTCGAATTTATGGCGGAAAAGACCAAATCGATGAGGAATCCGTGTCAACCAAAAGCTGCTGATACCAGATGTTATGGCTTGACACAAGATCCACTCGATTTTGTGGCTATTTTTGTGGTTTTTCAAGAAAAATTTTGGTAGGGAAGAACGAGGGTGAAATCCGCGGCAACTTGGGCTCTGATGCCAGATGTTATGGGGTAACCCCGTGGGTGGCCCGATCTTCACGGATCTCGTGGTCAAATAGATGGGAAAGCGAGAGGAAAGGGAGAAGGTAGTGGAAGCGGATGCACACCTCGCGAAGAACACGATGAACACACGCAAAACTCACACGATACAAGGCCGATTGCTCTCACCGGTGGCCACCGGTCCAATAGAATCCTCGCAAGAAAAGATCGGTCAACGTGCTCCCGTCAATCCCAAGCGGAGAGGGAAGAACACCTTGGAGAAGGTCTTGACAACTACGCTCACGCACTCTCAAAAGTAGGCCTTGTACAACAAGGGAGGCGCAATGCAAACTCCAACAAAATAGTGACGATAGTCGATCCCCTTTGGTAGAAGGGGATGAGGCAAAACAAGAGATTCCACAAAGTGTGTTGTCTTTAGTCTATCATCTATGCCTAAGGGATACAATGAGGGGTGGGGGATCTATTTATAGGCCAGCCACAAGTTCAGGGGTAGTTTGGGCATAAAACTAGTATTTGGTGCGGAATAGAGGGGTGCATGGGCCAAGGGCCCAGCTGTTGGCTCGCATGCCCATTACTTAGGCCAGACAGCGAGGGTCGGAGTGATCGGACAGTCCGGGGTAGCCGGACACTACGGGTACCGGGCAGTGTCCGAACTGGCACACAGAATGTCCGAGCCTGGATGGGGCTAGGGTAGCCCGGACACTCTAGCTAAGTCGTGTTGGACACTCCGGCTAGGGCGGACACTACGGTTGGAGTTGGGCGGACACTCCAGGGCGATGACGGCAGAGACTCCGGGCGATGATGGCGGGGACTCCGGTTCTGGACTTGGCTGCTCATGGTCCATCTTCTTCGTTGACTTGGGGACGATCTTGGGGACTTGGCGTTGTAGATGTAGTAGCGTCCGCAGGACGGGCTGCATCACAATTGTTGTTAAAGCATAAAAGAAAGAAGGTGCCAGCTCACGTCGACCAAGATCCTGGCATTCGACGAGGTTTGGGGTTTGGGATTTAACGGGTCTAAGCCGATAAAAGCCACCCCTTACATAGACTCTGAGGGGAGGCAGGTCATGACCCTCGTGGAACAGGATAGGTTGCCAGAAACAGTTGCTCAGGTGTACGACCTTGTCGCTAAGGCATGCAAGCAACATGAAAAGGCTGCCTCGCAGAGGCTTGAGTCCAACCTGGAGCTGTGCCAGTCAACCCTGAATAGCCGCAGAAGGCCAAAATCTCCCCATGACGAAGGATCACACATAGGCTCTACAGAGCGAAGACGGAGAGAGGCACGCAACAGGACTGACGCTATCCCCATATCCTCCGACCATGGAGAAAAGGCTTGTCCACATCGCCCGCCAACTCCACCACCATCACGACGTCACGAGTAACCAGAGCCGTGCCACCGCACCAGCATGCCACCTCCAAGGCGGGCCCAGCCCGGTATCGTTATACGCGATCAGGGCGACCAGCCTCGGCATGCCGGAGAGCGCAGCAGCCATGACGGACACAGGATCGGGTCCAGTAAGGAACCGCCACGTTCGACAAGCAACCGCGACAGCCATGAGGAGTTGTAGGAGGGGTACAACAAGAGAGCTAACCCACCATATCCTTCACCGCCATCGCCACCTAGCAGCCATCATGGCGGAGGGCATGGCGGATTTCACAAACCACGCCACAACTCCCCTTCCTATGACAGAAAAGGCAAGCAGCCAAAGCCATATGACGCACGATCGCGACTGGACAAGATCCAAGAAGCTTGGGAGCTCCCATACCTTGGGACACGATGTTTTGGACCAGTAATACGGGCCACAACTTACCGCAAGGGTCTCCTGATAGACAAGACCATCAAGCCATACAACGGCACCACCCGGCCAGCAACGTGGTTGCAGGACTACATGGAAGCGATCCACATCGCAGCGGGAAACCCCAATGTCGCCGTCAAGTACCTCCCACTCATTTTGACCGGCACGGCCTGGCAATGGATCGACGACTTGCCTGAGAAGTCAATATGCAATTGGTTGGTCATGCATGAAGCGTTCACCAAGAACTTCAAGGGTACACACAAACGTCCTTGTACTGTTGGATACCTATAGTGTTGTGTCCAAGAAAAGGATGAAACCTCCTGTGCCTACCTCTCTCGCTGGCTAGATATGAAAAATTCCTGCACAGGGGTGCATGAACAGACCACTATGGCCGCCTTCATTGATGGTCTGGAAAAGGGAACATTGCTCCAGCATACGTTGAAGCGCAGGAAGGAGAACAATGACCTCAACCTCAACGCAATGATCACCATGGATAGCGAGTTCGCCGCTGCCGCCGACGATGCACATGGATCATTGTCGGTGATAGCAATCCCTACCCAGGCCGAGAAGAAGAACAATAACAAGCAGAAGAATCCACCTGAAGATAAGCAAGTAGCCGACAGGGTCACCGCAACATTCACTAGCAGAGGCAATGGCGGACAGCATGGACGTGGCAGGGGAGCCAGCAGTGGCCAGTAGAGGAGTGACACTACACCTTCAGTGCCCCGTGTTCCCCAAACGTACGAAGAGTACTACGATATGCCGTGTTTCGTCCATCTCGAAACCAATGGAAAATCCACCCACACCAATCGCTAGTGCAAATTTGTCAATGATCTCAAGGAGGACCCTGAGTCCGGCTACAAGTGAAGTCGGAAAAACAGATCCAACGGAAAAGGCAAGGGGAAGAAGAAGGAGGAAGTACCCAAGGAATCCAGTGATATGGATGAGGACATGGACCCAAAATCTTTCGATAAGGGAGAGGATAAAGGGAAAAATCCCTTCGGAAAGAAGTCTCCATGTTACCAGACCTTCCTTGGTACCCCAAACGTCCGGGCCAAGAAAACCTCGCTAAGGATACTGATGGCTACCCTCCCTCTGATTCCCTAGTACATCAGGTGGTCGGAAGTTCCTATTACTTGGGATAGGAAGGATCACCCATAACTTATCCCAACAGAGAACCAGTATGTGATGGCTCAATGCATGGCGCCCAGAAAAATGCTTGATGGCGGTGTTGATGTAGAGCTCGTTGGGAACCCCAAGAGGAAGGTATGATGAGCACAGCAACAAGTTTCCCTTAGTTATGAAACCAAGGTTTAATCGAACCAGTAGGAGCAAGGAAACACCTCAAAGGTGTTACTAGCTGAGCTTTGGCAGGGCGCACTACCGGTGCTAGTAGCAATGTGGAGACCTGCACAACACAACCACATAATCTTGTCCCCAACTTGCGATGAGGTTGTCAATCTCACCGTGTTTTGTGGAAAAGAAAGGATTAAACGTATCGAATGGAAAGAAGTAAAAGTTTGTAGAAAGTTAACACAAAGAAGTAAACAGTTTCTAGATTGTATGTAAAAGACAAGGACCAGGATCCATAGTTCACTAGAGGTGGCTCTCCTTAGATAGATAACATGCTGGGTGAACAAATTACAGTGGGGCAATTGACAAACACCGAGAAAGCAATACATGCATATACTAATCATCTTGACTCCTCTGAGACTTGATTGGGCATTACAACATAATACATAGACCGCCATCCAGCTGCATCTATGACTAATAATCCACCTTCAAGTTATCATCCGAACCCCCTCCAGTATTAAGTTGCAAGCAACATATTATTGCTTTACGAACTGCATGTAAAGTAAACAATACGATTGTTCTATGAACAAAGGATTGTTGTTTTCTCCCTAGTAGCAACAGCACATCTAGTACCTTAGAGATTTCTATCACTTCTCCAGATTACCAGAGGCATGAACCCACTATCGAGCATAAATACAAACTCTTGGAGTTGCTAGCATCTACTTGGCCAAGATAGCTACTAACAACGGAAAGCATGCAAGATCACAAATAACAAAGACATGATAGAATCAATAATCAATATGAAATAACATCTCAATATCCATTGGATCCCCGCAAACACGACATGCAGAATTACAATTAGATGATCTTGATCATGAACGGAGCTCCCAAGATCTAAACATGAAAGCACACAGGAGGAGAACCAGCCATCTAGCTACTACATGGATCCGTAGTCCAAGGATGAACTACTCACGCATCACACCGGAGGCTTGCATGGTGATGAAGAAGGCCTCTAGGGTGAATTCCCCTCTCTGGCAGGGTGCCGGGAAGAGCTTCAGATCCCTCCTAATCTAGGGATGGAGATGACGACGGCTATAGACTCTTTCGTGGATTTTTGATCGGGTACTTAGAGTTTTCGTCCTGAGGGAAATATATAGGCGGAAGGAGAGGGCGAGGGGGTGCCGGGAGCGGCCACACCACCCCCTAGCATGGGCCAGGCCTGGCCGCACGGCCAGGTGGTGTGGTGGCTCCCTGGCCCTTCTCCGTCTCGTATTCTGGCACTTGATGACTTCTGGAAAAATAGGCACTTTGGCTTTTGTCTCGTCCAATTCCGAGAATATTCATTTTCTGACTTTCCTGGAACCAAAAACAGTAGAAAACAGGCAGCTGGCACTTTGGCTCTTGTTAATAGGTTAATCCAAGAAATCATATGAAAAGTACTCCAAAGTTGGAACAAAACACAACAAAGTGGATAAAAACTAAGCATGGAACATCAAAAATTATAGATACATTTGCAATGTACCATTATGCCATGGTCATCAACCCTTTGATTGACGATACGGAGTTCACCAAGTGCCTCGTGGACAGTGGAAGCAGCATCAACATCATGTACTTGGATACACTACACAAGATGAACTTGACGGAGACCCAGCTAAGGAAGAGCAAAACCGTGTTCCATGGGGTTGTCCCTGGCCGACAAGCAAATTCCCTAGGCTACATCACCCTTCCGGTCGCTTTTGGCGATGTAAACAATTACCGCATGACCTTTGAAGTGGTGCCTTTCAAGAGCGTGTACCATGTCATTCGGGCGCGGCATCTTCCACTCCTTCCTTGCAAGGCCATGCTTTATCTACAACAAACTCAAGATTCCCGGACCAAATGGCATCATCACCGTTGACGAAAGCTTCACCAAGGCACAGGAGTGCGAGCTCAGCGAGGCCGCCTTTACCAAAGTAGTCCTCTACGGTGAGGAGTTCAAGGAGATCTAGAACCAGGTCGATGCCTCGGAGATGCCGGCTTCGAAGAAGTAGATAACTGCTGCCCGCCTTCAAGGCCACCATCAAGACCAAGTAGATGGAGCTTGTCGAAGGAGATTCCTCCAAGACCACCGCCATTGGCACGGACCTGGATCCCAAATAAGAAAGCGCGCTCGTCGAGTTCCTCCATGAGAACAGGGACATCTTTGCCTGGCAACCTGCCAACATGAAAGATTTACCTAGGGAACTTGCCGAGCATAGCTTGAATATTGATCCTAATGCCAAACCGGTGAAACAACCTTTACGACGCTTTAGTGAAGAAAGACGAAGGGCTATAGGCACAGAAATAGCTAGGTTACTTAAGGCTGGCTTTATCCGAGAAGTTATTCACACCCGCTGGGTGGCAGATCCTATACTTGTCCCCAAAAAGGGAACCAATGAATTAAGAATGTGCGTTGATTACACCGGCTTGAACAAAGCATGTCCAAAGGATCCGTTTGCTTTGCCTCGCATTGACCAAGTCATTGATTCGACGGTTGGCTCGGAACTTCTGTGTTTTCTCGATGCTTATTCAAGATACCACCAGATCCGGATGCGAAAGTCGGACCAATTGGCCACTTGGTTCACCACACCCTACGACACGTATTGCTATGTCACGATGCCCTTTGGGTTGTAAAATGCTGGTGCCACATACCAGCAGACGATGCATCATTGCCTGCACGACCAAATAGGTCGCAACGTACACGCCTACATGGACGACATCACGATAATGTCAAAGAAATCAAATGACCTTATCGCTGACTTGTAGTAAACCTTCAACAATCTCCGGAGATACAACATGATGCTGAACCCGAAGAAGAGCATCCTCGGGGTACCATCCGGCAAACTGTTGGGCCTCATCGTTTCACATCACAGAATCGAGGTGAACCCGGGGAAAATCAAGGCCATCCTCGACATCAAACGCCCGACATGCCTGAAGGACATACAAAGGCTCATAGGCTACATTGCAGCAGTAAGCCAGTTCATCAGCCGACTTGGCGAGAAGGCTATGCCGCTCTACAAGTTGCTCAGGAAGGCGGAAAAATTCACATGGACGGACGAGGCTGACGTGGCACTTCAGGAGTTTAAGAAAATACTCTCCTCCCCACCTATACTTGTAGTACCGGTGCCAAGGGAGCCTATGTTAGTTTACATGGCAGCGACCAACCGAGTAATCAGCATCGTCATCGTGGTGGAGCGCAAGGAGCCAATGCATGAATACGGAGTTCAGCGACCAGTTTTACTATGTAAGTGAGGTCTTGACGGAATCCAAGCAGCATTACCCGCACTACCAGAAGATAGCTTATGGAGTTTTCCTTGCTTCCTGCAGGTTAAGGCATTATTTCCAAGAGCACCCCATCATAGTAGTGAGAAAAGCTCCACTATCGGACATCATCAACAACAGCGACGCTATAGGGAGAGTGGCAAAGTGGGGCATTGAACTTGCCACCTTCGACGTCACCTACAAGCGACGTGACGCTATCAAATCACAAGCATTGGCGGATTTTCTTACGGATTGGACAGAACTACTAGAAGACACTCTTGTACCAGAGCCAAAGTATTGGGTCATGCACTTTGACGGATCCAAGTTACTCAACGACTCAGGGGCTGGTGTATTATTGCAATCACCAACAGGAGAGAAGTTGCAATACGTCATGCAGATCCACTTCAACGCTACCAATAACATGGCGGAGTCTGAGGCCCTCATTCATGGACTTCGCATAGCCAAGGATATTGGCATCAAGCGCATAGTTTGTTGTGGAGATTCCGACTTGGTTGCCTAGCAAGTAGCTGGGACCTGGAACACGCGGAACCCTATGATGGCGGCATATCGAGATGAAGTAGACGAAATAGCCACGTGCTTTGACGGCTACGAAGTCAAGTACGTTAAAAGGGAGGATAATGAGGCAGCCGATCTGCTGCCAAAGCTTGGATCAGCTCGTCGAATAATTCCGCCAGGCGTTTTCCTAGAGCATTTACAGACTCCATCCGTGAAAGGAGTGGACCCCGACAACCCGGATAGAGTGGGCTCATTTGTTAACACAGTAACAGCGACCTCTCTAGCTTGGACGAAGTTGTTCATGGATTATCTACAAGACAGACCTTTGCCTGCCGACGAAGTCGAAAGCCGGAAAATAGTACGCAGAGCAAAAGGTTACGTCATCATTGACTGCCAGCTATACAAAATAAGTACCACAGGAGTCTTCCTACGGTGCGTGTTCCAGCAGCAAGGTATCGAAATCCTTAGAGAAATACATCTCAGAGATTGGGAGCATCACGCCGCTCCCCGATCGTTGGTGGCCAAGGCCTTCCGACAAGGATTCTACTGGATAACTGCCAAGGCAGACGCCAACAAGTTGGTGCAAACATGCCATGTGTGTCAATTTTATTCAAGACAGCCAAATGTTCTAGCAGAAGAATTGCAAACAATACCAATAACTTGGTTGTTTGCAGTCTGGGGGCTGGACATGGTGGGGCATTTGTAGACAACACCCTGTGGATTCACACACTTGGTAGTAGAAGTGGACAAATTCACAAAATTGATTGAAGCTAAACCCATTAGAAAGATTGATGGGGCAACAACCCTAAAGTTTGTCTAGGATCTAGTGGTAAGATTTGGTATCCCACATAGCATCATCACCGACAATGGCAGAAACTTATCTCTCGGAGAAGTTGAGGAGTACTCTCATGAGAAAGGCATCCGCCTTGACCTAGCATCTGTGGCACATCCACAGTCAAATGGGCAAGTTGAAAGGGCCAATGGACTAATTCTGCACAGAATCAAGCCACGCTTAGAGGCACCGCTACATAGAGCAGCAGGAGCCTGGGCGGAGGAGCTACCATCTGTTTTGTGGAGTTTACGAACAACACCGAACTGATCTACCGGCTTGACTCCTTTCTTCATGGTTTATGGAGCAGAAGCAGTTCTCCCATCCGACATCCTCCACGATGCACCAAGATTTTCCGCCTACAAGGAGGATCCCGCTGAAGAATCCAGACAACTGTATGTGGACCTACTTGAAGAAGAGCACGTGCCGGCATGCCAGAGATCTGTCGTCTACCAGCAGAAGCTGCGCAGCTACCATAGTCACCGCGTAAAGCATCGCTCGTTTAAAGAAGGGGATCTGGTGCTTAGACTCAAGCAGGAGAAATCACACAAATATCCCCGCCTTGGGAAGGACCGTTCGTCATAAGCAAAGCATTGCTCAATGGTTCCTATTACCTCGTCGATATTCGCGAGTTAAAAGATAGACCAAAAAATCGCAAGCGCAAGCAACGTGACTCCGATGATGATTACCCGGAGATAGATCGGCCATGGAACATAGCACAGCTACTTCCCTTTTACACTTAGCACATTATATTATGTAATAAGTTTCTTATATGATCAATGAAACAAAGCATTTGGTTCACTCATATCCTCTGAGTCTTTTACCTCCTTTAGTTGTTCATTTTCGGATCATATAAACCCTTTATGCGCAAGGTTGCATTTGCCCTTGTGAAAATTCCGCCTACGGGCGTTAGCTTAAGTTTTCTGGTCTACACGTTTTCTGAATTTTTTATGTGGATTCCGGAGTAGTGACTTTTCGGTACTCAAAGCCGGCGATTTTGTTCTTAGTTTCTAGACGGTGCTATTAAGCATCATCACCTGAGAACATAGTTTTGTGCTGCGAGTCTTCTGTCTCACGAAAGTTCAAGCATAAGAACCAGAATAATGGATAAGCCAGCACTTGCTTAAAAATATATACATGCTGGAAACAGATAAGTTGCAGGAAGCTTGAATACAAGTTTTCCCGCCTTAGACAAAACATAAGTTTTTTCCGCATACATTTTGCAGAGACACATTTAATACAAATATTGTTTTTCATGGCTCTGCTGCACGGGGCTTCGTGGTGGCATCATCAGGAGAGCCGGGCTCAGAGAGATCGTCAAACTCTGAAGGAGAGGGGCTAGATTCGGACGAGGCCATGTTGTCATTAAGGATCTTGGTAGTCACGAAGACATTGGCATTGACCATCTTGGCAACTCTGGTGTCAAAGCCGGTGAGGGAGTTCCAAATAGCATCACTATCAATCTCCTAACCTTCCTCGTCTACCTTGGGAAAGCCGGAGGTCACCAGGTCGATGTCAGCATTGTCATAGTGCGTCTTAACCAAGGACAGGGTCATCCTTGCACCAGCCCGGACGCAAGAGGCTTTCCAGTCCTTGACTTTCTCGGGGGCTCGATGCAGGATTTCTGCGAACTTGGCTGCCAAATCTGCCGCCTTGATATTTATGCCCAGAGGTTGAGCTATCTCCTTGGCTTGGGATATGGCGGTGTTGACGAAGTTGCCGGCAAGAATCATGCATTCCTTGAGATCCGGAGCACCCTCACCCAAGTTGGCTAAGCCAATGGGAGCTGTGGTTTGCACAAAACACAAGGACCATGAGTACAAACAAGTAAAGTGGTTGTTCAACTTACAGAAATAACTAAGACGGAGAAAGGTTACCAAAGATGCTCGTTTCTGCTTGCTGGCACGTCTCCGCCAAGACATCACACTCCTTCTGGACTATCTTGAACGCCTCAAGGTTTCTAGCATTCTGCTCTTTGGTAGCTTGGTTCTGTTCCTTGAGTTGCGCAAGTTCATCCTTCTGGCGCTGCATCTCGGTGTCAGCAGACTCTTGCATAGCCTTCATCACGGCATCATGTCCCTTGATGGCATCGGCTAGGTCTCTCTTTAGAATTTTATTCTCATCATCGAGCTCATGGATATGCTTTGATTGCTCGACGATGCTCTTGGCCTTGGCAATGGCTTCTGTAAGAAGGAAATCACGAAGTGCTATCAGAAGACGGAAAGGATAATTCAATGAGAAAAGCAAGGAGCTATTGTTGGAAACAGACTCTAGCTATTTTTGATCTGTTCCTTCAGGAATTTGGTTTTACCCTATTTAAGATCCAGCTCCTTCCGAATAGCAGCAAACCTCTCATTAGCAGCAATCCTCCGTTTATTCTCATTCTGAACAAAATATTGACATTCTTAGTTTCTCTAGAGCATCTTGTCGGAACAAGTCAAGTTTCAACTAAACGCTCGGGGGCTACAGTACATGATTTTGAAGTAAGCTAGTTTCTCTAGAGCATCTAGTCGGAACTTTGTAGTTTCAACTAAACACTCAGGGGCTACACGAACAAGTTCTACGCTTAGTTCTCTGGAGCACTCAGGACAATAACTATTGATTTATCCACCTAAGAGCTCGGGGGATACAGTGGGATATACTACACAAAGTAAAGCAAGTGAAGTTCAAAAAACTTACGATGGCAATGATCCTGAGATTGTTGTCTAGATGAGCATAGGAGTCATGGAAGGTCCGAGCATTCTTATAGATTGCGTCGGCCTTCTTGATAAGATCATCCAAGCTCAACATTAGAGGAGTTGCAACCAATTGAGAGGTTGAAGCCGGAGGCATGGATGAAGCCCTAGCTGCCTCCTGCACCTCCAAAGCAGTTGATGGCTCGGAGGCTCCTGCCTCGATCAACGCTTCCACGTCCACCTTTTCCACCTCCTTCCCTTTCTCGGTGGCATCCTTAGCCGGAGCTTAAGCCACTTTAGAAGAGGTGCTGTCCTGTGTCACTTGGCCAATGGGAGCAACATTCGTCATGACAGAACCTGAAACATCAATGATTGGATTGACATCTGTCTCCATGGCGGAGGTCTCAAGGATGACGGGGGATGACGGCCTAGCGGGGCCAGTAGAAGGCTTCGCGATAGGAGTAGCAAGAGCGGTGGCAGGAGAGGACTTGGCGGGCAAATTCCGGGTCAGCATATCATGAATGATTTTTGACCCTCCAACATCTTTGGAGGATCGCTTCAAACTAACACCGGCTTTCCTCCTGAAACATACAAAGTAAAAAGTACCAGAGTTGAAAAAAGGTATGGGCTAAAAAGCACAAGTCGCAGAATGAAAATACTTACTCCATGGTAGGAGCCTTGGTGAGGGGAATTCTGGTGGACTTCTTCTTCTTCTTCTCCGCCTCTAAGGCGGCACTGGAATGTTTGGAGACTCCGCTCTCCGGTTTCTTCTTCTTGGCCTCGGCAGCAGCGTTAGAGGTGGAGCTCTTCTGCTTTCGCGTTGCCGGAGCTGGTTGATCCTTGGAGACATCGTTGTCGGACACCACTTGGATATCCTTCACCTTAGGATCATAGACCTGGGAGGCCATTTGATCCGCCGCCAAGGTCGCCAGCTGGGATATATGGAAATGTTAGACGGACAAACTTCAAGCCAGAAAAACCTTAGAGCATATAACAAACAACAAAGGAAACATAAGCTACCTCTCGGCACTTGCCGCAATCGAACATGTCGAAAGTGATCTTGAAGCCACGCTTCTTGACCTTCACTCTAACGATGTCCTTTAGCCGGAGCTTGATGGAGTCAATAGAGAAGTTATCTCATGAAATTCGCAGGATCCCTCCTATCTTGGCTATATTTGCACATCGGCTGGGTGCGGTGCTGCAGAGGCTGGATCAGCCTAACATACCAACACATCGCCAGGTCCAAGCCCGTCAGACCTCTGTCTACGAGCCATTCGATCCACCTTACAACGCGATTGGCTTTGTTGTAGGAAGGAAGAGAGGCCGGGGTCCGCCATGTGGGCTCTTCGTGTTAGGAATATGCCCTAGAGGAAATCATGTATGATGTTATTCCTGTGTATTCATAAGGTTATGGTCCATGTATGAACTACTAATATGTATCATTGAATATGTGATTCGATTGTGGAACTACATATTCATGTTGTTCATACTAATTATCCTTGGTCATTGAGGTTGTGCCGGACACACAACTTAGACCAATGTGAAAGTCGGCAGATGACTAGGTTCCACTTGTCATGGGGATGGAGATTCTATTCCGACTTACACGGATTCAACTAAAGATTTTAGCGAGTCGGACTGACCCATATTGAGATGCAATGAACAAGTCGTCATTTGCATGTCTCAATCAATGTAATCCTTATACCCGAGGTTATTGCACAATCTGAGTTGAGGATCACCGACTTAGGTTCTATCAAACGTTGTTCCGTCAATGGGCAGTTATAAAGGCAGAGTTCGGGTTGACTGTGACTCAAGTTGCGTGATGTGAATGACCAAGATGGGATTTTGCCCCTCCATCTGGAGAGATATTCTCTGGGCCCTCTCGGAAGATATGATTCGGAAAGCATGGCCATGTGCGTCTCGGTTAAGTGTTAACCGAGGCAATCGACTAAGAGTTAGTCAGATAAATCACTTATCTCGGATCGAGAAAGAGAGTCGGACTATTTAAGGGATGACGATCATTCGCCTATAGTCCGACAAGGTATATCGTGAGGCAAAAAGGACTTAGACGAAAGTCGCATTGGAAAGGTATGTCGTCATGACTTATTGGTACTTGGGAGTCAGCACGTTCTTCTAGGGGCCGCTACCGACTGATCGATCATGAGTGAGACTCGGAATCGTGTCCAGGTTACCATGAGCCTGTCGGGTCATACACTTAAGAGTGGGAGCAAGTTTGGTTTAGACCCAAACAGGAAATCTATTTGGGTTGGACCCAAATAGAGACATGGACTTAGTCAGCAAGTTGGACTTGCAGTGACTAATATAGGCTTTTTAGTGAATGGGCCACAAATAAGTGGATCCCACTTTCACTCCCTATATAAGCTGGGGTGCAGGTGCTTAGAGCATAAGGTTAGGTCAATCCATGTGTTGGAAACCCTAGCCCCAGTCCGTCCTGTCACCGCCGTACCGGACCTAGCAGTCCATCGTCGGCGCTCCTCCTCGTACGTGTGGATACCAGCGGAGGTGCTATACGTTCAGCACTTCGACGATCATGAAGAAAGAACGGATTGTGGAACTGGAACGGATCGCGAGGACTACACTGCATCAAGCGACGTCCTTCATCAATTCCGCAACTGCACGTCTAGTGGCAATCCTCGTGGCCTTCTACCTGAGCTGGATCTTGGGATCACCGCGTAGGGAAAATGTTTTGTTTATGTCTACGTGGCCCAACAGTGGTACCGAGCATTAGCTTCTGGTTTTAGGCTCGAGATCGCGCATATGTGATATGCGGTTGGCGTTAGATTAGATCTAATTGCAGTTTTGGTGATAGATTGGTTTTGTACAAAGTTGATTGGATCAACTATACTCCGGGGAATGGATGATCTGGTTTCCGTGATCTAACTGATGAGGTTGTGGAACGACATACCCCTACTCGGTCGGTTTCCCCCATCAGGGTAGACTATGACACGTACACCTGGATGCGGTGATCGAAGATTAAAGAGTTTGGTCGAATCGGAGTCCAGATCAGATTTGGGTAAAATTGTTTTATCCGATGACGAAATCCATGTCCGGAATGCAGATGAGATCTGCGTTTTTTGGGACCGCCGGCTTCGCCCTATCGTAGCGCCTTAGATGTCGTTGCGAGTTTCACAACACCGGTAGATATCGTATCTATGCATAACTTGTTTTTGCAGGATGACGTTGTGAATGGTATGGCTTATATGCATGTGATGTGTGTAATCCATACGTGATCTGCGTATCACGGTTTTTGTCAGCCAGTTGGAGCCTAGGTGTTGTCATCTTATTGTATAACGGCCTGCATGTCGGATTCTCTGTGTAATTTGCATTACGAGCTAGTGTAGCTGTTTGGAGAATCCGGGTGGCATGCAAGTCGATGTTCAAGTCGGCTACATGGTGTAAGACGGCACGTGACAAGAGTTGACACGAGTTGGATTACATGCTTTATGGAGACGGAGATCGCCATGAAGAGAGCCATACCATTTCACATTATAATTGCTTTATTTTGTGTTATTGTTATGTTTCTGTTTTACCTCTATTAGATAGTTGGTAGAAAATAATCCCTCAAAGAAGGTCTAGTCGGTTTCCCAGCTAGTGCTGCACCATCACAAGTCGGACATTTTTGGTAGTGGGCTCATAAAATTGAGGTGCTATCAATTCTTTTGGACTAGGTGGGTTCGAGTCGGACTCTTACAGCGGAAGCACTTGGTAATCTAGACGGGTCTATCACAACGGTTGTGGGACTCGAGGAAAGGTCGGATGGGAGCCGGGGCATGTGATTCCACCATCCAACAGAAGTCATATGAGATACGATTGACAAGGAGTGGTCTACCTAGATCACTTCACGGCTAGCGGTGATGCTAAAGCTCACTAGTCGACTTGCTTATTTAGGGTCCTGAATCACTAAGTAACCATCGGAGGGATGTTGGTTCCAGTGGGAGCATAAATATTAAAGTGTTTAATATGCTTGCTCTTTATGGATACATGTCTTAAGTGTTTTTGCATATTTTCTGTTGTAGATCAATGGCACCTAGCAGTCTTCCTCAGATTTCCGGTTTTGCTTTGAGAACCATCTTAGAGAAAGATAAGCTGAATGGAACTAATTTCACCAACTAGTATCGTAATCTGAGAATTGTTCTCAAACAAGAAAAAAGGGAACGTGTCCTAGACAACCCACTTCCAGCCAAGCCAGATAAGAATGCGACTATCGCAGCCACCAATTCCTACCATCGGATTTGTTATGAATCCACAGAGATAAGCTGTCTTATGCTTGCTCACATGGAACCGGACTTGCAGCAGCAGTTCGAGAATGTTGAGGCCTATGATATGATCGAAAGCCTCAAACGTATGTTCCAGGCTCAGGCAAAGACTGAGAGGTATCAAGTCTCTCACACTTTGTTGAGCTGCAAGCTTAAGTATGGCGATCCACTGAGTCTGCATGTGATCAAGATGGTTGGTTACGTGCAGTCTCTGGAAAGACTTGGCTACCCCATAAGCGAAGAGTTCGCTACAAACATAATTATGAACTCTCTTTCTAGTGCGTATGGTCAGTTCATATCGAACTACCACATGCATGATATGGATAAGAATCTCACTGAATTACATGGGATGCTCAAGCAGGCTGAGGCGGATCTCAAGAAAGGTGTCAATCAAGTGTTGATGGTACAAAACAAGGCTAAGTTCAATAAGAGTTCTTGGACTAAGAAGAAGAAGGCAAAGTCGGGAGGTAAGGCGGAGGACCCAGTCCAAAGCGCTTCCTCAGGGACTAAGCCATCTCCTACAGCGGGATCCACTTGCTTCTACTGCAAGTCGGATGGCCACTAGAAGAGGAATTGCAGCAAGTATTTGGCTGATAAAGCCAAGAGTGGAGGTGTGACTTCCGGCTCAGGTACGCTTGTTTGCAATGTTATAGACATTTATCTTGCTGATGCATCTAGTAGTTCTTGGGTATATGATACCGGATAAGTCATTCACATCTGCAACTCGTTGCAGGGACTGGTAAGAACTAGGAGCGTTGCAAGAGGCGAGGTTGACATTAGAGTCGGTAACAAAGCGAGAGTCGCTGCGTTAGAAGTCGGCACAATGCAACTTCATTTACCTTCTGGATTCATAATGGAGCTAAATAATTGTTATTATGTTCCAATGCTTAGTCGAAACATCATTTCTGCCTCATGTTTGATGAAATAGGGCTATGAGTCGAATATTAAGAATAATGGTTGTTCTTTATATTTGAATGATATGTTTCACGGCTTTGCACCCGTCCGAGACAGGTTATTTATTTTGAATCTTGATAGTGAATCTGTCTATAACATAAATGTGAAAAGGTTAAAACCAAATGATCTGAATATGACTTACTTTTGGCATTGTCGGCTTGGTCATATAAGTTGGAAACGCATGAAGAAGCTCCATGATGATGGACTCCTAACTTCATTCGACTTGGAGTCGTTTGAGACATGTGAATCCTGCCTTCTCGACAAGATGACCAAGACAGCTTTTGCAAAGAGTTGTGAAAGGGCGTCCGACTTATTGGGACTAGTACATAGTGATGTATGTGGCCCAATGAGCATGACAGCTAGAGGTGGTTATGAGTTGGAAGCCTTTAAAAAGTTCAAGGAATTCTAGAATGACATACAAAATCAACTTGGCAAGAAAATAAAGTTTCTTCGGTCGGACCGAGGAGGCGAGTACATGAGCCATGAGTTTGATGACCATCTAAAGAGTTGTGGAATAGTTCCCCATCTCACTCCCCCAGGAACGCCACAGAGAAACGGTGTGTCCGAAAGGAGGAATCGGACCTTGTTGGACATGGTATGGTCAATGATGAGTCGGACAGATCTGCCTTTATCATTCGGGGGTTATTGTCTAAAAACTGTAGCGTTCATACTAAACAAAGTACCATCAAAGTCGGTAGAAAAGACACCGCATGAGATGTGGACTGGCAAGAAGCCTAGTTTGTCTTTTCTTAAGATTTCGGGTTGTGAAGCTTTTGTCAAGCGACTTCAGTCGGACAAGCTTACAGCTAAGTCGGATAAGTGTATTTTCGTGGGGTATCCGAGGGAAACCTTGGGTTACTATACTACAATAAATATGCTCACTAGTGACCTTTTCTTAACGACCATGGTTTTTTTGGTCATATATCAATAACCATTATGAACTAAATGGTCGTAAGGCATTTGGGAGGGTCCAGACCTAGACGAATTACGACCAATTTTGTTTAAAAGGTCCTAATTTCCTAGTACAAAATGGTCATAGGTGGATAGCAATGGTCCAGTGTCTTCTATTTAGATGATTATGACCAATTTAAATGGTCATAACTTCTAATAAAAATATATTTTCACATACAAAGTGGTGGTTGTATAAACATCTAAGCAATTCACCTGTGTCATGTGAAGTGTCCATTTGCGTGGGACCTACAATCAAATTTAATTTTCTATCACTTACAAATGGGACCTTCATGTCATTCTGTAGAATATGAGAACATTTTTTAACTGTGAAATAAATAAATATTTACATGTATGCATGTCGTATATGATCCTTGCATTAGCGATCTCTTATTATAAGATAATTTTGCATTACAAACTTTAGAAAATACGAATATAATTTTATCACCGTACCCATATTTATTTACTTTAAATACCGAATGATATGAAATTTTAATACACATTAAATAAGTACTCCTAGGATTTGGATTTATGTAAATTCGCATATATGATGTATCTATACACTAAAATATGTCTAGATACATGCGAACCTAGACAAATGTATAAGTCACTTATTTCTATTTCCAGACAGAGAAAATCTAATCCAACTTACGCCTATACTATGATTTTAGATTAAATAAAGAGGAATTCATCAAAAAAATATGACACATCTTAAACAAAGCCACACAATATGGGACCTGAGTATCTAGGTACAGGTTAGATAAATTCAGAATACTGCGCCAAAACATGCCCGCGGAACATGAAACTGGACTGTTTTCCCGCGCAACCAAACGAAAATTTAGTTTAGTACCGCCCCACCCCCGCGCACATAGTACTATTTCGATCCAATCCCCCGCCCCTTAACCCTAAGCCATATCTCCGTAGTCCCCTGCCACCACCCACCATCCTCTATGCCGATCTGATCCCCCACCGCAGTCTTGCCACCAACCACACTCCTCGCCGTGTACCGCCGCTCCTCCCCTCCTCCCTCATCGCTCTCCACGTCCTCGCCAAGTAGTCTTCTCCGACCTTTCAGCAGTGGCCACCCACCATTCCCGCCGCCGCGTGTGATCTAGAGTTCATCCAGTAGAGAGCAAGGATGCGCTGGGCTTTGTCGATGAGGGTGCTCATCCAGATCTAGGCGCATGGCGGCCCTACCCTCTCTCTCTTCGATGCGGCATCCCCATTTCTGCCCCACTCGTGGTGCTGCACGGCGCCGCACAGCCGCAAGGCACACTGGGGTGGGGGAGAACATGGCTATAGCTCCATGTCGTGCTCGTGATCGGATCGCATCTGCAGGTAGCCACAGTGCGCTAGAATCTCTCCATCGTGCATCACTAACTGCTCCTTGAGGTAGAACTCAACCCCCTTTCCCGTTCCTCGACCTGTAGGAGGAGGGGGAGGACGAGGCGCATAGGGTGGCCATGCAGCGCCAGGCCGCCGCAGCCGAGGACTTCGCCCAGAGGCTCGAGGGTGCCTACGGATCTCCGGTGAGTCTAATCTCAGGACGCTCATGTCTACCTATTCCTGTTGGGTTTCTCGGCGGTTGCTTGCTTGTGGAGGGAAGGGCAGCAGAGATGGTGCAAGGTTTTGCGCTGTAGTGCTTGTGGTGATGGTTTCTAGCTCGTGGTCGTGGTTATGGTTTCTATCTCATGCTCATTTAGGTGTATTTTGGTCCCGTGTCCTTGACTGTTTAGCTATTAGGTTAGTGTAAATTCTTACAGAAGAGCTCTATAATTTTATTAATTCACAACCTTTATTGTAATTAACTGCTAATACTGTAAAGTGAAAAATATTGTAAGTTCTGTTTGATGTACTGCAAAACTGTGAACATTGTTGGCTAAAGAACACATGGCTGCCCTTAATTGGTTACTATGACAACCCCAACAATAATTGTCTTACCATGATGTTTTCAGGATGTTAGCATCCAACCAGGAGAATGAAGTATATGCTCTACACGATTTTAAGGAAACAAATATGTACACGATTCATTGCACATTGCACGTCCCGACTCAGGTCACCTCTTCCCACAGTACATTTCTCAATTGTATTAACCATTCGTTTTTTCTGTTTGTTAAAAACCCCTGATGTTTATTATTTACCAGAGATTTTTCTTATTTATCTAGATATGGTGTGCAAGAATTGTCTGCAATGTATTGTGTATCAGCAAAGGTTCTTGATATGTTCTTTTTTTCTTAGGTTAATTCAAGCCATTATGATGATCTGCTCAAATTTACAAACAGAATCTGTTCCAGATTTAGTGAAAGTTATACCATTTATACCGGATATACCATTTGTTCTGAGTTGTGATTGCAACTCAAGTTATACCATTTGTACTGGTTAGGAAGCACATAATGTTTGTTCTCCTTCCACCTATTTTTAGGTGTTGGTATATGGTAAGCTAGTTGCTAAAACAAACGCAATGTATCATATCATCGTGATTTTACTCAATGAATTTTCCTTTATCATCTATCAGGTGAGTAGCAAAAATCATGATAGCTGTAGTAGAGTATGACATTGATTCTCTTTATAGGAATATCTCCTAACTACATGTATCTTATTCTTTCATTTTTTTCTATTTGGCACGTGGAGTTACTGACTTCATTTTGATCAGTGGTTCACTTTGGTAAGACATACTCCTTTTTTTGCAGGGTTAGAGCTGTAAAATAGCCATGTCCATCTTGCTAGGGATAGCCTACAGTGATTAACCTATACGCGAGATTGTTATTTTACTTTGTCGAGAAAGGCCATTGCCTACTGGCTATGCAGCCATGGAATTTTTTTCTCCTGCTAGCTATGCTATGAGCAATGTACTATGAGTTTTTCATAAAGTTTGTATTGCTCAGGGTAGAATGTTTGCCCAATATATTCCTATTATACTTTTACCGCAAGTCTGTTAGAACCAATGCACTAGCAGTCCTCCATACTAATGCGATATACCTTGAGAGGTTGTTTCCTCAAGAAAGAATCGTGCTTTTGTCTTATATCTAGTATCGCTTGCATTTAGGATTTTTATAAGACTTCTAAGTTAGATTCAACAATTACATTCTATATACTTCAAAGTCTAAAATTTAGATTATGGCCTGGTAATTTTATGTTGCCTAATCAATAGCAAATGGAAACAATGTACACGTTTTGGCCCTACGAACTAGAGTGCATACTATATTAAGTGTTCTGATATTCAAATATATCTTTATATAAGTATTCTAATGTATTCGAATTTGTGAGATATGCAAGAATTTTGTATATTACTGTATATATGTTCATGCCTTCCTTAAACTAGCCCGTGCAGATGCATGGGTTAGTGACTAGTGCTTCCTAATAATGCCGCTTTTATAAACGAAAATAGAGAATTCATTTAGTCATATATGCTACCATGTTTAGTCATATATCAATTTTTAAAGTCTGATAATTTAGCCATAATCCTTTTTATAAGCTAGATGTTTGCATACAGTAGATGTTCATCCTTTTCTGATTGTATGCTCCTTGTTATGCATAGGGAGGCAGGGAGCTCCACGGGTGCTCCAGGTTTATGCTTGGAGCTGGTTATGGACATGCTTATTCTGATGTGTTGTTTATGTTTAAGCGTACAAATGCTCATATGTGGTCCTTCTATTGACTATGCTTGTTCTGTAAGATGTCTTATTGTATATAGTATGTCTCCATGTAGTGTTTTACTGTTATTTATTTCTCAGTCACAACTAGTGTTTTGAATAGAGATTCAAAGCCTTGTTTTTGCTAACTATGTGCTCCTTCACTGCTGCTAGGAGGTTGTCCAGGCTCATGCATCTTCCTTGTAGTTGGCACTACCGTTGTTCTCGTCTTCTTGGCAGGTATGTCTGCATTTCCCATCCATCATTCCTCTTTCACTAGTCATCTTTGTGCTGCTTAGAGGGAAAACCTTTGCTTATTTATTGCTCAAATTGAATTGTACATATATTGTCCTGAAAAGGCATGTCCATATGTCCACTCTGTAATAGCGGGTTTAATAGCCCCTATATTTATATGGTTACTCAGTTTTACTGCTTCTGATTGATGCAGGTGCACATTAGTGTTGCTCAGGGTATGATCTCCGTTTCTGCTATAAGGGATTGGAATTGACAAGGTTAGTTCTGTAACGTCTTATACTCCCTCTGTCCCAAAATAAGTGACATGATTTTGTCTAGATATGAATGTATATACACACTAAAATATATCTCCATACATGCATATCTGGATAAAACCACACTTATTTTGCAACGGAGGGAGTACATTTATTTTTGGTAATTTAGTGATGATGTGGAAGTAGCTCATGAAAATACTGCGGTTTCTTATTTTCTGATTGCGTGCTATCCAATCAGTATCTAATTCCTTTTTCCAGAATTAGATGTTGTAAGTAGAGATGATTGGTTCATGTGACCAACTTGGTATACTTGTTAGTGGGTCATGTTTTTGTGTAGAATTTGGACAATATTTGCTTATCACCAGATATTCTTCTAGCTTGTTATAGTGAATTTTAGTTGCTAGCTTATCACAATATTTGTTGATTAAGAACACTACTACCAAATGTGCTAGTTTATCCAATTCATATCACTTATGTTAGTTTTTCTCTGCTTGTATGTTTGATAGAAATGCCATGTGAAGAAGGATATGGAAGTACTTGGATGGTATTTACGTAAGCGACAAGGGCCCTATTAAGGAGTATGAAGATCCACTCCATGCATACACATCCACTAGTGAAATATGTTGTGTTGTCTTTATCAGCTGTGTGTTTTTGGTTATCTGTTGTGTCGCTATTTTGAATTTTCCTGTATACTTGTGATGATGTGAGTTTAAATGTGGTGTGATACTATCGCTATTTTGAATTTAGATGCGATCTTGTTGGAAATGTTTCTGCCGTGCTGTTTGAAAGGCCTCTACTGGATCTAAAAGAGGCCACAACCCAAACAATAGTAAGAAATGTACCCTGGAAATAAAAAGGAAATGTACACTGGAAAATTCATGGACCAAAAATGAGACGACCTTGAAGGCTATGGACCAAAAAGAATTGCACTATAAAAGGCTATGGCCCAGATAAGAATTGCACTGCAAAAGGCTATGGCCCAGATAAGAAAATACAACAATTATTAGGCTTGGCCCATGTAAAGCACTGAACTGGACTGGGCTGATTTTGATCTACAACCTTTTTAATTAGTCACTGATTTCCACGTAGGATTGGCCACGTAGGATCTTACGTGGAAGGATAGATAGCACGTGACCAAATTTTTTGGTCATAGGTTCCATGACCATCTATTTTGGTCATAGGTGTCCATAACCAATTAAAAAAATGTCATCAGTTATCTATAGCGACGCTCGCTATGTGACCTAATGCTATTGGTCATAAAAAGATCATAGATGGATTACTATGACCTTTCTATGACCAATATTTGGGGTCACCAGTTAGCACATTTTTTGTAGTGCTATTTCTACAACCGAGAAGAGGGCAAAGTGTTTGTCCCTCGAAACGGTGTCTTCCTTGAGAAAGAGTTTCTCATTCAGGGAGTCAGTGGGAGTACGGTGCATCTCGAAGAAATTCGAGAGATACCGGCTAGCAGCGAGTCGGCAAAAGCCTTAGAGATTGAGTCGGACGTGGTACCTGAGCCGGAAACTGCACCGACACTGCGAAGATCGGGCAGATTGCGAAGTGTTCGTGATGTGATGCTGTTGGACAGTGATGAGCCGGCAACTTATTCGGAAGCGATGGTGGGTTCTGATTCTGAGTCATGGCTTGGAGCCATGAGATCCGAGTTGAAGTCCATGGATGAAAATCAAGTTTGGAACTTGGTTGATCTGCCAGACGGTGCAAGACCCATTGAGTGCAAATGGGTCTTTAAGAAGAAAACTGATATGGATGGAAATGTTTCTATCTATAAAGCACGGCTTGTCGTGAAGGGGTTCCGACAGGTTCAAGGAGTTGACTACGATGAGAATTTCTCTCCCGTGGCGATGCTTAAATCAGTTAGGATCATGTTAGCTATAGCATCCTATTTCGACTATGAGATATGGCAAATGGATGTCAAGACGGCTTTCCTTAATGGAAATTTAACCGAGGACGTGTATATGATATAGCCCAAGGGTTTTGTTGATCTGGCTAATGCTGACAAGGTATGCAAGCTTCGGAAATCCATTTATGGGTTGAAGCAAGCATCTCGGAGTTGGAACATTCGCTTTGATGAGGTAGTCAAATCGTTTGGCTTCATCAAGAGTGATCATGATTCTTGTTTATACAAGAAGTTTAGTGGGAGCAAAGTAAACTTTCTGATCCTATATGTGGATGACATATTACTGATTGGAAATGATGTCCAGATGTTGCAAGAGACCAATGAATCATTGGAAAAGAGTTTTTCGATGAAAGACTTGGGTGAGGCGACTTGCATACTAGGAATCCTGATCTATAGAGATAGATCAAGGCGGCTCATTGGATTGAGTCAGAGTACATATTTGGACAAAGTGTTGAAGAAGTTCAACATGGAATCGTCTAAGAAGGGGTTCTTACGGATGTCCCATGGCATAAAACTTAGCAAGATTCATTGTCCTTCGACAACTGATGAGCGAAGTCGGATGAGTGCGATTCCGTATGCTTCTGCAATCGGATCCATCATGTACGCTATGATTTGTACTAGGCCGGATGTTTCCTATGCTCTAAGTGTTGTGAGCAGATACCAAGCTGGCCCTGGAGAGATCCACTCGGCAGGGGCTAAAAATATCCTCAAGTACTTGAGAAGGACTAAGGATATGTTCCTGGTTTATGGTGGTGAGGATGAACTTAGTGTAAAGGGTTACACGGATGCGAGTTATCTCACTGACTCGGATGATTCTCATTCGCAATGCAGATATGTGTTTGTGATAAATGGAGGGGCTGTGAGCTGGAAGAGTTCCAAGCAAGAAACGGTATCTGCGTCTACGACAGAGGCTGAGTATATTGCTGCCTCAGAGGCGGCAAAAGAAGCCGTTTGGATGAGGAATTTTCTCATGGATCTGGGTGTGGTTCAGGGCTCGTCCAATCCGTTAGACGTGTATTGTGACAACAATGCTGCTATTGCACAAGCCAAGGAACCTAGACAACACCAGAAGAACAAACATATACTCATGCGGTACCACCTTATTTGCCAGTTCGTGGATCAAGGTGATATCAAGTTATGCAAGGTACACACGGATGCAAACATTACGGATCCGTTGACAAAGCCACTTCCACAGCCAAAGCATGAGGCGCACCTAAGAGCAATGGGCATTAGATGCCTGGACATGTGATGTCCGATGATTGACTCTAGTGCAAGTGGGAGACTGTTAGGAATATGCCCTACAGGCAATCATGTATGATATTATTCCTATGTATTCATAAGGTTATGGTCCATGTATGAACTACTGATATGTATCATTGAATATGTGATTCGATTGTGGAACTACATATTCATGTTGTTCATACTAATTGTCCTTGGTCATTGAGGTTGTGCCAGACACACAACTTAGACCAATGTGAAAGTCGGCAGATGACTAGGTTCCACTTGTCATGGGCATGGAGATGCTATTTTGACTTACACGGATTCGGCTAAAGAGTTTAGCGAATCAGACTGACCCATATTGAGATCCAACGAACAAGTCGTCATTTGCATGTCTCAATCAATGTAATCCTTAACCTGAGGTTATTGCACAATCCGAGTTGAGGATCACCGACTTAGGTTCTGTTAAACGCTCTTCCGTCAATGGGCAGTTATAAATGCGGAGTTCGGGTTGACTGTGAATCAAGCTACGTGATGTGAATGACCAAGATGGGATTTTCCCCCTCCATCTGGAGAGATATTCTTTGGGCCCTCTCGGAAGATATGATTCAGAAAGCATGGCCATGAGCGTCTCGGTTAAGTGTTAACCGAGGCAATCGACTAAGAGTTAGTTGGATGAATCACTTATCTCGGATCGAGAAAGAGAGTCAGACTATTTAAGGGATGACGATCATTCGCCTATTGTCCGACAAGGTATATCGTGAGGCAAAAGGGACTTAGACGAAAGTCGCATTGGAAAGGTATGTCGTCATGACTTATTGGTACTTGGGAGTCGGCACGTTCTGCTAGGGGTCGCTACCGACTGATCGATCATGAGTGAGACTCTGTGTGTCCGGGTTACCATGAGCCTGTCGGGTCACACACTTAAGAGCGGGAGCAAGTTTGGGTTAGACCCAAACAGGAAATCTATTTGGTTTGGACCCAAATAGAGACATGGACTTAGTCAGCAAGTTGGACTTGAAGTGACTAATATAGGCCTTTTAGTGAATGGGCCACAAATGAGTGGAGCCCACTTGCACTCCCTATATAAGCTAGGGCGCGGGTGCTTAGAGCATAAGGTTAGGTCACTCTATGTGTTGGAAACCCTAGCCCCAGTCCGTCCTGTCGCCGCCGTACCGGACCTAGCAGTCCATCACCGGCGGTCCTCCTCGTACGTGTGGATACCAGCAGAGGTGTTGTATGTTCAGCACTCCGACGATCGTGAAGAAAGAATGAATCATGGATCGTGGAATCGGAACCGATCGCGAGGACTGCACCGCATCAAGCGACGTGCTTCATCAATTCCGCAACTGCGCGTCTAGTGGTAATCCTCGTGGCCTTCTACCTAAGCTGGATCTTGGGATCACCATGTAGGGAAAAAGTTTTGTTTATCTCTACGTGGCCCAACACTTCGGTGGCAGCTCCATCAACGAAGTCGGGGTAGGTCTCAAGATGGTCTGCCAGAGGGACATGTGCCTGTAGAAATACGTGCGCTACCAGTTCTTGCAAGACTCATGCTCTATGATGTCGGGTAAGCGCCGGCTAGGCCAGATCTTAAAGCTAATGGTTCTGCAGGTCCACAATTCATCCTTGGAATCTACGGACTCTCTCTTGACGGTGAAGAAATATATAAATAGATCTAATCTAGGCTTGATCCCTAGATATCCTTCACACAGAGCTACAAAGTTGTTAAAGACTGGAATGATGTTAGGAGAGAGGTTGTGGGGAAGTACCCGGAAGTACCGGAGCACATCCAAGAAGAAGTCAGAGACTGGTAGGCTTACGCTGCGTACCAGCTGATACTTTAGGTACACCTTTTTTTCGGATTGGGGAGAAGGGACCACCTCGCCAGCCGGCGCCGCCTGCCAGGTAAACTTCTCCGCTGCAGGGAGGTACCCCTCGTCGACCATCTCTTGGGGATCTTCGGCGGAGAGATTAGAGCCTCTCCACACCCCCTTGTGGGAGTCCCTTTCTTTTTCAGCGGCTTTGGGCGCCGCTCGTTCTTGGTCATCACCGGCAGATTCCGTCACGGTGGAGACCGGAACGACCACCCCCTCCGGCGGAACAATCACTCCCTAGGATGGCTCCATCATAGCCTCGGGAATCACCACCGTGGAAGGAGAAGAGCTGCTGGAGGCCATTGCAATGGGAAGGTGGACGAAGAAAAGGCTCTGGTTAGGGTTTTCGCAGAGGATCTCGAATGGTCGTGTGGCTGGAGGAAGACGAAGACTGGGAGCGAATGCGGGTAAAAAGAAATAAATTGACCGCGGTGGAAATATATAAGCCTCGCGTCAAGTTTCGTGCAAAAGGATCTGATGGATGGAACGTTGTCGACGTGGAAGTGAACGTGTGTGGTAATTTCGCTACGTCCTCCGTCTTTTGCCGCTCCGCCATTTCGGATTTCACACGTGTGAAAATAGCTAATGATTAATTTTCTGTTTCTGTGAGTTTCAAGGAAGTGTAGGCTGTACCCTACGTCATCCTCCTGACAGTTGCAGTGAAAGGTCACATCCTAAGATTCCATCGAAGACAGAAAATACCCGACTCTAGAAATGAAAACTCAAGGAATCTCTGATTACATTGCGAAGCTGGAGAGGATTGCAGGGTTCTTTTGGAGACCTTTGAGATATTGCTTGACGGATTGCCGACATCACTTAGACAGGATATTAAGAGATCAATGAGCAAGACGGCACAAGATTTCAAAGTCCTCCGGGGGCTACTGTTGGGGATATGCTATATGGGTATCCTCATAGCATGTCACTAATCCTCCTAACCCGGGTGGTCCAAAGTTGGTAGCAAGGCCTATGGCCTGTTGGGTGGCCTAGTTAGACAGATCCTGAAGGGAGGCCCATGCCGGATAAAGGAATGCTACGCAGGAGTCACCGACATACTCGGAGCCTTGGAGTACAGGACACGTAAGACTAGTTCGTGTAGGTGTAGGACTCTTTACCTTGTTTGTGTAGGTGTATGACTCTTTACCTTTATAAGCCAGCCCGTGGGAGCCTTTAGGGCATAACATCATAGATTGATGCGTACAACACGCAACACCTCGCATAGCGAACCTATCTCTGAACTCGATGTATTGCCATTATAGTGATTTATAGTAGGAGTAGAGTTCTGCCACTGTTGTGGGACTTGAACCTGAGTAAGCTGTGTTACCTCGTACATGCCAACTCTCCACCTTACCCCATGTCTCTAAACACGCACTGTGAGGACCCCTCCATGGCGTTCTCATCGGCAATACCACGACAATAGGAGTAGATAAGTAGTATAGATTCTCATTATAATCTTATTTCTATTCTCTTTGTAAAGAATCTTGTAATAATATTCCTTTGATTTAATAAAGATTCATTTTATTGGACTCTATTCCTTGTAATAATCTGTTTGATGGAATTATTCATATTTGTAATATTATTATGGAATAAAGGAAAGAAATAAGAATTCATTTCTTATTTGAATTTCCTTG
The DNA here is from genome assembly GCA_910589775.1 of Avena eriantha. Lineage (NCBI taxonomy): Eukaryota > Viridiplantae > Streptophyta > Magnoliopsida > Poales > Poaceae > Avena > Avena eriantha. The sequence goes on from OU342744.1 coordinate 346,501,326, forward strand.
TCTTAAACTCATATTGTTGTTTAATATATCTATAATATAATCCAACAATGTTAATACTTCATTTTAGAAATCCACTTTATGTTTCTAACTTGTAGTTTTTAAATATTTTTCAAAAGATTTAAATTACAAATTTGAATTCAAAACATTCCCCAAAACCCAATAATGCCTAAAGGTCATGTCAAAATTTATAGCAATCACTATAGAGAGTTATTCTTACCTCTAGATAGTGAAAGAAACTCTGATCTCTTTAGGTTTTTGTTTGGCGAAAAATTTAATCGAATTTTACAGATGAATGTATGCACATGCGCAGATTCCTATTTCTACCCTTCGTTGATTCCTAAATGCTGGGGTGTTACAATGCGCATAGCCTATGGGCGGCCGTTCAACTAGACAAGGTTGCCGCCGGCGGCGAGGCGACCCTCGCGAGGGTGCTCAGGGCTCCCGCACCCATCTACGCGCGCGCAAATCGGGCGGCATCGGTGGTGGTCACGGCTGCTGCAGCATCACCTACACCCGCGGAGGACGCCGCATAATCGGCTAAGTAGGCCAGAAAATCCCCCTCCATAGTCGGGGTTACCCTCGACTATGCGGATAGGGTTTTTCCACCTGTGCCGGCGGCCCCGACCTTCATGGCCAAAGCTTCTTCTCTCGCTCCGGCGGCACCTTCTACTGCACCATCGTCATCGATGGCGCCATCATCGACTATTAAGTTCCTGATCTACATAGCGGTTAGGGTTTGGCCCCAGATCGACGATAGTTAGGACTTGATCTTCGGTAGTTGTAGAGCGATTTGGTGTTTTTCGCAGTACGTAGCAACATATTTCATAGTGTGCACACAAATTTTGGGATTTAATTAAGCCGATTCCTCAATTTGGGTGTTTACCTGGGGCATTGCCCGATTGGGAATTCATAGAATCCTCAAATTGGTTGTTGTCCTAGGGCATTGCCCGATTGGGGATACTAGGTAGTTGTACTCCATGTTTATACCATGTGCATTGCTAAATTAAGCATTGCACTCCATGTTTGTACCATGTCCATTGCCAAATTAGGCAATGCTACTAGCTGCCAAGTCGTTGCTGACGTTGTTTTGATTCATGCCAAGGTGGTTAAGTTCGAATGCAAGACTATCGGGAGGGGATGGCACCACCCACGGGGTTTTGCCGACGTGCTTCCAACCAACTGTTGGCAACTGAAGCCCGTGGTCATTGGCAGGGTGGAGGCGGCTACGCATCAGCAAAGCAAGAAGGGTCGGCAGCCAAAGCTTGGCCACTACCCAATCGCCGAGGTCCCTCACCGCTTCATCATCCAGCTGGATGCGGCCGACCTGCACATGCTGGTGATCCCGCCTGCGTTCCAGTTTGGCCTGAGGACCTAGATCAAGCAACCGATGTCGCGCGTTGTGTAGGTCACAGCCTACCGCTGGTGCGTTGAGTGGGTGCAGGTGGACTGGTTCGCTGGCCAGGTTTCCTTCAGGAAGAACTGGCCGGACCTGGTCTACAAGTACGACCTAGAGCATGACGACGTCGTGGAGTTCAAGCTGAAGGCCTATGTCATCAAGGTGACGATCTACAAGGCCAGCTCCTCTAGCGCCAGGCAGTACACCTGCCCAGACTATGGCTAGCCAGCGGTAGCCTTCATGTCGATGCTTGTGTAAGTTTGTAAGTAGTAGTAGTAGTATTAGTAGTAGTAGTTTCTGATGGATAAGTTGTGATGGTGAACTAAGTAGGCTGATGATAGTTTTGATCAGGGGTGAAAACCCATGGTGGTGGTTCAGAGGAATCCCATGCCCCTATTGATGGTTTGTTTCATCAGGGTTAAGCCCCTAGTGCTTAAGGGGCAGGTGATGCCCCTGCTGATGGTTCTTTTGATCAGGGGTGAAGTTTAGAGCCCCTGATTGCAACATGTGTGTGATTGCTAAGACTATTCTTGTGTAGCTAGCAATGTTTATGTCTGCATATGGCTGTTATGTTGATCATCTAGCTGTTAATGTGTTGTGTGTGCATATCACTGTTCTTGTGATCATGTATTGTGTATGTGCTAGGGTGGTAAGATCACAAAAATTTGAAATGGGTGATTATAACCCATGTGGTCAGATGCAAAGCACCACACTACCCCCTCATGTACCCCGGAGGCAAAGATGATAGACTAAATACAACCCCCTTTGTGGAATCTCTAGTTTTGCCTCATCCCCTTACGAAAGGGGATCGACTATCGTCACCACCTCGTTGGAGTTTGCATCGTGCCTCCCTCGTTGTACAAGGCCTTGGCATCGGTGCCCTTTTCCAAGACGTCAAGACCCTCTCCAAGGTGTTCTTCCCTCTCCGCATGGGATCGAGGGAGCATGTTGACCGATCTTTCCTTGCGAGGATTCTATCGGACCAGTGGCCACCGGTGGGCGCAATCGGCCTTGTATCATGTGAGTTTCGCATGTGTTCATCGTGTTCTTCGCGAGGTGTGAGTCCACTTCTTCTACCTTTTCCCTTTCCCCTCGCTTTCCCATCGATTTGACCACGAGATCCGTGAAGATCGGGCCACCCTTGAGGTTACTCCTTATCAACTAACATCAAACACTTGTGTAGTATTTGACATTCGCACAATGATTTGTTCAGTTAATTCCTAATATAAACCCTCTCAAAGGGATTGATGCTGCCCATCCTACGGACGCTACTACATCTAAAACACCAAGTCCAAGCTCGTACCCAAGTCACCCAAGAAGATAAATGCGAGCGGTACTACTGCTCCCAACAGCGATCCTACCGTGCCCCGGTACTACCGGTCAGCCTCAGCGGTACTACCGGCCATGACTGAATCCCACGCCATCGCCTCTAGACGCCCTGGTATCATCTTGCGGTACTACCGCCCCCATGCGATACTACCGGTTGCCCAACTAGTACTACCGGACCTGGAGCTCGACGACAGCTGAAGCCCGGAGCTACCGCCCCCTAAAGCCACTACCGCTTCGGTCCGGTACTACCAGACAACATGGTGCCTACGCGCACTAGATCTAGGCCACAGCCGATGTACCCCTCTATTATGTTGCAACCCTAGATTTATTCCCCAAACTACCCCTATGTAAGTGGCTGGCCTATAAATAGAGCCCCCACCCCCTCATGTATCCCTGAGGCATAGATGATAGACTAAAGACAACCCCTTTGTGGAATCTCTAGTTTTGCCTCATCCCCTTCTACCAAAGGGGATCGACTATCGTCACCACCTCAGTGGAGTTTGCATCGCGCCTCCCTCATTGTACAAGGCCTTAGCATTGGTGTCCCTTTGCCAAGACGTCAAGACCCTCTCCAAGGTGTTCTTCCCTCTCCGCGTGGGATTGAGGGAGCACATTGACCGATCTTTCCTTGCGAGGATTCTATCGGATTGGTGGCCACCGGGGAGAGCAATTGGCCTTGTATGGTGTGTGTTTTGCGTGTGTTCATCGTGTTCTTTGCGAGGTGTGCGTCCGCTTCGACTACCTTCTCCCTTTCCCCTCGATTTCCCATCAATTTGACCACGAGATCCGTGAAGATCGGGCCACCCACGGGGTTACCCCATAACATCTGGTATTAGCAGCTTTTGGTTGCCACGGATTTCTCATCGATTTGGTCTTTTCCCCATAAATTAAAAAAAATCCAGCAAAAATAGCCCCAATTTCGTGTTTTGAATCGATATGTAATTTGTGTGCGTTTTGATAGGTTTTGATCCATGGATTACTTGCTAGACTTGTTGATCTACCTTCCCTTGCGTTTCCATAGCCTAATTCCTTGATTTCCCGCATCAATTTGTGGTTTTGGTTTGAGTTTTTCGCCAATACTCGTCCAGTTCATGTTCTGGAAGTTCTGGTTCGACCAGACCGGACTGTCCAGCCAAAACGGACCGGAATATCCGCCCCACTCGAGTTTCTGGCCTAAACGGACCGGAATATCCGCCCTGGCCGGACTATCCGGCTTGCGCGCCCTGGAATGTCCGCCCCCCTTGCAGACAACAAATCTGTTTCACGGTTTTGATCATAACTTTTGCATACAAACTCGGATTTTGGTGTTGTTTAGCCCGCTTTGAAGAGGAAAAAGAGCTCTACATCATCATCTCTGTAGTCATGCTATCTACTCCATAAAAATTTTGTTAGCAAGGCGGAATCCACTGATAAAGGGTGAAGATCGGCGAGGAAAGGTATAAAAATTTTGCGACTTCTCCCCACTTGCATCCTTCTGTGAGCCACACTATCTTTGCGTTCAACAAACACCTATTGAGACTAGTTCCTCCTATGATTTCTTGGGCTATGCACATTTGATACCTTGTAGAATTCCAAGCAAAAGTTGTGAGCGCGCTATCTCATATAGTTATCGTGTATAGTTGTTGGCACAAGGAAGAGACAAGTGAAAAATAAAAGAAAAGTGAAAAAAATAGAAAAAGAAAAAGAAAAAGAAAAGGAGAAAGAAAGAAAGAAACAAGTGCCTCATAGAATAGGAAGCGCAAGCTCGATGAACATCAAATAGGTGGTACTTATTGTGTATATCTTGTAGCCCACCAATTTATTGCAATCGAACTAGCGTCTCTCCTTGCACTTGTGTGACACGAGCTTATAGTCTTCGCTAGGTAATCATTTGGTTATTAGCTCACTTTCTCCGTCGCACAAGTCCCATTTATCCCACCGTGTGTGTTTCCTTGTACACATTTTGCCCCATAATAGGTTGACGCGGAAGCAATTGTACCTTCATACAACAAAGACCAAGCAACATATGTTTGTGTGTGATAGAGGAGCATGTCATTTGTGGCATGTCCATTCTTGTTCACAACACTATTAGCACAACTCAAGTATCGCAAATGAAATGTGTATGCAAGGTCAAAGTGCATGGAAGTTAATTGAACTTCATCCAAATGTGGGAACTCGGAAACTCCATATAACATCTTAGTGTGGCACTCAAAGCAATGGACTAAAATATTGGTCAATATCTTTGATGCAAGGATAGGAGAATTCGGCAAAAACACATGAGGAAAGATATCCAAAACAACATCATTATGTGTGCAAACCAACCATTGGAAAGAACAATTGTTCAATATGTTGGATGCCATACACATATCATCAAAAGCCAAATCATGGGGGTATGAGTATCGCAAGCGGAAGCAAGATAAACATGTTTGCAAACAAACCATATGAAAGAGAAAGTGGTCCTTATGTTTGTTCAACAACAATACGAGAGACTTGGAAGATCTCATGACAATACATGCTCAAAATGGCATTATGGTTGCACACAAAACATCAGAAAGAGAAATTGTTCAACCTTATTGTTGCAACACACAAAGCATCAATATCCAATGGCAACCAAACATGATTGTCACAAGGTGAAAGAATACCATCAACATGCTTGCAAGCAAACCATAGGAAAGAGCAATTTGTCAATATGAAAGATGCGGACATGCAAAAGGTGTCAGAGCTGGGTTCGATCTTGAACTCACTTGGGGGATGCTCTCTAGAGCTCTTTTTTTCAACTCGTGCTCAACCGAGGTTGACATTCTTGTGCGGGTACCTACACACATCATAGATAAAAGGAAGAACGTGTGTGCATGGTATAGAAACACATCATCCATCATGAAGTATCTCTTATTGTGCACATCACCATGAGTGTCAATCAAGTGTAATTTATGTGCATGGTGAGTATGCAAGTGGTGGACATGCTTATCATGGCATTTACCAAAATCTCCAAAATTTGAGAAAGCTATGGGGGCCATCTCAATATAAACCATATGATAATTATTGTTGCAAGCAAAACAAGTGAAAGAGCAATTATTCAACTTATCGCAAGCAACGGGAGAGATTGTAAAACAATCATGACAAAGCATAGTTTGAGGGATACCATTGGTAACATCATTGCAAGCAAAACATTGGAAAGAGCAATTGTTCAACAAAGTACAAGCAATGATATCATCAACGTAATGTTTAGAGCATGGCATGTCTATGGCAACATCATCACAATCAAATAATTTCACATGCTCAACATTATGCAAAGGCAAAGTATCGCATGGAAATACCAATGAGTCATATGTGATATCACAAACATCATCAATAGCATGCCAATCATGACAAATCATCATGTTCACTAGTGGGATCATGGCATCATCAACACCCTTATTTTTACCTTGTTCATACCTGTCATATGAAGTGGGTGTTGTGGTGGTATTGGCCTCCATGTGGGCGACTTCTTCTTCTTGTATGGGGATGGCCTTAGCTTCATCCACCATGTTCATCTTCTCGGTCAGAGGCATCGTCATCTCTAAGCTTGGCACTTCTTGATCCATGGAACCTAGCACAACATGAGGAAACACACTAGAGGTAGAGGGTAAGTCGTTAGAAATCAAAGTGGTCTCACATGACCTATGAACTACCACTCTCAACTCACTCGGTGTATCACTCATGCCCTCCAAGTGGAAGCACTCAATCTCACATATGGTGGAGTCACTCATCTAACTCTTGTTCTCACTCAAATGGGCTAAGTGGCTCTCATACTCACATGGGATTGGTACCACATCATCACTCAAGCATATGGGGCTAGGCTCGGTTCTCTCAACTCCATGCGCCTCTTTTGGTGAAGGGAAAGTCCCATCCTCACCATTCTCGATCTTTTCATCGCCATCTTGTGGTAGTGGTGGAAGTAGGCTCATGTTGTTGTCGGGAGCGGTGCTCGGATTGACTTCATCACATATGTGGCCTTGGCTTCCTCCATCTTGAAGTGTAGACTCTTGGCCTAGAGCTTGATGGTGTGGAGGAGAGCTTGCTCTTGGTGCCCTTTTGGTGGTGGCACGAGTAGTTGAAGGTGCCTTATGATTGTGTCAACGGAGGTCATTGGTGTGCCTTGCCAAAGGTTGATGTAGATGGAGCACTTCATCATCCACATGACGCTCGCGATGGTTCTCCTTTTCCTTGGCACTCTTCTTGGTGAGGCATTGTAATGAGCACAAAGCATCATTAGTCTTGGCCATCATGCTCATGGTTTTGGTGAAGTTGTTGTCCATGTCGCTCTTGAAGTTGTTGAGGGAGCTTTCGAACTTGTCCATGTGATGGTGGACCTTGGCGCTCTCGAGGTGGAGGCTCCCTCTTGGTCGATGCGACTTGAGGAGCTTGTCATTCTCATTCTTGAAGTCTTCCGTGCTTGGGGAGTTATTGTTGTTGTAGAACTCCATATCACCCAAACATGCGGAGCCATTGTCGGCGTAGTGCTCCATCATGTCATCCATGCTTCTGGAGGCATATGCATGGTGGCTCATCGTGGATTCTTCATGTATATCATCCTCGGTTCCAGAGTCCCTAGACATGATTCATAATACCAAGTGGTGTATATGGAAGTGGTAGGGGGCTTAGGGATGCAATGTCAAACCTTACTTTACCTTGGAAGATAGTATCGTGCAAGTGGCAACACTTGAGAGCAATCAAAACCAAGCAAAGTGAAGTTCACGCGGAACACAAAAACCAACTAACCACTAAAAAAAAAACACACACATAAATATTATGGTGGATAGGTATAGGAGGTGGCGTGTCCAAGAACAATCCGAAATCAAGATATTGTAATGGCAAGTAAAGAACCACGATGATCACAAAGCAAAACAAGTCAATCCACAAGATAGGAATTATGTACAAGGAAACACACACGGTGGGATAAATGGGACTTGTGCGACGAAGAAAGTGAGCTAAGAACCAAATTATTACCTAGCGAAGACTATAAGCTCGTGTCGCACAAGTGCAAGGAGAGACGCTAGTTCGATTGCAATAAATTGGTGGGCTACAAGATATGCACAATAAGTACCACCTATTTGATATTCATCGAGGTTGCGCTTCCTATCTATGAGGCACTTGTTTCTTTCTTTCTTTCTTTCTTTTCTTTTTATTATTCTATTTTTTTCTCTTTTTCTTTTCTTTTTCACTTGCCCCTTCCTTGTGCCAACAACTATACAAGATAACTATATGAGATAGCGCGCTCACAACTTTTGTTCGGAATTCTACAAGGTCTCAAATGTGCATAGCCCAAGCAATCATAAGAGGAACTAGTCTCAATAGGTGTTTGTTGTTCGCAAAGATAGTGTAGCTCACAAAGGAAAGCAAGTGGGGAGAAGTCGCGGAATTTTTATACCTTTCCTCGCCGATCTTCACCCTTTATTGGTGGATTCCACCAAGCTCACGGAATTTGGATGGAGTAGATCGTATGAACCATGGAAATGATGATGTATAGCTCTTTCTCCTCTTCAAAATGAGCTAAAGAATAACAAAATCCGAGTTCGTATGCAAAAGTTATGCTCAAAACCGTGAAGCAGATTTTTCTATCAGCAGGGGGAGAATATCATTTTGCGGCCCGAAAGTTGGGTCGCCCAGGGAACACGGTACCCAAGTTGCTTACAATCAGCTGCGTTGCCCAAAGTTGGCGTGCCAAATACTTAGAGGGTCTTTTTCGGCACGAATTCAACTTTACGTTTCAATACAAAATATCAGGCTAACGGCCGTCAAGTTGGGCCCCCCTATCAGCTTTCGGCGTTATGCCGCTGCCGTCGTGGCTGCCATGTAGGTTGCCATGTAGGCTTGCAGCATTGGCGCATGCATCCTTTATACATCTTCTTCTTCCTCCGGGGCGGTAATCTGTGGTCGTGGCCGTGGCGCGGATCTAGGACTTGGACGAACCTTCTCGGCCCCGTTCTCCTCCCCATCCCGAATCGGAGCTCGCCCTCACCATGGACGCACCCATGGCACAGCACGGGGACGGGAATTCATTCTCGGGTGAGATCTGTTACCATGCCGACCATGCTCGGTCCTGTTGGCCTCCTCCAGAATTCGAGCTCGCCGTCGCCGTGGTCGCACACGCACCAGCCACGGCACCTTCCTCTCCGAACCCCAAAGCCGCATCCTCCCAGTTTGGCACAACGCCAACAAGGTGAAAATGCATCAAGTTTTCTTCTTGTGATTGTAGAAAAACATGTATGTACCGTGGCCGTAGCATACTCTAACAATGTACACATATGTTTTTTACTAGATTTTCATTTGAAATTAGTAGCTCCATGATGACGAACATAGAGAAACTAAATGGAATGACGATGACGACCATGTTCTGTACTTTGCATTGCATCAATAAGTGCTCGCTGACGAAGCAAGTTACCAAGAGAGTGGAGTTCATAAGCCATTGCCAAAAAATATGAGAACAAATCAATGAGCGATTCAAAGCAAATACGCGCAGAAAATCTAGATCCATGTCATCAATCATCAATAGGTGGCACATTCTAGTGATGCGTTCAAATGCGTCATTTGCTTGAAGTGATTGTTATCCTGAGCAAAAATTCCTAGTATGCACATTACCTTTGTATGTTCTATGCTGCAATTCTATTGTTATGGGCATGGAAAGAAAAGTTGGGCTTCACTGAATATTATGCAGTTGGGCCTAACTTAATCTTACACAAATAAGGACAGCTTAGTCTTTACACAAATAAGCGTAACTAATGAGAAAGATAAAGACAAATGGTTCATCGGATCTGCCAGTATGAGCACTAGGTCTCTGGAGCTGGTGGTATCGTTGGAACGAACCAGAATGTTGCGTTTGGTCGTCTGGCATTCCCCATCAAATTGTACGACCCCACTGATGAGCCAATTGTAGGCCCCCTCCCCCCGATGTGGATTCGGCTCCTTGTCGGATCTGGAGTGTCAACATGATAGGCGCGTGAGTGTCTAGCAAACACAGTATGCTATCAACACTAGAAGTGCTGGAACCTCAGCAACAACACCAGCATGTTCTTCCTAGACTCTGGCAATAGCCTCAGCAGGTATTTCGTCAGCTTCACCAGCAGCAGCCTCAGCAGGTATTTCGTCAGCTTCACCAGCAGCAGCATTAGCAAGTATTTCGTCAGCTTCACCAGCAGCAGCATCACCAATTATTTCGCCAGCTTCACCAGTAGCGGCAGTAGCTAGTTCTTCATCAGCTCCACCACTACCAACACCAGCAGCAGTAGCATCAGGAGCCAGGGCTGCCTGAGCAGCCTGAGCAATTACAAGTTCCATAGCTCCAGGGACTCTAACAAAGAAAGGGTAGTTGATCCCAAGAAACACATATTGTCCCTTCAGATTGTTGACTCTGCTCCAGACTTGCTCTACTGGGTCTTTGGATGGGCATGCGGACCTCGAGAAAATGTGACACCGCAGCGATGGGTATGAAGAAAGTTGTGTCCCCATATGTTCTATTGTATCACCAACGCTGTTTAGTGCTCCCCTGGTATGAATCCACATGAGTTCAACATCCTGTTCCGTGTCGCCTCCGAGAGGTGCCAGGAACCAGCGTCGTGTCCCAAGTTTAGCATCTGCTACAGCATCTTCGATGACCGGAGCTGGAATGATGCGCGGGGTACCTGCGTGTTACTTACAGTCAGTAAGAAGAATTTTGAATGGGATTTTACATGTTATATGACACCATGACTCACCCCAAATGAACGGCTCCCAAACACGCACGTCGCCGCTTGGTTCAGTGACCGCATAAATGCATTGCGGTTTGTACGAATAGTAGTTGTAGGTGAAGACGGTGTCGACATACTTCTCCGGCCGCAGGAAGTCGTCGCGCGAGACTGTCCATTCCTTGTCTTCTGGGCATCTAATGAATGTGATTTCCTTGTCGAACACCGCTAAGAGGTCGTACTCCCAAGTCTTCCACGCCCATCCCGCGGTCTATGTGGGAGTTGTACCTTCAGGAGGTCAAGTTATGCCATGTTGAACCTGTAAGCGAATTTGGAAGTGGGCGGCAGCCACCCGTTGTTGAATGCAGTAATGCCGACACCCTCCAAAGGTGGCAATGTAAGTCTCAATGATCTGTAGCCATTTTTTAGATTCCAAGTACTCCCATCATGTGATAAAAGGACCATCCACTCGTTGTTGCCACCCACCCAGTTCTGTTCATCTTCCATTTCTGTCTCTTCTTCTTCCTTGGTATTCACCACTACTGATTCAGACCACTTATCCAGCACCACCAGTTTTGCATGAATATTCTGCAAAGTTTGTTGTCAGTTGGTACAATCACCTAGCATGGATTCCATTGCAAATACAATTTGACAACTAGACCTTCAGATTAAAGTACACAAAATATCTCCTAAATACGAGTGTCTCCTTAGATATCGCCTAAATCGTGCATGTGTCACTACGAAGATACCCAATATATGGAGTAGGAGCAGAGCCCCTAGAACAAACCCCTGACGATGATCATAAACATCTCGGGGCAACAGCCTTAAATCATCTAATCTGTTTGTTTTTATTTTAGGAAACAGAATATCACCTAGCAGGCATTCCATTGCAAAATCGAAATTGACAACTCGTCTATCACCTAAAGTAAGACCGTATCACTACAAAAATACCAGAATATCAGGTACGAGCAGAGCTTCCGCTGAAGAGAATAGTCTTAAATGGTTCGATTTGTTCAAACTGCGCGTGCACACAACATGTTTGATGAAAGGAACATAGGATTCCGATGAGAGTTCAGCACATATGAATCAACGATATGACTGAACCAATAAGCAAGATACTGGAACTTACGTGGCCATCGCGGTCATTTGGCCATTTGCTGTTATCGGGGTACAGAAGGCTTGGCGTGCCGAACGGTTGTTCGTCCATGTCCCGCATCGTGAAGCGGTAGCCAGGGATGCACCGAGCGAGGAGGCCGGCAGAGATGATGTCCAACCCCGAGACGATCCTATGCACGTTCGCGACGCTGAGGTTCGGCCATCCCCAATCCTCACGGTGGCGGTCGCCCTGGCCATCCGCGTCGTCGTCGCATGCCTTTCGCTTCAGCCTGCTGCTACCCCAAGCTCTACCCATAGCGGCAAATGGAGTTGGAATCCGGTAGATTAATGGAGGCATTGTGATAAGGAGGCGGATGGATTCGAGAGGGGCTGGAATCAGGGATGGGGCAGTTGTTCGAGTGGGGAGTGAATCTGCAAGGAACCGCCGTCGCCGCCGGTTCTCGTCCGCGTGGAAGACAAGGAAGGGGTGGCGTAATTATTGAGGGCGGATACCGGAACCGTCTAGAGGAAGTGAAAAAATAAATTGTAAGAGAGAGAAATGTGCGGCCCGCCTATTAGTGAGTGAAGGTCAGCACGCGCAAACGTGCCTATGTTTGCCTTGGATCGTGCATGGTAAACCTCGATTCCACCGCATGCAAGTGGCGCAGAACAAATTTTAGGAAGCGCTAGCGTCGACGTGTAAAACCGCTGTTTTCCTCCACCTTCACCCTACTATGAACGGTCGTGCACCATTCCAGATATTGGTAAGGGCGGTTCCAATCTTTCACTTCTCCATCTCATTTCCTCCTCCACGACCTCATCATCTTTCTCCTCCACGGCCTCATCCATTTCCTCCACCACCGCATCACCCTCTTCCTCCGTATCCTTTCCCTCTTTCCTGTAGTCATGGACTCTCCGGACGTTCGAAACGACGACAGGCAAGAAACTGCAAACTTTGACATCGAAGTACATGGCAGGAAGAAGATCGATCTCGTCTACACTACCGACCCACGGACGGTGAGGAACACTCTGAATAATTATACGAGTTGGCTGCAGTTCGAAGAAAATAGGTTCGTAGGTCTCGACCTCGAGTACAGCCGCGATCACCGTAGGATCACCATGGTGCAACTCTCCATGAAGGGGCACGTCCTCGTATACTAGCCTTTTTGCGAGAAGGGGGCTGAAGGGATCTGGTAGAGTTTGCTGTCTTTTTGTTCCTGAATCGTCTGTTTGCAAAAGTTTGCTATATTATTTGTCTGAATTCATTTTCATGGAGGTGGGGCAAAAGCATTAGGGATCTGTTTCATGACTTTCTTGTGAACCAGTACATAACATTTACTAGTGTTGACATCACGAATGACACTAAACTGCTTGAAAGCCCGACTATCAACATTAGAATCCCAAAGGAGTGCAGAGTGGACATCCAGGAAATTTACTGGATCCCATGGACTAAGGCCGGCAAGAACGGGATGGCCGCTCTTGCCTCTGAACTCATCGACCCATGGTACGCTAACATGAAGGGAAAATTGTCGAGATGTTCGTGGAGGCATTTAGAGCACGATTACTGGGAGGATAAGCAACTTTCTCAACCTAATCTGAAGTACGCTGCAATTGACGGGTATGTTAGCCACGAGTTGTATCGCCAGATTATAAAATATCATTCCAGGCATCGCATCATTGAACCACCACCAAGGCAGGTTGTTTGCCCCAGATGCTGTAGTGTAGATGAATCTACAAGCAGGAGCAAGCGACCGAAGGCATCCTGGGATCGGTTGCCTTCTCCAACAGGCTGGGATGTAGACTTTTAGTGCATGATTGTTGTGTTTGTATGGGGCTTGTTGTGTTTATGAAAACATGTTATTTCAGAAGTACACTATGTCAGCAATTACGTACTACTGTGTATTACCTTTGTCGAACTATAATCTGGGTTTGGTTATGACTGTATCCTTCGCTATAATCTGGGTTTGGTTATGACTTATGACTGTATCACACCTTATGCATGTCAGTCCTGGATTCTGCCGCACGCAAATGGCATAGACATAATTTGTAAGAAAGAATGTTGAGCATAAAAAAGGGGAATGTAATTCATACAGGTTAAGTAGCTAATAGCACAGGGATCATACGAGCTTGGTTCTTACACACAGAATGCTTAGAAAATACAGGCGAGATAAAAGTAGGAAGGAAATGCGAAACTAGTAGTGGTAAACAGCACACTCACCCACCCGCCAGATCCTGTTGAGCATCTCGTAGCAGACATACGCGTCCCTGGCTGCGTACTTGATTTCATCGTAATCCAGGTGCCTCCACTCCCATCGCTCGTACATGTGCTTCGGGAACTCGACTTTCATGCTGGCGTACTCGTGGTCGATGATGTCGGTAGCGAGTCTAGCCATGTCGGCTTTCCCCGTACCGCCATCCGGGTACCTCCACAAACGTTGGAGATCGACGTGATTGACGACATGAACGAGGAGATACTGCTCTAGCTTCAAAGTGTCGTTCTTGATGTCGATGCTGGTGAAGTAGATCTCCCTCCTGTGTAGGAACTCGTGAAGCTCCGGGCATACAGATTTGGCCCTACATACGTGGTACAGGAGGTAGTGGTTGCGCATGGACAGCTGCAAAAGCAACGTCCTCTTCCTATCTCTGGTATACTCGAGGTCAAGGTCGACGATCTTGTACCTATCCATCAGCTCCTATAGCCACCGCGCGTACATTGCGATGACCTTGGCGACCTCCACTGACGCATTTGTGTGGACGACCGTCAGCTTGGTGGTGCCATGGGCGGTGACGGTGTACTCGTCGGTGAAGTCGCTCCCGTCGCCGAACACGCCGTACTCTGCGTCCATGGCAGCAGCTAATGCGGCGACGGTGGCCTAGGATCGGTAGCGGTGGCTAGGACTAGGCGTGGCGGTGGAGTGATCTGTTGCGGTGGTATGGCCCGACGGAGGCGGTGCCTGCAGCAGCGTCGATGGTTCTTGCGGTGGCTGCAGCGGCGGAGGGCGACGGAAGGAATGAGTTGGGGATTTTTGCACAATGATGTGCTGAGGAGACGGAAGGTGATGCTTCAATTGCATTTACCAATATTCCGGTCATACCCATGTGGAGGCAAGTTTGACCAGGAGAGCACAGTTGGTTTCCTATCCTAGCGATGAAATTCGGTGTCCGTCCCGATAGGCGATGGGATGGGTGTGCGACGTGCCTTTAGCGTGGCAGAGACCGGTCACGTAGACCACCGTCCCGTTGCCGATCCACAGCGGGTGCACGGTCCTGACACGACGTAATGTGACAGGACTGAAGGAAGTGTACAGCTATTATTCCTAACAAGTTTAAGAAGTGTAAGCATAGACATGGACCTAGCATCCCTAAACCCCGGGGCAGCCGCCCAGCCGATCAGGTATGCCGATGGCGGAAAGCTTGTCCAGAATTTGCCAAAATGAAGCTTGTTTGCCCATACTTCTATAAGTTTCTCTGTAGGCCACTTGTGTAAGCATGCACGATCAAGCAACTTTGCAACACACGTGTCGGTGGAAAAGCATTAGGTTTCAACGCACCGCATAGTTTAGGGATTTAGAATAGCTACATTGTGGAGATCTAGCCAAATTGCATGGTAAAGCCAATTTCAGCTTTTTATAAGATTTAGCTATAGCAACATTGTGTCTCGTTTGTCCTCACTTTTGCCCTCCCGATATTCCGAAGCCCTCACATGCGCTCGGAGGGGGGTGCCATCTGGTCAAAGGCTTGACCGTTACGTGCGCCCTGATGCCTAAAATTGGAAGTTTTTTTTTGTTATTTGGCCTTTTTAAGAGCGCCTTTCCCCTCTCTCTCTCTCTAACAGTTCTGTTTTTTTGCCCAAAAAGATAGGGAATCTAGAGCAGCTTCTCTCTTCATTCATTGTACCTTTTGCCCTCGTTTTTCCCCAATCTGGTAGCAAATCTAGAGCAGCAAAACAAACCAGCACCATAAATAAATTCAGTAAACAGAGCAGATGTAGATAAAGCAGCTAATGTAGATTATATAGTACAGTACATAATGAGGTTCGAAAATTAGGCTGCTCAGCAGTAGCAGCTGACAGGTTCAACACAGACAAGACAAAAGAAGCTGCTTTACAGCAGCAGCAGCAGAAGTTGATCAGTGGCCCCTTGTGGCCTTGGCTAGGAGGACATCCGCCTCCTCCCTCTGGCGCCTCATCCACTTCTTGCTTCCCAGCCCCTTGACCTTGGACGCCTTGGGTCTGATCGGCGGCATGCGACCCTTCTCGATAGCCACCTTCTGGAGGTTGTGGAGGTGAAGACCGAGCGCCTGGTGCTTGGCCATGAAGCCATGGACGTTCACGGACTCGCTGCATGTCCTCACGTCCTCGGCATGCTTCATGAGGGAGTTGAAGTCCATGGCGCGGAGCCTCCTGGTGGGGCAGAAGGGGCACCTATACATGTCACCGGCGAAGAAGTTGTTGTACTGACCGGACTTTAGCCTCCTCAGCACATGACGAGTCTTGGTGTCCTTGGACTCGTCGTCGCTGCGGAGGTCACTGCTATCCTCCTGTTGGAAAAAACAGTAGAGTGAAATAAGGACATGATTGAGATACTTTGATTATCGGGATTGATTTTTTGCATAAATTAACTAAATGAGATCTCCCAATTATTCCCCAAATCTCAAACCAAATCGAATGCTGATCCCAACTATGAATAGGGGGATTCATCGAAAATCGAGATCTAACACAAGAGGATTAGCTACTGTAAAAATACGAATAGCCAAGCCCTAATATAATACGATCTAGCATCCAACAATGGGAACGGGGGAAGAACAAGGGAAGGGGCGAAAACCTTGGTTACCTCCAACCATGGGTTGGCGATGCTGGTGTCATAGGGGTTCTCCGGCCTTATGTAGACAACCTCCTCGTAGGGGTCCCAGCTGAGCGGGATCTGTCCGAGACCGGCGGGGGCCTCCTCGCCGGTGGCTATGGCGGATGTGAGGACGGGGACGGGGGTTAGTACGGGGACGGGGGGCTCCTCGCCGGCAGCCTTGGAGGCACCGATGGCCACCGCGTCGTTCTTCTCCATCGCTAGCATGGTTGGAGTTTTGTTGGGCGTTTGCAGAAGGTGATGGGACAGTGGAGACGGTTGAGTGAGCGAGTGCGTGATGAGTGGGAGTGGGGAGGCCTCTATTAAAGGATAAGGGAAGCGACGTTTCGTTGCACTACCATGCGCAGCGTACGCTAATGCACCGTGCATGGCCACACATGTCCGCTACTTCCCCGTGCACTGCACACACGTACCGTGAGTCGCGTTTTTTCCCTCGTGTCTAACCCTGGTGATTCATTTGTACTCAGTTTTGCCCTCGAGCGTAACACTGGCGGTTTCGTTCCATTTTTAAATCATTTTCTATTTTCTATTTGAATCCCTTTGTCACGCTTGCCCTTGGTTTTTAAGTTCTACTTAGTCTTGCCCTTGGTTTTTAAGTTCTACTTAGTTTCGCCCTTGGTTGCTACTCGGTTTTCCCCTCTCTTTGTATCCATCTCTCGCACATGTGCTCATCTTCGCTGCTACACTCTGATTGGTCGAGATAGTTGTCACACGGATCGTGCCCACCAACTGTTGATCCTCTGTGATCTAGCGGACAGGATAACCCTTATATCTGTCGAGGGCACCCCTCTATCCATGCAAAATAATGAGTATGCCACCGGAACTTTAACTCCATAAACAGATGAACTTGAATATTTTTTGAAGGGTACGAAAATAGAAATCCCCATAGTTTAAGGGTC
Organism: Avena eriantha; assembly: GCA_910589775.1. Taxonomy (NCBI): domain Eukaryota; kingdom Viridiplantae; phylum Streptophyta; class Magnoliopsida; order Poales; family Poaceae; genus Avena; species Avena eriantha. The sequence continues at coordinate 346,518,589 of OU342744.1, forward strand.
TAGATACGGTAAGAGAACTAAATATTATTAGTGGCCGGGCCAGCACAGTGATGGGTTGGTCGGCTAGAAGTTGCTGATTCCTAAGTAAGGGGACACTAGGCCGGTCTTGATATACTCCCTCGGGAATTTGCCATAAGCAGCGTGCTTAGCCTTGGTCGCCGACTTGTGTTTACTAGCCGGGCTTTTACCGATGCCAACCACATGTGGAATCAAGCTGGCAATCCTCGGTTGACTCCTTTCTTACAGAAAGGGCACCTGAGCTCCCCAAGTCGAGTGCGGAAAGGGATTATCCCGCTCTTGAGCTTCTTCATGACATGGCGGCTCTTGTTGTCCCTGGTCTCCTTGTCAGAGTCCATCTCACTTGAATACACCTGTAATGTATGGAATACAAACCGAAATGAGAAAAATAATAAATATATATTCCTTCCACCATTCCGAGTTACTTTCAATGCAATAACATGTCTATATAGGTTCAGCAGTTCATTACGGCCGTCTCCCCAGCTCGCTCCTAAATTAATGTGGTTTGTGTTCTTGGTAACTTATTAATAAATAAATAATGTGGATTCATTCAGAACAGACTAGATCTCTCCATGTACCGGTTCGTACGTTGCATCTAATCATTAGGACTAGATTTTTTTATGACGCCAGGATAGATTAAGCTCGAGCAAAAAATATGAAACATGAAGAAATAGATGTACCTCCGGGTACACGAGCGGAGCGTGTTCGTCAAACTCCATGCCCTCATTGGCGCCTCCAAAGTCGTCAGCACCAGCGAGCACATGGTCCCCCAAGGGGTTGAACTGCATGTCCTCCTCCCCTTGTGTTGCATGGTGCTCCTCCAGATCTGCCGCGTGAAGCACCACCCCGGCGGTGATGCCCGGCCACTCATCCCCACGCACTGGTTTCATGGAGAAGGTTCATGCAAGTACGTTCAAGATTGTGGGGTTTTGCTGGATAGGGAAGAGAGAGTAGTGGATGAGTTCGAATGGAGGACCCGGTAGGCTGGGTTTTTAATGCAAGGACGTTTAGGCCTCCTCAAGGGCCCTGATAGGCAGCTCTTCCGGCTCCGGCTGCCGCGTGCAAGGTTCGTGTGGTGGGGGCCTGTCGGAAGTGAGAGTGCAGGCGTGCTGCGTAGTAAAAATGGTATAACCCGTGGGCCGTGGATGACCAGTTGTCGTGCAGTAGATGTGTAGCCTTTGCATACTAGATTAAACATGACATGACCACTCGATGACTTTTTCGTGGACGGCATCATGTTACTTCTTGTAGAACTCTCATTGAGGGAGAGTTCTGTGTTGTCTCGCGCTGTCCTGTGAAGGGTATGACGTGTGCAACAAGCCTCGTTGGAACACACAGGATCAACGGTTGGTGTGCACGATCCGCGTGACAACTGTTTCAACCAATAAGGGCGTAGCAAACAGAGTGGGCACATGTTTGGGCTTCTACGAAAGAGAGAGGGGCAAAACTGGGTAGTATCAAAAAACCAAGGGCAAAGCTAAGTAGTATAAAAATGGAAAGTGGGTGTCTTGTACAATAAAATACATCATGGCATACATCAAATTATGCCAAGATAGATCCACTAGAGTTCATTGCATGTGTGTTCTTTCCACAAACCACATATGTATCCACTTGAGTCATAGCATGTGTGTTCCTGTCATGAACCATATTTGGATCCACCAGAGTCATTGCATGTGTGTTCTTTTGACAAACCACATATGAACCCACTAGAGAAATTGCATGTGTGTTCTTTCCACAAACCACATATGCATCAACCAATGTCATTGCATGTGTGTTCCTATCATGAACCGCACATGGATTAACCAATGTCATTGATGTGTGTTCCTGTCAAGAACCACATATGGATCCACCAGTGTTCATTGCATGTGTGTTCCTGTCATGAACCACACATGGATCAATCAGTGGCTATTGCATGTGTGTTCTTTTCACAGACCACATATGGATCCACTAGAGTCATTGAATGCGTGTTATTTCCACAAACCACACATGGATCGACCAATGGTCATTCCACAAATCACTGTTATACATTTCCATCATGTTATTAAGGTACAAATTCTTTCACTAGGTCTTCCTTGTATGAATTTGAATCACTCAGGGCATCGATGACATGCTTAACCTGATACAAACAAGAAAATGAGCATAAAACTGTGAGCAATAGCAATCATATGTTGGAGAATAGAGAGATTCTAAATAAAAAATGAAATAGTGGCATAAAAATGCTTTCTCTATTTCTAGTTGATACCCCACACGTTGATGCAGGCATAAGAGAATAATTTCAGATATAAAATATACATGATCGATCAAGCATGAAGACAAGAACGATTATGTATTGCCAATAGAATCTAAAATCATGTGTACAGTAGGGAATTATTAGCTACTACTTCAGCATCAACATAACTTGAAGTTTATAGAGGACCCAATTTATCTTTCTTTTTGGAATAGTTCATGTATATTGTACAGTACTGTGGCTTGTTCTACTTTTGAATTTTATTCTATGTTTGCCATAGTAAACCGATGTATCGATTGGAACCCCAAACACACTGCGTTATTGCAATAGCATACATGAAAGAAGAAACATAATTCAGTTTACAGTTGCGTGATTCAATCGCGAATACCCAAGGATGAAGCCACACCAATTTACAATATTCCATTTACTATGGGCAGATGAGCTAATGTGAAGATTTGTCCATTGAGGAAGTTAGCACGGTTGTCACTTAACCAAAATCATATTTTCTCACACACGGCAGACGAACATCACAACCATACCTGATGAGATGAGTATTGTAGTCCGTAGGTCTTCAGCAGTCGGAGTTCATCCTACTAATTTTGGTTGTCCGTCCACTCCTGTAGCTACAGGCGCATCAAGTTGCTAGTTTGCTACTAACACATGTATGTATTAGTAACACACCACATCTCAAGAATTCCCAAATACGGTAAAGCAAAAGACAGTTGCTAGTCTGCTACTAACTAATCAACATCTACCAAAAGGGTGGCAAGCAAGTCTGATATAGCACTCTATGCGTGCTGCAACAGAAAACAATTTAGGAGAAAAGAGCGATACAAATAAAGGCTTGATGAAATGGTTTGCCTACTGACGAATACTAAGTAATCAACTTTTTGAAAGTATGCAAATATCAGAGTAGCACACTGTTGTACCTCACACAACACATACAGTCACTCTAGTGAATTTACATTAACCTGTAAATATTCAGATAAGCAGAAAATAAGAATTGATTAAAGATTAATACTCTCAAACTTGGTAGAGTAGGCATTTAACAGGTACAGGATAAAATCTTGCATATTCTAGGTATAGAAAGCACATATTTGTTGCAAATAGTGTTTGTTGCATCTTCTCACCAAAAGTACTTGTATCGGTGGTCTGATCTATGCGCTAGGAATATCCAGGGCTAGCATATATGAGTAGGCAATAATGATTGATCTAGCCAACGGAGCTGGAAAAAATTGTGTATAGATGACCAGGGGGCAACGCCAGAGCCACCAGACGATGACGACAGGATACTAAAAAGTCCTAGAAAAAATATTAACGGGTCAAACATAGGGAAAAGGAGAGAGGAATTTGGAAACGGGGAAAAGAGAAGTTACACCTGGATGCCATTAGCCCGACGTGCACCCTGTGTTCCGCCTCGCTGCACCATGTTTCCTTGCTCCCGCGCCGCCGCATCGTTCAGTGCATCGTCGCCGGACAGCAAGGGCCGGAGGAGCGCCTGGCAACCCTACGAGCGACAAGGGCAGCGCCGTAAAGCAGCCATCGGAGATCCCTCGAAGCCATGACGAGGGAAGGAAGCGCGAATGGCTCTCGCTCGACAGCTTGATTTCATGATCGGGAGTTTTTTAGATGGGGAACTGGTAGTTGGGATGTGGCTGCGTTTGTGGCTAGGGAGGAGGGAGCATAGTTTAAAAAAGTACTCAGCGTATTAGGATATGTCCGGGCGTGCCAATGGGATTTAAAATTAATATGAACTCTGTCGGTTTGTACGCAATCTTTTTTTAATTCTACCAGAGCCCTATTACGGTACGTCTGGCGGTCTGGGCATGTCCATGCAATTTTAAAAAATCAATATCAACATCACTTTTTGGTTACGTTGAACGTGTCAAACAACACGTGGCAGACAGATTACATGGTTACTTTACTACTCATCTTTTATTAAATTTTAGCCACAAATTTTAGATCCAGCTATTAGTATAATTTAGATGATATGGATTAATGTGATGACATGTTGGGGTGGACAGTATATCCACATATCCTCATCATCGCAGGTTATGTGTGTTGTATGCCTATGTGTGTTGTAGCGAGGCACGCGGGTGGCGCCGGTCTGATCGGTATGGGCTGATAAAAGGATTATGTTGCTGTTGACAGACCTTTAAAGATGCTCGTCGGTAGCCGGCTTCGACGAAAAATACTAGTGACGGACATATTTTGAGGCCGTCACTAATCATAACTTTACCAGTGACAGGCATGTATACATGTCTGTCACTAAATAATTTTTTCACCCACCTGGTATCCATAAAAAATACTAGTGACAGTCACTTTTATACGACCGTCACTAGTGTTTTGAACTAGTGACAGACTTATCTTTGCCCGTCGCTGGTAAAACTTACTAGTGATAGGCCTAATTTTGTCCGTCACTAAGCACCTAGAGGCTATAAGCCTTTCTGCAGTAGTGCTTCTTTCCACAAACCACACATAGATCCCCCTGAGTCATTGCATGTGTGTTCTTTCCAAAAACCACACGTGGATCCACCAGTGGCATTACATGAGTGTTCCTGAAATGAACCACATATGGACCCACTAGATATATTGCATGTGTGTTCTTTCCACAAACCACATATGGATCCACTAAAGTCATTGCATGTGTGTTCTTTTCACAAACCACATATGGACCAACTAGAGTTATTGCATGTGTGTTCTTTCCACAAACCACACATGGATCCACCAATGGCATTACATGTGTGTTCCTGACATGAACTACATATGGTCCCACTAGAGTCATTGCATGTGTGTTCTTTCCACAAACCACATATGGATCCACTAGAGTCATTGCATGTGTGTTCTGTTCACAAACCACATATGGATCAACCATTGCTATTGCATGTGTGTTCTTTCCATAAACCACACATGGATCATCCAGTGTCATTGCATGTGTGTTCTTTCCACAAACCACATATGGATCAACCAGGGGTCATTGCATGTGTGTTCTTTTCCACAAACCACATATGGATCCACTAGAGTCATTGCATGTGTGTTCTTTCCACAAACTACACATGGATTAACCAATAGCATTGTATGTGTGTTCTTTTCACAAACCACATATGGATCAACCAATGGCATTGCTTGTGTGTTCTTTTCACAAATCACATATGGATCCCCTAGTGTTCACTTCATGTGTGTTCTTTCCACAAACCAATTATGGATCAACCAGTGTTCATTGCATGTGTGTTCTTTCCGCAGACCACATATGGATCCACTAGAGTCATTGCATGTGTTTTCTTTTCACAAACCACATATGGACCCACTAGAATCATTGCTTGTGTGTTCTTATACTAAAACCAGCACTAGAGTCATTGCATGTGTGTTCTTTTCACAAACCACATATGGATCCACAAGTGTCATTGCATGTGTGTTCTTTCTACAAACCACTTATGGATCCAACAGTGTTCATTGCATGTGTGGTATTTTCCACAAACCACATATGGATCCACCAGAGTCATTGCATATGTGTTCTTTTGACAAACCACATATGAACCCACTAGAGAAATTGCATGTGTGTTCTTTCCACAAACCACACATGGATCCACCAATGGCATTGCATGTGTGTTCCTGACATGAACCACATATGGACCCACTAGAGTCATTGCATGTGTGTTCTTTCCACAAACCGCACATGGATCAACCAATGGAATTGCATGTGTGTTCTTTCCACAAACCACACATGGATCCACCAGAGTCATTGCATGTGTGTTCTTTCCACAAACGACATATGGATCAACCAATGGCATTGCATGTGTGTTCCTGACATGAACCACATATGGATCCATGCGTGTTATTTCCACAAACCACACATGGATCAACCAATGCAATTGCATGTGTGTTCTTTTCACAAACCACACATGGATCCACCAGTGTCATTGCATGTGTGTTATTTCAACAAACCACACATGGATCGACTAGAGTCATTGCATGTGTGTTCTTTCCACCAACCACATATGGATCCACTAGAGTCATTGCACGTGTGTTCTTTTCACAAACCACCTATGGATCAACCAATTGCATTGCATGTGTGTTCTTTCCACAAACCACACATGGATCAACCAGTGTCATTGCATGTGTGTTCTTTCCAGAAACCACATATGGATAAACCAGTGGCAATGCATGTGTGTTCTTCCTACCAATCACATATGGATCCACTATTGTTAACTGCATGTATGTTCTTTCCACAAACCACTTATGGATCCACCAGTGTTCATTACATGTGTGTTCTTTTCCACAAAGCACATATGGATCCACTAGTCATTGCATGTGTTTTCTTTTCACAAACCACATATGGACCCACTAGAGTCATTGGATGTGTGTTCTTATACTAAAACTAGCACTAGAGTCGTTGCATGTGTGTTCTTTCCACAAATAACACATGGATCAACCAGTGTCATTGCATGTGTGTTCTTTCCACGAACCACATATGGATCAACCAGTGGTCATGGCATGTGTGTTCTTTTCCACAAACCACATATGGACCCACTAGAGTCATTGCATGTGTGTTCTTTCCACAAACCACATATAGATCCACTAGAGTCATTGCATGTGTGTTCTTTTCACGAACCACATAAGGATCAACCAATGGCATTGCATATGTGTTCTTTTCACAAACCACACATGGATCAACCAGTGTTCACTACATGTGTGTTCTTTCCACAAACCACTTATGGATCAACTAGTGGTAATTGCAAGTGTGTTCTTTTCCACAAACCACATATGGATCCACTAGAGTCATTGCATGTGTGTTCTTTTCACAAACCACATATGGACCCACTAGAGTCATTGCATGTGTATTCTTATACTAAAACCAGCACTAAAGAGTCATTGCATGTGTGTTCTTTTCACAAACCACATATCGATCCACCAGTGTCATTGCATGTGTGTTGTTTCCACAAACCACACATGGATCGACCAGTGGTCATTGAATGTGTGTTCTTTCCACAAACCACACATGGATCCCCCTGAGTCATTGCATGTGTGTTCTTTTCACAAACCACATATGGACCCACTTGAGTCATTGCATGTGTATTCGTTTCACAAACCACACATGGATCAACCATTGGTCATTGCATGTGTGTTATTTTCCGCAAACCACATATGGATCCATTAGGGTCATTGCATGTGTGTTCGTTCCACAAACAACACATGGATTAACCAATGGCATTGCATGTGTGTTCTTTCCACAAACCAGATTTGGATCAACTAGTGGCATTGCATGTGTGTTCTTTTCACAAATCACATATGGATCAACCAGTGTTCACTGCATGTGTGTTCTTTCCACAAACCACTTATGGATCGACTACTGGTCATTGCATGTGTGTTCTTTTCCACAAACCACATATGGATCCACTAGAGTCATTGCATATGTGTTCTTTGCACAAACCACATATGGACCCACTAGATTCATTGCATGTGTGTTCTTATACTAAAACCAGCACTAGAGTCATTGCATGTGTGTTCTTTTCAAAAACCACATATGGCTCCACCAGTGTCATTTCAAGTGTGTTCTTTCCACAAACCACACATGGATCGACCAGTGGTCATTGCATGTGTGTTCTTTCCACAAACCACATATGGATCAACCAGTGGTCATTGCATGTGTGTTCTTTTGCACAAACCACATATGGATCCATTAGAGTCATTGCATGTGTGTTCTTTCCACAAACCACACATGGATTATCTAGAGTCATTGCATGTGTGTTCTTTCCACAAACCACATATGAATCCACTAGAGTCATTGCATCTGTATTCTTTTCACAAACCACATATGGATTATCCAATGGCATTGCATGTGTGGTCTTTCCGCAAAGCACACATGGATCAACCAGTGTCATTGCATGTGTGTTCTTTCCACAAACCACATATGGATCAACCAGTGGTCATTGCATGTGTGTTCGTTTCCACAAACCACATATGGATCCAGTAGAGTCATTGCATGTGTGTTCTTTCCACAAACCACATATGTATCAACCAGTGTTCATTGCATGTGTGTTCTTTTCCACAAACCACATATGGATCCACTAGAGGCGTTGCATGTGTGTTCTTTTCACAAACCACATATGGAACCACTAGAGTCATTGCATGTGTGTTCTTTCCACAAACCACACATGGATCCACCAATGGCATTGCATGTGTGTTCCTGACATGAACCACATATGGACCCACTAGAGTCATTGCATGTGTGTTCTTTCCACAAACCACACATGGATTAACCAATGGCATTGCACGTGTGTTCTTTCCACAAACCAGATTTGGATCAACCAGTGGCATTGCATGGGTGTTCTTTTCACAAATCACATATGGATCAACCAGTGTTCACTACATGTGTGTTCTTTCCACAAACCACTTATGGATCGACTAGTGGTCATTGCATGTGTGTTCTTTTCCACAAACCACATATGGATACACTAGAGTCATTGCATGTGTGTTCTTTTCACAAACCACATATGGATCCAATAGAGTCATTGGATGTGTGTTTTTATACTAAAACCAACACTAGACTCATTGCATGTGTGTTCTTTTCACAAACCACATACGGATCCACCAGTGTCCTTGCATGTGTGTTCTTTCCACAAACCACACATGTATCCACTAGTGATTGCATGTGGGTTCTTTCCACAAACCACATATGGATCCACTAGAGTCATTGGATGTGTGTTCTTTTCACAAACCACATATGGATCAACCAATGGCATTGCATGTGTGTTCTTTCCACAAACCACACATGGATAAACCAGTGTCATTGCATATGTGTTCTTTTCACAAACCACATATGGATCAACCAATGGCATGGCATGTGTGTTCTTTCCACAAACCACATATGGATCAACCAGTGGTCATTGCATGTGTGTTCTTTTCCACAAACCACATATGGATCCACTAGAGTCATTGCATGTGTATTGTTTCCACAAACCACACATGGATTAACCAATGTCATTTCATGTGTGTTCTTTTCACAAACCACATATGGATCAACCAATGGCATTGCATGTGTGTTCTTTTCACAAACTACACATGGATCCACCAGAGTCATTGCATGTGTGTTCCTGTCATGAACCACACATGGATAAACCAATGGCATTACATGTGTGTTCCTGTCATGAACCACACATGGATCAACCAGTGGTGATTACATGTGTGTTCCTGTCATAAACCACATATGGATCCACCTAGTGTGATTGCATGTGTGTTCTTCTCACAAACCACATATGGATCAACCAGTGGTCATTGCATGTGTGTTCGTTTCCACAAACCACATATGGATCTAGTAGAGTCATTGCATGTGTGTTCTTTCCACAAACCACATATGTATCAACCAGTGTTCATTGCATGTGTGTTCTTTTCCACAAACCACATATGGATCCACTAGAGGCATTGCATGTGTGTTCTTTTCACAAACCACATATGGAACCACTAGAGTCATTGCATGTGTGTTCTTTCCACAAACTACACATGGATCCACCAATGGCATTGCATGTGTGTTCCTGACATGAACCACATATGGACCCACTAGAGTCATTGCATGTGTGTTCTTTCCACAAACCACACATGGATAACCAATGGCATTGCACGTGTGTTCTTTCCACAAACCAGATTTGGATCAACTAGTGGCATTGCATGTGTGTTCTTTTCACAAATCACATATGGATCAACCAGTGTTCACTACATGTGTGTTCTTTCCACAAACCACTTATGGATCGACTAGTGGTCATTGCATGTGTGTTCTTGTCCAAAAACCACATATGGATACACTAGAGTCATTGCATGTGTGTTCTTTTCACAAACCACATATGGATCCAATAGAGTCATTGGATGTGTGTTTTTATACTAAAACCAGCACTAGACTCATTGCATGTGTGTTCTTTTCACAAACCACATATGGCTCCACCAGTGTCATTTCAAGTGTGTTCTTTCCACAAACCACACATGGATCGACCAGTGGTCATTGCATGTGGATTCTTTCCACAAACCACATATGGATCCACTAGAGTCATTGCATGTGTGTTCTTTTGCACAAACCACATATGGATCCATTAGAGTCATTGCATGTGTGTTCTTTCCACAAACCACACATGGATTATCTAGAGTCATTGCATGTGTGTTCTTTCCACAAACCACATATGAATCCACTAGAGTCATTGCATCTGTATTCTTTTCACAAACCACATATGGATTATCCAATGGCATTGCATGTGTGGTCTTTCCGCAAAGCACACATGGATCAACCAGTGTCATTGCATGTGTGTTCTTTCCACAAACCACATATGGATCAACTAGTGGTCATTGCATGTGTGTTCGTTTCCACAAACCACATATGGATCCAGTAGAGTCATTGCATGTGTGTTTTTTCCACAAACCACATATGTATCAACCAGTGTTCATTGCATGTGTGTTCTTTTCCACAAACCACATATGGATCCACTAGAGGCATTGCATGTGTGTTCTTTTCACAAACCACATATGGAACCACTAGAGTCATTGCATGTGTGTTCTTTCCACAAACCACACATGGATCCACCAATGGCATTGCATGTGTGTTCCTGACATGAACCACATATGGACCCACTAGAGTCATTGCATGTGTGTTCTTTCCACAAACCACACATGGATTAACCAATGGCATTGCACGTGTGTTCTTTCCACAAACCAGATTTGGATCAACCAGTGGCATTGCATGGGTGTTCTTTTCACAAATCACATATGGATCAACCAGTGTTCACTACATGTGTGTTCTTTCCACAAACCACTTATGGATCGACTAGTGGTCATTGCATGTGTGTTCTTTTCCACAAACCACATATGGATACACTAGAGTCATTGCATGTGTGTTCTTTTCACAAACCACATATGGATCCAATAGAGTCATTGGATGTGTGTTTTTATACTAAAACCAGCACTAGACTCATTGCATGTGTGTTCTTTTCACAAACCACATACGGATCCACCAGTGTCATTGCATGTGTGTTCTTTCCACAAACCACACATGTATCCACTAGTGATTGCATGTGGGTTCTTTCCACAAACCACATATGGATCCACTAGAGTCATTGGATGTGTGTTCTTTTCACAAACCACATATGGATCAACCAATGGCATTGCATGTGTGTTCTTTCCACAAACCACACATGGATCAACCAGTGTCATTGTATATGTGTTCTTTTCACAAACCACATATGGATCAACCAATGGCATGGCATGTGTGTTCTTTCCACAAACCACATATGGATCAACCAGTGGTCATTGCATGTGTGTTCTTTTCCACAAACCACATATGGATCCACTAGAGTCATTGCATGTGTATTGTTTCCACAAACCACACATGGATTAACCAATGTCATTTCATGTGTGTTCTTTTCACAAACCACATATGGATCAACCAATGGCATTGCATGTGTGTTCTTTTCACAAACTACACATGGATCCACCAGAGTCATTGCATGTGTGTTCCTGTCATGAACCACACATGGATAAACCAATGGCATTGCATGTGTGTTCCTGTCATGAACCACACATGGATCAACCAGTGGTGATTACATGTGTGTTCCTGTCATAAACCACATATGGATCCACCCAGTGTGATTGCATGTGTGTTCTTCTCACAAACCACATATGGATCAACAAGTGGTCATTGCATGTGTGTTCGTTTCCACAAACCACATATGGATCCAGTAGAGTCATTGCATGTGTGTTCTTTCCACAAACCACATATGTATCAACCAGTGTTCATTGCATGTGTGTTCTTTTCCACAAACCACATATGGATCCACTAGAGGCATTGCATGTGTGTTCTTTTCACAAACCACATATGGAACCACTAGAGTCATTGCATGTGTGTTCTTTCCACAAACTACACATGGATCCACCAATGGCATTGCATGTGTGTTCCTGACATGAACCACATATGGACCCACTAGAGTCATTGCATGTGTGTTCTTTCCACAAACCACACATGAATTAACCAATGGCATTGCACGTGTGTTCTTTCCACAAACCAGATTTGGATCAACCAGTGGTATTGCATGTGTGTTCTTTTCACAAATCACATATGGATCAACCAGTGTTCACTACATGTGTGTTCTTTCCACAAACCACTTATGGATCGACTAGTGGTCATTGCATGTGTGTTCTTGTCCAAAAACCACATATGGATACACTAGAGTCATTGCATGTGTGTTCTTTTCACAAACCACATATGGATCCAATAGAGTCATTGGATGTGTGTTTTTATACTAAAACCAGCACTAGACTCATTGCATGTGTGTTCTTTTCACAAACCACATATGGCTCCACCAGTGTCATTTCAAGTGTGTTCTTTCCACAAACCACACATGGATCGACCAGTGGTCATTGCATGTGTGTTCTTTCCACAAACCACATATGGATCAACCAGTGGTCATTGCATGTGTGTTCTTTTGCACAAACCACATATGGATCCATTAGAGTCATTGCATGTGTGTTCTTTCCACAAACCACACATGGATTATCTAGAGTCATTGCATGTGTGTTCTTTCCACAAACCACATATGAATCCACTAGAGTCATTGCATCTGTATTCTTTTCACAAACCACATATGGATTATCCAATGGCATTGCATGTGTGGTCTTTCCGCAAAGCACACATGGATCAACCAGTGTCATTGCATGTGTGTTCTTTCCACAAACCACATATGGATCAACCAGTGGTCATTGCATGTGTGTTCGTTTCCACAAACCACATATGGATCCAGTAGAGTCATTGCATGTGTGTTCTTTCCACAAACCACATATGTATCAACCAGTGTTCATTGCATGTGTGTTCTTTTCCACAAACCACATATGGATCCACTAGAGGCATTGCATGTGTGTTCTTTTCACAAACCACATATGGAACCACTAGAGTCATTGCATGTGTGTTCTTTCCACAAACCACACATGGATCCACCAATGGCATTGCATGTGTGTTCCTGACATGAACCACATATGGACCCACTAGAGTCATTGCATGTGTGTTCTTTCCACAAACCACACATGGATTAACCAATGGCATTGCACGTGTGTTCTTTCCACAAACCAGATTTGGATCAACCAGTGGCATTGCATGGGTGTTCTTTTCACAAATCACATATGGATCAACCAGTGTTCACTACATGTGTGTTCTTTCCACAAACCACTTATGGATCGACTAGTGGTCATTGCATGTGTGTTCTTTTCCACAAACCACATATGGATACACTAGAGTCATTGCATGTGTGTTCTTTTCACAAACCACATATGGATCCAATAGAGTCATTGGATGTGTGTTTTTATACTAAAACCAGCACTAGACTCATTGCATGTGTGTTCTTTTCACAAACCACATACGGATCCACCAGTGTCATTGCATGTGTGTTCTTTCCACAAACCACACATGTATCCACTAGTGATTGCATGTGGGTTCTTTCCACAAACCACATATGGATCCACTAGAGTCATTGGATGTGTGTTCTTTTCACAAACCACATATGGATCAACCAATGGCATTGCATGTGTGTTCTTTCCACAAACCACACATGGATCAACCAGTGTCATTGTATATGTGTTCTTTTCACAAACCACATATGGATCAACCAATGGCATGGCATGTGTGTTCTTTCCACAAACCACATATGGATCAACCAGTGGTCATTGCATGTGTGTTCTTTTCCACAAACCACATATGGATCCACTAGAGTCATTGCATGTGTATTGTTTCCACAAACCACACATGGATTAACCAATGTCATTTCATGTGTGTTCTTTTCACAAACCACATATGGATCAACCAATGGCATTGCATGTGTGTTCTTTTCACAAACTACACATGGATCCACCAGAGTCATTGCATGTGTGTTCCTGTCATGAACCACACATGGATAAACCAATGGCATTGCATGTGTGTTCCTGTCATGAACCACACATGGATCAACCAGTGGTGATTACATGTGTGTTCCTGTCATAAACCACATATGGATCCACCCAGTGTGATTGCATGTGTGTTCTTCTCACAAACCACATATGGATCAACAAGTGGTCATTGCATGTGTGTTCGTTTCCACAAACCACATATGGATCCAGTAGAGTCATTGCATGTGTGTTCTTTCCACAAACCACATATGTATCAACCAGTGTTCATTGCATGTGTGTTCTTTTCCACAAACCACATATGGATCCACTAGAGGCATTGCATGTGTGTTCTTTTCACAAACCACATATGGAACCACTAGAGTCATTGCATGTGTGTTCTTTCCACAAACTACACATGGATCCACCAATGGCATTGCATGTGTGTTCCTGACATGAACCACATATGGACCCACTAGAGTCATTGCATGTGTGTTCTTTCCACAAACCACACATGAATTAACCAATGGCATTGCACGTGTGTTCTTTCCACAAACCAGATTTGGATCAACTAGTGGTATTGCATGTGTGTTCTTTTCACAAATCACATATGGATCAACCAGTGTTCACTACATGTGTGTTCTTTCCACAAACCACTTATGGATCGACTAGTGGTCATTGCATGTGTGTTCTTGTCCAAAAACCACATATGGATACACTAGAGTCATTGCATGTGTGTTCTTTTCACAAACCACATATGGATCCAATAGAGTCATTGGATGTGTGTTTTTATACTAAAACCAGCACTAGACTCATTGCATGTGTGTTCTTTTCACAAACCACATATGGCTCCACCAGTGTCATTTCAAGTGTGTTCTTTCCACAAACCACACATGGATCGACCAGTGGTCATTGCATGTGTGTTCTTTCCACAAACCACATATGGATCAACCAGTGGTCATTGCATGTGTGTTCTTTTGCACAAACCACATATGGATCCATTAGAGTCATTGCATGTGTGTTCTTTCCACAAACCACACATGGATTATCTAGAGTCATTGCATGTGTGTTCTTTCCACAAACCACATATGAATCCACTAGAGTCATTGCATCTGTATTCTTTTCACAAACCACATATGGATTATCCAATGGGATTGCATGTGTGGTCTTTCCGCAAAGCACACATGGATCAACCAGTGTCATTGCATGTGTGTTCTTTCCACAAACCACATATGGATCAACCAGTGGTCATTGCATGTGTGTTCGTTTCCACAAACCACATATGGATCCAGTAGAGTCATTGCATGTGTGTTCTTTCCACAAACCACATATGTATCAACCAGTGTTCATTGCATGTGTGTTCTTTTCCACAAACCACATATGGATCCACTAGAGGCATTGCATGTGTGTTCTTTTCACAAACCACATATGGAACCACTAGAGTCATTGCATGTGTGTTCTTTCCACAAACCACACATGGATCCACCAATGGCATTGCATGTGTGTTCCTGACATGAACCACATATGGACCCACTAGAGTCATTGCATGTGTGTTCTTTCCACAAACCACACATGGATTAACCAATGGCATTGCACGTGTGTTCTTTCCACAAACCAGATTTGGATCAACCAGTGGCATTGCATGGGTGTTCTTTTCACAAATCACATATGGATCAACCAGTGTTCACTACATGTGTGTTCTTTCCACAAACCACTTATGGATCGACTAGTGGTCATTGCATGTGTGTTCTTTTCCACAAACCACATATGGATACACTAGAGTCATTGCATGTGTGTTCTTTTCACAAACCACATATGGATCCAATAGAGTCATTGGATGTGTGTTTTATACTAAAACCAGCACTAGACTCATTGCATGTGTGTTCTTTTCACAAACCACATACGGATCCACCAGTGTCATTGCATGTGTGTTCTTTCCACAAACCACACATGTATCCACTAGTGATTGCATGTGGGTTCTTTCCACAAACCACATATGGATCCACTAGAGTCATTGGATGTGTGTTCTTTTCACAAACCACATATGGATCAACCAATGGCATTGCATGTGTGTTCTTTCCACAAACCACACATGGATCAACCAGTGTCATTGTATATGTGTTCTTTTCACAAACCACATATGGATCAACCAATGGCATGGCATGTGTGTTCTTTCCACAAACCACATATGGATCAACCAGTGGTCATTGCATGTGTGTTCTTTTCCACAAACCACATATGGATCCACTAGAGTCATTGCATGTGTATTGTTTCCACAAACCACACATGGATTAACCAATGTCATTTCATGTGTGTTCTTTTCACAAACCACATATGGATCAACCAATGGCATTGCATGTGTGTTCTTTTCACAAACTACACATGGATCCACCAGAGTCATTGCATGTGTGTTCCTGTCATGAACCACACATGGATAAACCAATGGCATTGCATGTGTGTTCCTGTCATGAACCACACATGGATCAACCAGTGGTGATTACATGTGTGTTCCTGTCATAAACCACATATGGATCCACCCAGTGTGATTGCATGTGTGTTCTTCTCACAAACCACATATGGATCAACAAGTGGTCATTGCATGTGTGTTCGTTTCCACAAACCACATATGGATCCAGTAGAGTCATTGCATGTGTGTTCTTTCCACAAACCACATATGTATCAACCAGTGTTCATTGCATGTGTGTTCTTTTCCACAAACCACATATGGATCCACTAGAGGCATTGCATGTGTGTTCTTTTCACAAACCACATATGGAACCACTAGAGTCATTGCATGTGTGTTCTTTCCACAAACTACACATGGATCCACCAATGGCATTGCATGTGTGTTCCTGACATGAACCACATATGGACCCACTAGAGTCATTGCATGTGTGTTCTTTCCACAAACCACACATGGATTAACCAATGGCATTGCACGTGTGTTCTTTCCACAAACCAGATTTGGATCAACCAGTGGTATTGCATGTGTGTTCTTTTCACAAATCACATATGGATCAACCAGTGTTCACTACATGTGTGTTCTTTCCACAAACCACTTATGGATCGACTAGTGGTCATTGCATGTGTGTTCTTGTCCAAAAACCACATATGGATACACTAGAGTCATTGCATGTGTGTTCTTTTCACAAACCACATATGGATCCAATAGAGTCATTGGATGTGTGTTTTTATACTAAAACCAGCACTAGACTCATTGCATGTGTGTTCTTTTCACAAACCACATATGGATCCACCAGTGTCATTGCATGTGTGTTCTTTCCACAAACCACACATGTATCCACTAGTGATTGCATGTGGGTTCTTTCCACAAACCACATATGGATCCACTAGAGTCATTGGATGTGTGTTCTTTTCACAAACCACATATGGATCAACCAATGGCATTGCATGTGTGTTCTTTCCACAAACCACACATGGATAAACCAGTGTCATTGCATGTGTGTTCTTTTCACAAACCACATATGGATCAACCAATGGCATGGCATGTGTGTTCTTTCCACAAACCACATATGGATCAACCAGTGGTCATTGCATGTGTGTTCTTTTCCACAAACCACATATGGATCCACTAGAGTCATTGCATGTGTATTCTTTCCACAAACCACACATGGATTAACCAATGTCATTTCATGTGTGTTCTTTTCACAAACCACATATGGATCAACCAATGGCATTGCATGTGTGTTCTTTTCACAAACTACACATGGATCCACCAGAGTCATTGCATGTGTGTTCCTGTCATGAACCACACATGGATAAACCAATGGCATTGCATGTGTGTTCCTGTCATGAACCACACATGGATCAACCAGTGGTGATTACATGTGTGTTCCTGTCATAAACCACATATGGATCCACCCAGTGTGATTGCATGTGTGTTCTTCTCACAAACCACATAAGGATCCACCAATGTCATTGGATGTGTGTTCTTTTCATAAACCACATATGCATCCTAACCTTAGGAGAGCCCTAACCTGAGCCCCCCAATGGTTACACCATTACACCGAGTCTTCTAGAAGGCATGCCATAACACAGTTTTTCTGCTTGACGATTGTTACATACCGGTCGATCGGGGCGCTTGGACGATTGGGATGGTCTTCGTGAGAGCGATCCTCGAGTAGGCTGTTCTGCGACATGATTGGCCACGCTTGCTCTAGACAAACTGGCAATACCGGGCGCTCCCCTGTTGCGAGTGTTGATGGCTCAATGCACGGCGCCCAGAAAAGTGCTTGATGGCGGTGTTGATGTAGAGCTCGTTGGGAACCCCAAGAGGAAGGTATGATGAGCACATCAGCAAGTTTCCCTCAGTTATGAAACCAAGGTTTAATCGAACCAGTAGGAGCAAGGAATCACCCCAAAGGTGTTACTAGCTGAGCTTTGGCAGGGCGCACTACCGGTGCTAGTAGCAACGTGGAGACCTGCACAACACAACCATAGAACTTTGTCCCCAACTAGCGATGAGGTTGTCAATCTCACCGTGTTTTGCCGGAAACAAAGGATTAAACGTATCGAATGAAAGAAGTAAAAGTTTGCAGAAAGTAAACACAAAGCAGTAAAAGATTATAGATTGTATGTAAAAGAAAAGGACCGGGATCCATAGTTCACTAGAGGTGGCTCTCCTTAAGATAGATAACATGCTGGGTGAACAAATTACAGGCAATTGACAAACACCGAGAAATCAATACATGCATATACTAATCATCTTGACTCCTTTGAGACTTGATTGGGCATTATAACATAATACATAGACCGCCATCCAACTGCATCTATGACTAATAATCCACCTTCAGGTTATCATCCGAACCCCCTCCAGTATTAATTTGCAAGCAACAGATTATTGCTTTACGAACTGCATGTAAAGTAAACAATACGATTGTTCTATGAACAGAGGATCGTTGTTTTCTCCCTAGTATAAACAACACATCTAGTACCTTAGAGATTTCTATCACTTCCCCAGATTACCAGAGGCATTAACCCACTATCGAGCATAAATACTAACTCTTGGAGTTGCTAGCATCTACTTGGCCAAGATAGCTACTAACAACGGAAAGCATGCAAGATCTCAAATAACAAAGACATGATAGAATCAATAATCAATCTGAAATAGCATCTCAATATCCATCGGATCCCCGCAAACACAACATGCAAAATTACAAATAGATGATCTTGATCATGAACGGAGCTCACAAGATCTAGACATGAAAGCACAAAGGAGGAGAACCATCCATCTAGCTACTACATGGATCCGTAGTCCAAGGATGAACTACTCACGCATCACACCGGAGGCTTACATGGTGATGAAGAAGGCCTCCAGGGTGAATTCCCCTCTCCGGCAGGGTGCCGGGAAGAGACGGCGGCTACAGACTCTTTCGTGGATTTTTGATCGGGTACTTAGGGTTTACGTCCTAAGGGCATCTTATAGTCAGAAGGGGAGGCCGAGGGGGTGCCTGGGCTGGCCACACCACCCCCTGGCGCGGGCCAGGCCTGGCCGCGCGGCCAGGTGGTGTGGCCGCCCTCTGGCCCCTCTCCGTCTCATATTCTGGCACTTGATGACATCCGGAAAAATAGGCACTTTGGCTTTTGTCCCGTCCAATTCCGAGAATAATCATTTTCTGCCTTTCCTGGAACCAAAAACAGCAGAAAACAGGCAGCTGGCACTGTGACTCTTATTAATAGGTTAGTCCAAGAAATCATATGAAAAGTACTCCAAAGTTGGAACGAAACACAAGAAAGTGGATAAAACCAAGCATGGAACATCAAAAATTATAGATACATTTGCAATGTATCAACATCCCCAAGCTTAACTCCTGCTCGTCCTCGAGTAGGTAAGTGATAAAAAGAAAGAATAATTTTTGAGGTGACATGCACCATCAAAGACTTGATCAAAGTATTTGCAAAACATTCAAAGTTGGGATAATAGTACTTCAATCATAACATGAAAGACAAAGTTGTAGAAATAAGCAAAGAAATTATGATGCAACATGAAAAGGCACAAACAAAAGATTCATGAATAACAATGCTTTGCAAGACGTTTGTTTGTTTCACATAAAGAAAACATGGCATAATAGTATTCAGCTTGTCCCTCAATAGAGTAGCAAATATAAATGCATAGGACATCTTCAAAGTTCATAAGAGTGACTAGATACAATAGTTTAAAACAAGCAATATCAAAGTAGGCATCAATCAACTAGTCTTGGGACAATGCACATAGAACTAAGAATGGCCACTATGCTCTCAAAGTAGGTGCATAAAGATAGAAGGTGGAGACTCAATGTAATGGTGGAAGAAAAGCCTTTGTAAAAGAAGTAGGGATTCAAGTCTCATAAAGAGCTTCCAAAAATTATGGTACTTATAGCTTTCAGCTCTCATTGCCCCTATCATAAGCATCTTGAAGGTGGTTAAGGTTAAAGTGACACAACTAAGAGGATATGCTTGACAAGTTATAAACCAAAATATCATGCCCCTTACTTACGAAGCCGATCCTCATGCTACTCAACTTCAGTCACGAGTAAGCTCTTGTCATTGTAAGTATATGTGTATCATTAAGAACCGCCAACGGGGTACCCCTTGCACATGATACGGGAGCTTTCCCATAATCAAAATGACAAGGCAAGCAGACAATGAGCACCTCAGCGATCTTTTTATTTGCTATTTGCATAGGTTTTTATTGAGGATGCTTCATAGAATGCTCATTATGGTGATGCTGCAAGTTTCCACCATGATTAGGCATGGCTTAGGCTAGCGGCCCAGACGTTTCTCTAACACACATACAAACTCCATGATCTTACAAGTTCCACTTTTATTTCACACCGTCGGGATCCGTAAGTAAAAGAACATGATATCAACGGGGTACAAAGTACAAGTGCAATGTTGAAAGCGTTCCCCATGGTACATGGTTCTGCTAATTTCAACTTATAAAGCGCAAGCATATACGCAACAAAGAAGGACCCAATGGTTCAAGTTTATTAGATTCAATAAGTAAAGTGTGTCATCAAGTTCGTGAGAGCTTTAATCACTAGTTTTGTCATAACAAGTTTATTTTGGAAGGTAAACAAAAGCATGAATATACTTGGAATAGCATAAGCTAGTAGGTAGGTATGGTGGACTCTTTGGAATAACTTGGTTTAGGGAGTTGGATGCATGAGTGGAACTCAATCTTTGTTGTGGAGGCTAGCAAAACTAAAGGATCATAAAGGCTATGGTGACTTGAGATAGTCATAACATGGTTTGAGCATGTGCCAAGTCAACCCAAATAAAGCATCAAAGGAGAATACCACTATACTATGCTTTAATATGCTAAAACAACACATGATTCATCCAAGGCACATTAAGCAATCTCAATTGTTTATAACAAGTCATGCTACAGAAAAGAATACTAAGCATAAAGCCAAAAAAATATCAAGCATGGCATGACAAAGCATAGGCCACAGTCAAAAACGAGCTCTTTTTAACACATAAGTATGAACTTCCCTACTCTTTTCCAAACCAAACCAAACTATTTGCAAACCAATGTATGAAAGAGGGGGTACAACCAATTTATTCAGAAAACTAAGCAAACAAAGCAAACTAAAAACCAAAACAAAAACGAAAAAAGAAGACGCTCCAAGAACAACACAACTGTGCATGAAACAATAAAAATGAAGTGTTTGGAAGAAACCTGGGATTTTTATTGATGAAGAAGGGGATGCCTTGGGCATCCCCAAGCTTTGACGCTTGTACTTCTTGGATATTTCTTGGGGTGACGCGCGTGGAATCCCCAAGCTTGAGCTTTAGTCCATCCTTCATCTCATTACTCATTCTTTCCATACACCTGAAATTTTTCCTTCATACAAAACTTCACACAATCTCATTAGCAACATTATTGTACTTAAGATAAATAAGTCTTAAGGTTAAGTTATAACACCAAATAAACTTCCATTAGAACACTAGCTACTGTAGCTCTTCCCTCAAAAAGCTCAATTCCCCAAAAGAACTCAAGAAGGAACTAACAAGAAGCAAATGCAGAAAATGGCAGAAATCTGTCAAAACAGACCAGCAGATAAAGACGAATTTTTTCGAAGACCTTATGTTGCTCAAATGAAAACGTGTGGAAATAACGAAAGTTAGATAACAACCTGGGGCAGAAGCACAACAAATTACAGCTCAATCAGACAAAGAGATCTCTCTCATGAATTTTTACGGTGAAGCACAAAAATCTGTTTCGGGACAACAACTTTCGCAATCATTATTTCTCTCTCATTAGAGGTTACTCTTGGCACAAAAAGCAAATAAAAAGGATAAGGAGAGGTTATTACAGAGGTAATAACTTCCAAGACTCATCTAAAACTTTTGGGTTATCTCTCAATAAGTACTTTTCTTTAACGCCTTTAAGTTAGGCATAAGAAGCAAGAAAAAAATCAAGTATTCTCAAATGAAGAAGCATTAAGACCAAATTTTGTTTTCATAGGAGAAGCAAAAGAAATATTTTCTCTCTTTTTAGGGAAGTTTTCTATACCTTTCTTGAGTGGGAGTTGATATTTAATGGTGCCTTCTTTCATATCAATGATGGCACCAATAGTTCTAAGAAAAGGTCTTCCCAAAGTAATAGGACAAGAAGCATTGTATTCAACATCCAAAACATAGAAATCAACGGGGACATAGGAATTGTTAACCATAATAAGAAAATCATTAAGACTCCCCATGATTTTCTTTTTAGCATTATCATCAAGTGGGACATTCAAATAACAATCTTCAAGAGGAGGCAAATCAAGCATATCATAAATCCTTCTAGGCATAATAGAAACACTACTATCAAGATCACACAAAGATTTGAAATCAAAGTCATTCACTTTCATATTAATGATGGGTTCCCAACCATCTTCTTGCTTTATAGGAATAGAAGCTTTATGTTTCATCTTTTCTTGTTTAATCTTTATGAGAGCATCGGTAATGTGTTTTGTAAAAGCCATGTTCATAGCACTAGCATTAGGACTTTTAGCAAGCTTTTGTAGGAACTTAATAACTTCAGAGATATTTCAACCATCAAGATCAAAATCAACTTTATCATCTAAAGTAGTAGAACTATTACTAGCCTCAACACTAGTGGTGGTGATATATTTCTTTCAGCATTAGAGAGTTTCAATTGTAAACTAGAAATTTCCTTATTTAGACTCTCAAGTTGATGGCTAATGTTCTTCAATATGATAGATTGTTCCTCCATAGTTTTAGTGAATAGTTTATTCTGCTCATATTGCATTTGCATGAAGTTTTTAGTGGCTCTTTCAACTTCTAAAATTCTTCCTTCACTAGGTAATCCAAGTTTACCATTATAGCCATAAGTATTACTAGGAGGGTAGGCCCTATAATTGTTATTACCATCAGCATTGTTGCCAAAATTGTTATTTCTTATGAAGTTCACATCAACTTGCTCTTCTTGAGCAACCCAAGAGGCTAAAGGAACATTATTTGGATCAATATGGGCTTTCCCATTAACAAGCATAGACATAATAATATCAATCTTATCACTCAAGGAGGAGGTTTCCTCAACAGAATTTACCTTCTTACCTTATCGAGCTCTCTCAGTATGCCATTCAGAATAATTAACCATCATATTGTTCAAAAGTTTTGTTGCAGCACCCAAAGTGATGGTCATAAAGGTACCTCCAGCAGCAGAATCCAATAGGTTCCTTGAAGAATAGTTCAATCCTGCATAAAAAGTTTGGATGATCATCCAAGCAGTCAGTCCATGAGTGGGACAATTCTTTACCAAAGATTTCATTCTTTCCCAAGCTTAAGCAACATGCTCATTATCAAGTTGTTTAAACTTCACTATTTCACTTCTTATGGATATAATCTTAGCAGTAGGATAGTATTTTCCAATAAAAGCATCTTTGCACTTAGTCCAAGAATCAATACTATTCCTAGTTAAGGAATTCAACCATTCTTTAGCTTTTCCTCTCAAAGAGTAAGGAAACAATTTCAGCTTAATAATATCACCATCTATATCCCTATGCTTTTACATCTCACAAAGTTCAACAAAGTTATTTAGATGGGAAGCAGCATCTTTATTACCAATACCAGAAAATTGTTCTCTCATAACAAGATTGAGCAAAGCAGGTTTTATCTCAAAGAAAGTATTTTCAGCCACAGGTGGAGCAATAGGTGTGCTCATAAAATCATTGTTATTGGTGCTAGTGAAGTCACACAACTTAGTGTTTTCAAGAGTAGTCATTTTTTTGGGTTTTCAAATAAGAAAGCAAACAAGTAAAACTAATTTTTTTGTGTTTTTGATAAAGAAAAAAGCAAACAAAGCAAAAAGAAACTAAGCAAAACAAAAACAAAAAAGTAAAGAGATTGGTTATGAGGGACTCCCCTTGTGAAGATGTCCTTGACTCCCCGGCAACGGCTCCAGAAAATCGCTTGATGGCTCAATGCACGGCGCCCAGGAAAGTGCTTGATGGCGGTGTTGATGTAGAGCTCGTTGGGAACCCCAAGAGGAAGGTATGATGAGCACAACAGCAAGTTTCCCTCAGTTATGAAACCAAGGTTTAATTGAACTAGTAGGAGCAAGGAAACACCCCAAAGGTGTTACTAGCTGAGCTTTGGCAGGGCGCACTACCGGTGATAGTAGCAACGTGGAGACCTGCACAACGCAACCACATAACTTTTTCCCCAACTTGCGATGAGGTTGTCAATCTCACCGTGTTTTGCGGAAAACAAAGAATTAAACGTATCGAATGGAAAGAAGTAAAAGTTTGCAGAAAGTAAACACAAAGCAGTAAAAGATTGTAGATTGTATGTAAAAGAAAAGGACCGGGATCGATAGTTCACTAGAGGTGGCTCTCCTTAAGATAGATAACATGCTGGGTGAACAAATTACAGCGGGGCAATTGACAAACACCGAGAAAGCAATACATGCATATACTAATCATCTTGACTCCTTTGAGACTTGATTGGGAATTACAACATAATACATAGACCGCCATCCAACTGCATCTATGACTAATAATCCACCTTCAGGTTATCATCTAAACCCCCTCTAGTATTAAGTTGCAAGCAACAGATTATTGCTTTACGAACTGCGTGTAAAGTAAACAATACAATTGTTCTATGAACAAAGGATTGTTGTTTTCTCCCTAGTAGCAACAGCACATCTAGTACCTTAGAGATTTCTGTCACTTCCCCAGATTACCAGAGGCATGAACCCACTATCGAGCATAAATTCTAACTCTTGGAGTTGCTAGCATCTACTTGGCCAAGATAGATACTAACAACGGAAAGCATGCAAGATCTCAAATAACAAAGACATGATAGAATCAATAATCAATCTGAAATAGCACCTCAATATCCATTGGATCCCCACAAACACAACATGCAGAATTACTAATAGATGATCTTGATCATGAACGGAGCTCACAAGATCTAGACATGAAAGCACAAAGGAGGAGAACCAGCCATCTAGCTACTAGATGGATCCGTAGTCCAAGGATGAACTACTCACGCATCACACCAGAGGCTTGCATGGTGATGAAGAAGGCCTCCAAGGTGAATTCCCCTCTCCGGCAGGGTGCCGGGAAGAGCTTCAGATCCCTCCCGATCTAGGGATGGAGATGACGGCGGCTACAGACTCTTTCGTGGATTTTTGATCGGGTACTTAGGGTTTACGTCCCGAGGGCATCTTATAGTCGGAAGGGGAGGCCGAGGGGGTGCCTGGGCTGGCCACACCACCCCCTAGCGCGGGCCAGGCCTGGCCACGTGGCCAGGTGGTGTGGCCGCCCTCTGGCCCCTCTCCGTCTCGTATTCTGGCACTTGATGACATCCGGAAAAATAGGCACTTTGGCTTTTGTCCCGTCCAATTCCGAGAATATTCATTTTCTGACTTTCCTGGAACCTAAAATAGCAGAAAACAGGCAGCTGGCACTGTGGCTCTTGTTAATAGGTTAGTCCAAGAAATCATATGAAAAGTACTCCAAAGTTGGAACCAAACACAAGAAAGTGGATAAAACCAAGCATGGAACATCAAAAATTATAGATACATTTGCACTGTATCAAGTGTCACGACTCACGAGTTCAATGGGCCATATCCCAGTGTCACATCCCCATTACTTCTCTTCCTCTCCGTACTTCTCTTCCTTCCCCTCGAAGCCACTTTCCCCACTTCACTCACATCCTGCCTTAGCCGCAAGGCGACGACATCCGCCAATTCTCGGGTCGCTACCTTCATGCTAAGAAATCATTTTACAAGCTTTTGAACTTATCCTACATATTCCTGCTATTCGCCAATCTAACTGCTGATCTTTTTTCTGATTTCTTGACGAACTTCAGATGTGGCAGATGCTACAACCCAAGAATCTGGAGATCCTCGTGCAACTTCGCAGAGATGTTCCCGCTCGCGTGCTCCCACCAGGATGCTTTCACTGTTACTCCTCCCACGAGCTCCCGCTCCACGAGCTCGCGTGCCCGCACGGCGCGTGCTCCTGCACGGAGCCGGGCTACAACTACACCGGCCCGCCGGCAAAGCTTGTCGTCCACCTTGCAAAGGAGCACTTGATCGAAGTGATTAGGATCTCGTACGGGCAAGCCCAACTTCTCCAAGAGCAGGTGCCGTTCACTGACTCGGCTCGCTTCCGGCTAATTTTCCAGGAGGACGGCTCTGTTTTCGTCCTGATCATCACCGCCGGTGTTCCGGGAACCAGAGCCGGGCCCAGCATCGTGTGTGCCGTATGCGCCAGGTCGGTCTCGTGCGCCTGGCCCATATACACGGTGCGCATGTGGGCGAACGCCCAACCGCCATCGTCCGATAGCATTCTTGTGCTAGCCGAGGCACCGAGCTACCCGATGCCACGGGAGGTGGAGTATGTGGACCTAAGGTCGATCCTATGTGTGCCATCTCAGTACCTTGTCGGTGCTGGACCGAACATGCAGATGCATTTCTACATTTGTATCGAGAAGACCGACAGGGAAATGTAGTACTTGTGTTGTCGTTACTGTTAGACTTAAGCGATGCTTCTCAGGCGCGTAGATCATACGTGTTGTGCGAATGTACCCCAGTTGTAATTTTTAGTACTCCTTAATAATTCGATGAGTTATTATATTGGTCCAATCAGCTTGTTGTTGTCACATTGCAAAGTTCGCTTGTCTGGACAGACCGACAATACCGTGTGCTCCCGCACCCACATGTGAGTGTCACGTGTTCTGATGGCCCACCTGCCAGTGTCACACCCCCCTTCTCTTCCTTCCCCTCGAAGCCACTGTCCCAACTTCTCTTCCATCTTGCCACTCCCATATGATGGTTGTAATCTGATTATCGTTGGATTGTTTACATGTAATCTACGTTGATAATGCAACATGCAAATGGCAGAGACACAATTTCTAAAGTGGAAGCACTCACACGCTGCTATTGCACATATTTCTCAATATAGCACGACAAACCCATTACAATAATTGTACTCGCACTAAACACAACCGAAATTGTAACCATCCTAAACAACATCTAAACCCACATCACACCGTTGTCGTCGGAGTCCACCTCAATTGGTGACACCGCAGTGCCCTTCCCAATGACATCCACTCCCGCCCGTGGCTTGCCCTTTGCCAAGGAGGCAACAATGGTGTTCTGTACAACTTCGTCCCCGTCGTCCTCCACATCAGAATTGACAATGACGAAGGAGACGGGGTTGGCATGGACCGAGCGCCGTCGCGCCTGGCAGCTCCTGCTCGAGCTCGACGCTACATCAGTCCTTCTACAGGTAGGAGGGGACGAGCTCGGATACGTATCGTCATCGCTCCTCTCAAGAAACCATGGCCATTTGATACTACGACGGTAGGATCTTGCGGTGGATCCACCGCGGCGAGCCCTACCGGAAGCGGTGGAGCGGATGGATCTACCGGTGCGAGCCATGACAAGTTCCTAGGAGGGAGTAAGATTGTGGGCCAGGCGTGTCTGGTTCCTGAGCAAGGCCTCCCAGTGATATGTACGTGGGCAAGGTGCCAAAAAAAATTGTCCAATGCACGCGAGAGAGCTTTTGAACCACGAAGGTGCGAGGTTTGGTTGACAAGTCCACACGCTAGGTCCCCCACCTGTCAGCCGAATGTGGACGGTAGGATTTTGCCCGAGTTATTAAGTAGGGATAAATCACGCTTCACCACTACCCTGGCATCCAAAGGCTCATCTTTCCTCTGCCCTCGCTCCCCTCGCTCATGGCTCGCAACTTGTGTAGTTCATCTCGGGCGGAATCAGGGTCGGCTCAACACCGTCAGGCGAGTGCCCCCATCAGGTACCGGAGGGCGCCCTATGATTACTACCCTGATATGTTGTGTTTGTGCGGTCAGAGGATGCCAAGATGGATTTTGTGGACCGACAAAAATACTATAGGAAAATTCAACAACTGCAGCATCAGAGCGGTAAATTCCTACTGTAGTTACAATGGTAACCCGGATCTGGAAAGCGTAATGTAATTCTTTTTTTTTGTTTCCTTCGATCTACTACGCAGGAAGGGAGGGGGACTGGCTGTGATAAGTTTGTGTGGATCGAAAAGCCACTGACAGGTTTTCACAGAGAGCTTGTTCAGGATCTACGTGATGCTATGTGGGACAAGAAAGATGAGATTCACGCGATGGACCGAGAGATCCGGGAGCTTCGCCAGGTGCAGGGGAGGCAGGGGCAGGGAGGTGGTGAGACAGACGGGCTCAAGATTATGCCAGATAGTGGAAACAATTTCCTCATTATCTGGGCATTATCTGTTGCATTTGCAGTTTATGTTGCCATGTCGTTGTCCAGTAGCTGAAATAAGTTGTTGCTTCATGAAGTGTAGCAGCCAGCTTAAGAAATTGTTTTTCAGCCCAAAAACTAATCATAAGTGTAATGCCAATAGCAGGGATTTATTAAGCGCCTATAAATAATTCATGTCTATGCCACTAACACCCATCGATTTTGGAGACCCCTTAACCGCTCAGCTATCGTTATTGTTCAGATAGTAGTGGCACAGTCACAATTTTGGATTCAACTAGTGGCCTCGGCCGTATCCAATCCTAAAGTCGTGATACATTTTACTCCGAGTACGGGAGGCAGATTTTTTTAACCGAGTTTAACCGAACTACATATATAGGTTCAAGTTCAATACATCATTAGGCTTCTACACTGCTAGCCTTCTTTCTCTGCTTGGGTACCAACTTTCTTCCTCTTTCCTTCACGTCCACTGGCTTCTTCATCTCCTGCCTTCTTCCTCTTCCTGGGTGCCAATTTTCTTACCTTCACGTACCCTGCATCTCTGGGTCGAGGGAAGTCAGGCCAATCAGCACCAGAATCTTGTCCGGCATCATCACCCTTCTTCTCGAGAAAATTCTTAAACCTATTCACCTGAGGTCTTCCTCTACCCCTTTTTGTAATTGGCTGGCAAAGCTCGAAAGACAGTGGGACTTGAGGCCACTGAGATGGGTCTGTACATGGCTCGATGGATCCAGCGTACGCAACTCTGAACTTTTCCATATAGTAGTAGTCTGACAAATACTGATCCAAATGTGGTAGAGTTCTTTTATTCACCAAGAAGGCCAAGGCATGGTCGCAAGGTTTCCCGGTATGCTGCCACTCTAAGCAGGTGCATTCTCGCAGCTGGATGTTCACAACATCCCTTTTGCCACTCTTGGACATATCGACCACCTCATAGCTTCTGCTGGTTGACAGGAGAACCTTAAGATGAGCAAGTCCTTGGCTTCTCTTGTGCAGTTGCAGTACAAATGGCGGTAGCATATGTCCTCTAAGTCTCCTACTGATCTCTCTCCTTATATTTAACAGCTTCATGATCATACCACGTATGTTGTCCATCAAGACATGAACAAGACGCAGTTTTATGTCCTTCACCCAGTTATTCAGGCATTCTTCAATGTTGTTGTTTATGTAATCAACTTTGATGTCAGGGTTGAATTGACTCCTCTTCCATAGCTGCGAATGATGGATGGCTAAGTACTCTGGAAGTTCAGGGGCTTCCGCACAAATCTTGCTCATGAAATATTCGCTGCTACTAGGTTTGTAAACTCTAGCAATAGGAAACATGTAACGAAATACGATGCCTGCGTAGTGTGAGTACAAGTTGAGCATCATATGGGCATGACATTCTCTACCTTCAGCTCGCGGGAACACCTCCTTCACTGCATTCGTCAGCCCTTTGCATGCATCCGTGGATATAGGCAATGGATCCATGTGGCGTATTGATCTCCTGAGCTGCCTCATAATCACAGACCCACTTTTCCTTCGTTTATGTTTCAAACAGCCCGAATGCCACTGGGAACATCTAGTTGTGACCATCAAGTGTTGTGGCAAATTGCAGGCAGCCTTTCCATTTGCCAGTTAGGACAGTGCTGTCTACACTCAGATACGGCCTACAGCCGTCCTTGAATCCCTGTATGCAAGGTTTAAGCACCATGAAAAATCTTTTGAAATATTGTACCACCTTCTGGTTCGGTGTCAATCTCCACAACACTCCCCGGACACCTAGCTTGTACCTCCGCCTTGAAGCTATACAGCATCCTGAAGCTATTGGTCCAATCCCCGGGCAAGACCCCTAGAGCTTTCTCTTTACCTTTCCAAACCATGTAATACGGAAGGACAATGTTGTATTTAGAACCGAGGCTAGTCTAAATATTCTTCGCGGTATCCTTAGGGTATCCTTTAGTATGGACATAGATTGCATAGCCACCCACTCTGTATCAGCCATTGAGGATTTCAGTTTGCTGCATGTCAGACACATGTGTGGAGGGCCCATTTTGTTCACCTGCAACATAGATTCAATTAAAAGATAAGCGGAGTCGACTAGTTGCTAGAAAGATATCACAAATCAATTGTAGTTATAGAGTGAAAAGAGAGAGAGAGTTCTAATGGTTTGCTGCATTCATTGCCCCAGTACCCTAATTGCAATCGACGCAGGTAAGGCTCTTGTTGTGATCCTCCATGGTATTTGTACCTCGGCCCATCCATTCATCCACGTTAACTTGCAAACGGGCTCATACCTCTGGGCAGTGTTCTTCAGTCGATAAACGTCGAACTCCCCCTTGATACAAAAAGGCCGGAACGACATCCTGAACTCATGCATGCTCCTGAACTCGGTGCCAACCGAAATTATAGGATACTCATGGTCATGTTTCATTTCTTCTACTTCAACACCCAAATCATCGACTGTAATACCAGCCTCATCGTTAAGTTCCTCGTCTATTTCATCATCACCAGATTCTTGATCCTCTACAGTGCCTTCTTCTTCATCTGATTCAGAATCCTCGCCATCGTCTCTAATGCCTCGTACTACACACATCATATTGACTCCCATGGGTGGGGCTGCACCATCATCTCCACCCGGATGGACCAGAACATTGCCCCAGTCCACCTCACCGACTACTATGTTTTCTCCAAGACACTCGGTTGGTTATGCTGCAACCACATGGGGTGGTCTTACGTTTGCACACATCCCAGCTACTTCAGGGGACAAATAGCAGTCAGAATCAATTTCATCTTGAGTGTACAGAACCCTCTTGCTCTTCCTGTGTACATCCTCCTTCCTGATGTAATCTTTCCTGATGGTATTAGTAGGTCTTGACATCCGCGTTCCATTCCGCATCGAACTAGGCTTTTTGCTGCCGCTCTTAGGTGTGATCTCCTTACTGCCTTCCCTCACGGGTGTTGGCTCCAGGGTGCTGGCATTATTTCCTGACCTCTCTAGCGTGTTCTTCTTCGAATTGGCCCTTTTGCTGCTACTATTGGGCATGTTCTCCTTCATGCTGGCATTATTGGCTGACCTCAGCGGCGTGTTTCGCTCCAAATTAGCCACTTTGCTGCTACTATTGGGTGTGTTCTCCTTCGTGATGGCATTATTGCCTGACCTCAGCACCGTGTTCCGCTCCAAATTAGCCCTTTTGCTGCTACTATTGGGCGTGTTCTCCTTCGTGCTGGCATTATTCCCAGACAGCGGCGTGTTCCGCTCCAAATTAGTATTTTTTACTCCCACTGGGTGTGGTGGCCTCCGTGCTGGCCATCTTCGCCTCTTTGCTACCTCTCCTAGGAGTTTTCACCACTGTGCTAGCCCTCTTAGCGTTTTTGCTGCTACCGTTCGGTGTGGCATTTTGACTGGATCTCAAGGGTGTACTCTGTGGCGTGGTGCCTTTTTTCGTGTGACTCTTGGGCATCCTCTTCTCTGGCGTGGTCTCCTTGGTGACGTTCTTCTTTGGGGTGCCCTTTTTGGGGATCCTCTTCCCGCTCCTCTTTATGGCGCTCCTTTGTAAGACTCTCCTTTGTTCAAAGGTACCCTCAGTTGCACCAGCCCCAGTGATGCCATGGATCGGGTCACGCATGCCTTCTAAAAGTCCATCATCTCTATTGTCAAGTTCCAATTCCACTCCAACCATTTGCACTATCAAGTGGAAGTACACTTCACCTCTATAATGTTTCCTTGTAAACGGTACGACTAAATCCCTAGTATCTTTCACTTCGATAACCTTTTTGCTCCTGTAACCAAAATATAACAAACGTGCTTCCTGGGAGGACCCCCACAGCACCTTCACACGTAACGATGCCATCAGGTCAGATAACTCTACCACTTCAGGATCGTATCTTCCAAGGATTACATCAAAATCGTCATAGAATTTTTCTATGCCATCATCTAATTTTGCAGTATAATCCGCGACACCGATACGAACGATTACTTTGCCATCATCAGGTTCTTCAGGATAGAAACCTCCGAGAGGTTCGAGAGATGGAGCGGCACCATCAGACCCAGCCCCAATGCCACCGCCGCCATCACCAGCATCATCGTTAGCTGTATGAAACTCGGTGGAAGTACCAGGACTAGGAGCAAGGCGAGGGCCCTTAGCAGCGGGAGCTACATTACATGGTGGACAGGCCGGGCCCCTTCTAACAACAGCCACAATAGGATCAGCTGCTGCCATGCCACATCGATGATCAGGAGCAGTTCCCACAATAGCAGTGTTTCGAGTGCTAGCAGAGTCCAGACCATGAGCTGGCTCCAGACCAGCAGCTCGCTGAACCCGAGCACGGGTTCAAGGAGGACACAAGGCATCAGTCTTTGCAACAACAGTGGGGAAGCCTCCGGAAGCCTTAGTTTGCTCAACAGTTGCAGGGATTGGGTCAACAACGGCCAGATCAATAACAACACGAGGACGACCAGTACCAGTAGATTCCAGAGCACGGGTTCGCACAACTTGAGGATGGTTTCGAGGAGGAGCAGCACACGAGGTGGCGGTCTTGGAAACAACAGCGGGGCGGCCTATGGAAGCCTTAGTTTGCTCAACAGTGGCATGGATTGGGTGAGAAGCAGCCGCAGCAACACGGGCACAGGGACGGGGACGACTAGTACCAGCAGATTCCAGAGAAGAGTTTTCCACAACAGCAATACTGGGACTCCTACGAGGAGGTTTCCTGACAGAAGCATGTCGCGGTCGAGGAACCACATTTTTCTCAACAATAGCAAGGGTTCGAGTTAGACCTCCCTGTCCAATAATAGCTGGGCGACTCCCAATAGCAGGAGCTTCCTCATCTAGTATGTTACACACCAACATAACCACGTGAAGCCCAACATGATGTTTCATCAACCCAATTAGCTGACTTTCACATGCTATAGGAACCTTGAGGCCTCGTTCATCAACGATGCTAAACTGTGCAGTATGCTCTGGCCTCATTTCAGCAAGTTCACGCACAACAACAACCAAACCAGGGATAGTGCATAACTGCACAAGCGCTACTTCCATCTTCAGATTCTAAGCTTGTTTCCACGTGCTCTTCCCATGTGCTAATTTAATGAGGTAGCCGCAGATGGTGACCAGAACCGTGTATTTGGGTTCAGCAGAGATCCTAGTTGACAGAAAATTGGAGACAAAAGATAAGAATTGTTTGTCAGCGTCGTGCTAGCAAACAATTCTATGTTCGATATATCTCTGTAATGCCAATAGCCAGCTAGAAGTTATAGGTAGTGCGAATAGCAAAGAGAAGAGTAGCTCACCTGCAATTAGCCAGACGTACTTCTTCCTCGGCAAATGGATCTGCCATCCTTCGCACTGCTCAGCTCGTCGGCGGTAGAGGCGGGCTAGATCGTCGCAATGGCTGGCACGACATTTGGCATTAGAGCTCGGTAGCAGCGAGTAGGCGCGTCAACTTGGCGCTAGAAGTCAAATTCCCAAAGAGATCATTCTGGTTGGAGAGGGGATTTCGACGCCGCCGGTGCTAGGGTTCATGCGAAAGGATTGTAACTTCCTCGGTGAATTACACTCTTAGTTACATGCCTGGATGAACGAAAGTGGTTAAAATAGTACGGTGGGGCCCAGGGCCACTCACGGTAGACCTTTCGGCCGTCCTAACCACTTTCAGAACATCGGGACAAGAACGAGCGGCGTAATCGGCAGGCGAAGGGATCAAGTACATAAACAAATGAGTATGTATGCAAGCCACATACAACAGTCCTCAGAGCCATTCCATCTAAAAGAAATAGAAATATTGCAACGCCATACGGCAAGATTCAAATATCCTAGATAAAGATAATAATTTAGGATAGCTCCTCATACAACAAACATCAGAGTATCAGGCGGAAGCGGAAAACAAGATCCGAGTACGGATAAGAAGCAAATCGGCATAAGATGCCCCATAAATAAACACATCCCGCCCACAGATCTCACGGATCCCTGTTCCCGGAATCTCTACACCGAATGATCGTTGCCAACATCATCTGTCTCCTCCACCCAGTATCCATCTTGCGGGTACACCTGTTCATCTGAATCAAACAATTTATCGTGTGAGACCCTAGGGGTACTCAGCAAGTCTTTATGCCGCTAAAGGGGACACAACCTGGGGTGACGCAATTGCAGCAAAAGATAATACCTAACAATTCTAGAGATGCTCGCTACCCATCCACCTAACCAATGATAGACGGATGTCCGTTAATTAAGAACAACAGTTATAACAGTATAATTAACAGATCCATCCTCCTCCTCGCTTACTAACGAGGAAGCGGACGAACAACCCCCATCATCCGTTGGTAGTTTTATTAACCATTCCATGAGTATTGCACTATTACTAGTCAAGTACTTAGTCAAATTAAAAGCGGTACTTTAGTTATACTTGTCTATGATCGAGAAACTGTGCTCCAAGTCGTCCATAACTGCGGACACGGCTTTCAGAAAGATTTACCCTGCAGGGGTGCACGAATAGCAACACACACTCGATCAACCTCGGAAAAACCAAATCAAAACCCAACGAGGCATTCACGACAAAGCAATCGCAGGATTTAGAAATATTTCAGGGGGCCACCCCAATAAGCTACCCCTAACGAAGTTGGCCGGCTCTGAGACGGACCCAGGGTTTGTGACGACGGCTGTAAACGACCGGGAACCCGAAAATATGACTGGGCTTGTCAATACCGCGAAAACGTGGCGCGATCCAAAACAGTACAGGTGCTCCTCGCACAATCTTAAATAAAGCAGTAACATGGCATAAGTACAGGATAATAATAAAGCCCCAAACTAATTGTGGCCCCAAGAAATAAGAAGGAATCAAGCTCTGGCTCAGGGGGGTCCATAAGGCCTCCCGGATGTGGATAGTGCGAATAGTCAAGGAACAGGAATCAAGTACTCGAGGTCCTACGGGACACAAGTGGGCATGAAAAACCAAATAGCAGATGTTGCTCACCAGTGCCTCTTTCATTAGTTATCCCATTACTACTCCGGTTAAGTTGTTTAGGTACCTCATTGTTCATCAGACAATCACATACCCTACACATGCTTTTCTATGACTCGCATGGCTCAAACAACTCCTGTAGTAATGGCTCATGGGATGGAGGAACAAGCTTCGGTGGGGTTTAAAAATAAAGGCTATGCAGTACTTAGGATTCAATTTAATGCAATCGCAACTCAATGATGCAAGAATAAGATAGAGGCAATAGGTACTGTATGTATGCAAGCATGTGGTAGTGCTTGCCTGGCAGCCCAGCTGAAGCGAGAGATGGATCTGGGTAGTACTCCTATGATTCCTGGTAATTCTCCTGCTAGGCGTCTATTCGAAGAAGAACCAAACAAACAAGGGCCAACATAAATAAAGTGCACAAACATATGAATTAAAATGCGACAAGCAAACAAGCATGCCATGATGAATGATGCACAATTTGCATGGCATTAAAGTAGCATGGCAAAGGTGAGGGGTGGATACAAGAAATAAAGCATTTTACTATTTATTTAACCAAGTTTTATTGTCATAAACAGTTCAGATTTTTAATGATAACAGGATGCATGCTTCAAATCAGAACAAGGACTGCATAGATAGAACAGGCTCATCGCGCTGATCGATTTAGACATATTATTTGCCCAATTTGGAGTTATAGAATTAAAGTTATTAATTTATTAAGGGAAAGGGCATTTTATTGTAATTTTAATCATCTCGAAATTTAAAGTGTTCAAATGATATTTTGAATGGCATATTTGAATTCCTCACATTTTTCTGATACCAAAATAGATATCATTTGTATTATTTGGATTTATATTTGAAAAGTTATTTAAATCTGATTTGAATTTGAATTTAAATCAATTTAAAAAAGGTTTAAATTAAACAGCAAAGCAGAAAACCATTTCGTACTCAGATAGACCCAGCCCTAGTCACTAACGGGTGGGCCAGCGGCTGACGGGGCACACGCGCGCGAAAACTCTTTTCTACCGCGGCTCTACCTAGCCACTAAGGTTGACAGGTGGGTCCACGTGACAGGAGGGGGTGTACCAGACCGCGGGTTAAGGCTAAGAATCTACGGGGTGCTCTTTGTAAAATTCCCACAGAGGCTGGCTGGTGGGCTTGGCGGACTGCGGGTTGAGCGAAAATCAAAAAGGGGGGTTTTCTGCAAAAAGGGGGCCGCGATACTATTTCTCTTCTTGTTCTCTGACGGACTGGCGGCACGCACGGCGTGGCGCAGCGGGGATTCGATCCCGCGACCTCGCGCGCGCGAGCGGCGGCGGCTACCGCTGGGGTGGCTTGTGGTAGTTGGAGGAACGGGATCGCACGGCTAGATATGGTTCCCGCGTTGCACAGCGATAAGGCGACGACGAACCCGCCGTGCGCAGAGGGCGTTCGGCACGACGTCCGGTGAGACTAGGAAGCGGCGGCGAGATAGAAGATGTCTGGGAGGATCACGGGCTCACCGCGGGGTTGTCGGTGGGGTTGGCTCAGGCAGGGAAGCGGCCGATCAGCGAGGATGCAGGAGCTCCAGCGACCTAGGGTTTCGGGGAAGCGGCGAGGATCTGGCGGTCCTGGTGGCCTTCTCCTCCTCGCCGGGCCGGTCAAGGTGGAGCAGTGGTACCTCCTTGGACTTCCAGACCACCTCCACGACTCGCACGCCGGCCGGAACGACGAGACGCAGGGGTAGACGGCGGCGACTGGTGGCAGGTGTTGGCGACAGTGAAGAAGAAAGGAAGGAGAGGTAGCCTTGGGGGTTGGATCTGGGAGAGGCAGGGGAGCCGTGTGGATGAGGGAGAGCGAGAGAGAGGGAGGAGGTGGCGTGTGGGCACGGCTCGGGGTAAAGTGGCTTCGGCCCTTTCCTCTTTCTCCCTGATCACGTGGTCGAGCTGGGGCTCGACCTGGGCAGCCAGGGCAGGGGCAGAGGAGAGGGGCTGCAGGTGGGGTCGAGGAAGAGAGGAGGGAAGGTGGGCTGGCACGGCAGGTAAAGAAAGAGAGAGAAGAGGGGGTCGGGTTAGCTATGGCTAGGGCTTTCTCGACTTCGGCTAGGGTTTGGGGTGGCTAGATGAGTAGCTGGGGTGTGGGCCAGGGAGAGAGAGAGGGTCAGGTGGCCAGCATGTTAGAGAGAGGGAGTGAAAAAGAGAGAGGTGAGATGAGGTTTATATTAGGCTAGGTTTAGAGAGAAATAGAGGAAGAACTAGGGCTAGGGATTTAATTAGTTGTGTAGGTTTTTATTCTTGTGTAAAGGATCATCCCAAGAGGAGATAGTGATTGCTTTGGAACTAACATGAGATGAGGTGGAAGATTAACCAAGAAAAAGAAAAGATGTATGGGGAGGAGCCCTCTTTGAATCATGCATGGAGATAAATAAAAGAAAAAGATGTGGATGAGAATAAGGGGAATGATGGATAGATGATGTAGATGATCTCACAAGAAGAACCACCAAAACAAAGGAAAAATAAGTGGTTGAAAGATGGTGATGATGGTTGCATGGCCCATGCAAAAATAATAAATGCCATGATTGATTTTGTGAAAACAATAATAATATGGCATTATACTTATGAATTTCCAAGAAGTGTAATAAGGCCAATCAAAAGAATTAATAGAATTGGATCCACCCCATTCACATGAGCTAAGAATAAATTCAAAAGAAAAGAAATACAAGCTCATGGTTTAATGGGATGGTGGAATTATAAGGTGGTGAAAAAAA
Organism: Avena eriantha; assembly: GCA_910589775.1. NCBI lineage: Eukaryota > Viridiplantae > Streptophyta > Magnoliopsida > Poales > Poaceae > Avena > Avena eriantha. The sequence continues at coordinate 346,557,139 of OU342744.1, forward strand.
AGTGATGGAGTTGAATAAAAGATATGCCCCCAACTCAACTTAGGCATTTAAACAATATATCAATAACCAAATACAATATCAAGAGGCAAATACAATTAATAATGCATATGAGAGAAGAACCAAAAGAAAATGGTTTTATATGATGCTCAAATGCAAGGTGGCATGATGATATGAGCATGATATAATTATGATGCAACAATTGTATATAGGAAGTAGCCAATATCTTACTAGACCAAGTAGCATTACAATTGTTAGACAATTGGGATGCTACAACTCTCCCCCACTAAACAGGAATCTCGCCCCGAGATTCTAGGAAGAAGAAGACTCAAAGAGGGTAGGGTACTTGGCACGGAGCTCATCTTCACGTTCCCAAGTGGCTTCATCAACGGAATGGTGCGACCACTGCACCTTGCAGAACTTGACAGACTTGTTGCGAGTCCTTCTTTCTGCGACTTCTAGAATTTTTGTGGGGTGTTCTTGATAAGACAGATCTTCTTGGAGATTGATGAGTTCATGGTCCACGGTCCTTCCGGGATCCTTGAAGCACTTCTTGATTTGAGAGATGTGGAAAACATCATGGACTTTGAGTTGTTCAGGGAGCTCAAGAGCATAAGCAACTTCTCCTCTTCTTCCACGAATTTTGAAAGGACCGATGTATCTAGGAGCCAGCTTTTCTTTGATACCAAAGCGGTGCGTGCCTCTCATGGGAGTGACACGAAGGTAAACGAGATCACCAGGGACATACTCCATGTCCGTGTACTTTCTGTCATAATTTCTTTTCTCGCGACTTTGAGCAATCTTCAGGTTTTCAAGAATGATGTGAACTTTCTCCTCCGCTTGAGTTACAATGTCGGGGCCAAACAATATTCTTTCACCTGTGCCCGACCAACCAATCGGAGTTCTGCATTTGCGACCATAGAGAGCCTCAAATGGTGCCATCTTTAGACTTTTCTGGAAACTGTTGTTGTAAGAGAATTCAGCATAAGGAAGACATTCTTCCCACTTCATGCTGAAAGAGATAACGCAAGCACGGAGCATATCTTCCAGAATCTGATTGATTGTTTCAACTTGTCCTTGTGACTGAGGGTGGTAAGCTATGCTGAAGTTTAATTTTGTTCCCAAAGCATTTTGGAAACTTCCCCAGAACTTGGAAGTGAAGATGCTTCCACGGTCTGAACTGATCTCAAGAGGAACTCCATACAGAGAGACAATTCTGCTGATATAGAGCTCAGCCAACTGAATTGCAGAAATTGTTTCCTTGACTAGAAAGAAGTGAGCTACTTTGGAAAGCCTGTCAATGACAACAAAGATTGCATTGTTGCCCTTCTGCGACCTTGGAAAACCAGTGATGAAGTCCATCTCTACTTTCTCCCATTTCCATTCCGGAGGCTTCAATGGCTGTAGAAGACCGGACGGTTTCTGATGGACAGCTTTAACTCTGCGACAGACATCACACTCCGAGACATACTTGGCACAATATCGTTTCAACCCAGGCCACCAATATTGTGTTTTCAAGTCCATGTACATCTTAGTGCTGCCAGGGTGGATAGAAAGAACAGAATCATGCGCCTCCTTGAGAACTTGCTCTCTTAAACCCGGGTAGTTCGGAACAAACATCCGGTGTTCAAAGAAAAGAGTGCCTTGGTCATCTACGTGGAAAGACTCATACTTCGGAAGCTGAATGTTGGAGATGATCTTTTTAGTGTAAGGGTCACCAAGCTGAATGGAACGGACCTTTTCTTCCAAGAGAGGTGTTGCTAGAAGGTTCAGAAGATACCCTTGATCTACAATTTCAAGGTTGAGCTTGCGGAATTCCTCGTACAAGAGAGGCTGTTGTTCTTCCACCATGAGATTGTTAACATAAGCTTTTCGGCTGAGAGCATCGACCATGACATTAGCTTTGCCCGGAGTGTAGTTGATGGTCAAATCGAAATCATTGATTGTTTCAATCCACCTCCTCTGACAAAGGTTGAGATCAGGCTGTGTGAATATATACTTCAGACTCTTGTGATCAGAAAAGATCTCACAACGGTTGCCAAGCAAGTAATGCCTCCATACTTTCAAAGCAAAGACAACTGCTGCGAGTTCGAGGTCATGTGTAGGATAGTTGATCTCATGCGTCTTCAACTGACGAGAGGCATAAGCAACAACTTGTTTTTCTTGCATAAGGACCGCACCCAATCCTTGCAATGATGCGTCAGAGAATATCTGGAAAGGCTTTGATGTATCTGGAGGAACCAAGACTGGTGTGGAAGTGAGCTTCTCTTTGAGTGTTTCAAAGCTTGCTTGACATGCAGGAGTCCAAAGGTATTTCTTGCATTTCTTGAGGAGATCGGTAAGAGGCTTCGCAATCTTCGAGAAATTTTGAACGAAGCGACGGCAGTAACTAGCCAAACCAAGGAAACTCCGGACTTCTTTGACATTTATGGGTGGAAGCCAGTCCATAATTGTCTTAATAGTTTCTGGGTTGACGGCGATGCCCTTGGCAGAGATGACGTGACCAAGGTAGGTGACTTGAGGCAGCCAAAACTCACACTTGGAGAACTTTGCATACAGGCGGTTCTCACGAAGCTTGTTTAGGACACACCGAAGGTGTTCTTCATGTTCTTCCTTAGACTTAGAATAGACTAGAATGTCATCCAGATAGACCACAACGAACTTGTCAAGATACTCCATGAAAACTGAGTTCATAAGCCTCGAGAAGGTGGCAGGTGCATTGGTGAGACCGAAAGACATGACCGTGTACTCATACAGGCCATAGCGGGTGGTGAAAGCTGTTTTAGGAACATCTTCCTTGCGAATCTTGATTTGATGATAACCACTTCTCAAGTCAAGCTTAGAGAATACCGCAGCTCCAGCTAGTTGATGAAGAGATCATTAATCCGCGGAAGGGGATATTTATTCTTGATGGTTTTAGCATTGAGTGCCCGATAGTCAACACAGAGTCTATCAGTCTTGTCTCGCTTCTTCACAAAGATGGTTAGACTGCCCCAAGAAGAAGTACTGTGCTGAATGAAACCCAACTTCTCTTGTTCATCCAACTGACGTTTGAGTTTAGCCAACTCAGCAGGACCCATTTTATAAGGCCGCTTGGAAATAGGAGCGGTACCAGGTTCAAGTTCAATGAACTCGACCTCACGATCCGGAGGCATACCTGGCAACTCTTCAGGGAAAACATCTGGAAACTCATAGACTACAGGAACACTCTGAATACCTTCCATAGCATCATCAATCAGAGCCGCCAAAGAATAAAGATGAATTGCAGGAGTCAGACTTGGAGAATATACTATATGGCCTTCAGGAATTTTCAGAGAAACCGAACGTTCAGCACAATCAATCACAGCTGCATTTGCTGTTAACCAATCCATGCCCAAGATAACATCAATATCAGAATTCCCCAAAACAATTAAGGAAGCCGGAAATGAAGAGCCACCAATCTCAATTTGATTGCCATGGCTGATCTTGGTAGATAACAATCTTTCCCCGGGAGAAAGAACCATTAACTTTTTATCCAGCTGGTCTATAACAAGCTCATGCTCATTTGAAAATTTGTGAGACACGAAAGAATGTGAAGCACTAGAATCAAACAAAACTCGTGCAGGAACTGAGTTAACAGGAAGCATACCCATGACAACTCCAGGTGCATGCTCAGCTTGAGCGACGTTGACACAGTTGGCACGAGCAACCGTAGACCCATGCTTGGTGTTGATGTTGAGAGCCCGAGGTGGAGGTGCACGAACCATAGAAGAGCTTGCCGCAGGTCTTGGAGGTGGTGGTGGAAGAGCTTTGTTGTTCATTGCACAATTCCAGTGCTGATGCCCAGTGTTTCCACGAGTATAGCAAGCACCAGGTGGACGTGGAGCAACGTAGCCAGGGACTCTGCTAGGCGCTCCAGGGTAGTTGTGGTTGTAGCCCCTGGGAGCCGCAGTGAAGGAGTTTGGTGGCCTTGGTGCGTAGCTTGATGGTCTTGGTGGAGCAGGGAGCGACGGTGGGGTGTTAGGAACCCAGACACGACGCTTAGAAGGAGTTGTCATAGCAGAAGAGCTTGCTGTATCACGGCTGTGTTTCATTGACTCCTCAAACACTTGCCTCCTTGCTTCTTCCTGCAGAGCTGTGTGTTGGAGTTCCAGGAAAGATGCCGGCCTTGCATGAGTGATTGCATATTTGATGGAAGCATTGAGGCCTTGCCGAAACCTCTTTTGCTTCTTCTTGTCATCAGAGATCTCATCGCCACCATAACGAGAAAGGTTCATGAAGTTTCTGATGTAGGTGTTGACATTGTCAGTGCCCCGCTTGAGGTTGAGAAACACTTCCTTCATCCTTTCCATGACAATTTTTGACAGATATTGCTCTTTGAAAGCAGCAGTGAACCGCTCCCAAGTAGGCTGAAAACCAGAAAGATCTGCCATGAGGTAATTTTCCCACTAGAGAGTTGCATCTCCCTTCAGAAGGTGAGTGGCACATTTGACCCATTCTTGCTCGGGAACATCCGCAGTCATCAGCAACCTTGACACTTCACGAAGCCAATCATCCGCATCAAGTGGCTGATCAGACACCTCAAATTGGCGTGGGTTGAACTTGAGAAAACTCTTGATGTCTCCTCGCTTGGGAGGTGGAGGTAGCGGAACAAACTCATTCCTCCTCACGCTTTCCTCGAAGCGCTGCTGGTTCTGCTGCATAGTGCCCAAAGCATTTGCAATACTTGCCAAAGCAGCCCCAAGTTCAGGTGGTATGTCCTCCTCAGAACGGCGTGGTGGTGCCATCCTGTGATTGATATAAAACACAAGTCAGTACTATAATGGAGAATGATAATAATCCAAAATAGTACCAAAATGGAATTAACCAAGATTAAAGGATGCAATTCACTGAGATGATATTAAAATATCAACAAAGTTCAAGGCAACTAGAAGATATTAAGCATAACGCACACGACTGAACAAGGAGTGTGGTACACAACTAACAAAGAAAAACTTTCCACAAATTTTGGCATTAAAATACCACTATATGCGCAAAACCACTTCACGAATAAAGATTAGTAACTCTACTAGTTCAACATACAAGAGAAAATGATAACTGTAGTGGTATGGTCGCGACTCCATCCCGCACTCAAATCATTACTCCGCACATGAATCAGTAAAACACATATCCCAACACCTTCTTCTTAAGATGAGCCTAAAGATTGGTAACTACGAAAAAGAACACCCCAACAAGATAACGTCGGATAACAAAGAGTAAGATAGATCGCATCGGTTTACAAAGGCATGTCGGTATGGAATATACCAACAGTTGATAACCAAAAGACAGATAGTGATAACATTTGGATGCAACAGATAGACAAAGAATTCACACACACACACACACACACACACAACCTATGGTACTACGGAACCCAGAACACGTGAATCCTAGTTTGAATTTTAGAAGAGGATTGAAAACGTTACACTTCCTTACCAGAAAAGGGTGGGTGGGTGGGTAAGAAGAAAAATGGAAGTTGTCCTACTCTCATTTTTTGTTTTTCCCTAGTATACATAACTACCAAAATATTTGCTAGACTGACAACGACCATTTGGCTGAGACCCTGAAGGGCGGGATGGCTCTGATACCAATTGTAACTACCTCGGTGAATTACGCTCTTAGTTACATGCCTGGATGAACGAAACTGGTTTAAATAGTACGGTGGGGCCCAGGGCCACTCACGGTAGACCTTTCGGCCGTCCTAACCACTTTCAGAACATCGGGACAAGAACGAGCGGCGTAATCGGCAAGCGAAGGGATCAACTACATACACAAATGAGTATGTATGCAAGCCACATACAACAGTCCTCAGAGCCATTCCATCTAAAAGAAATAGAAATATTGCAACGCCATACGGCAAGATTCAAATATCCTAGATAAAGATAATAATTTAGGATAGCTCCTCATACAACAAACATCAGAGTATCAGGCGGAAGCGGAAAACAAGATCCGAGTACGGATAAGAAGCAAATCGGCATAAGATGCCCCATAAATAAACACATCCCACCCACAGATCTCACAGATCCCTGTTCCCAGAATCTCTACACCGAATGATCCCCGTTGCCAACATCATCTGTCTCCTCCACCCAGTATCCATCTTGCGGGTACACCTGTTCATCTGAATCAAACAATTTATCGTGTGAGACCCTAGGGGTACTCAGCAAGTCTTTATGCCGCTAAAGGGGACACAACCTGGGATGACGCAATTGCAGCAAAAGATAATACCTAACAATTCTACAGATGCTTGCTACCCATCCGCCTAACCAATGATAGACGGATGTCCATTAATTAAGAACAACAGTTATAACAGTATAATTAACAGATCCATCCTCCTCCTCGCTTACTAACGAGGAAGCGGACGAACAACCCCCATCATCCGTTGGTAGTTTTATTAACCATTCCATTAGTATTGCACTATTTACTAGTCAAGTACTTAGTCAAATTAAAAGCGGTACTTTAGTTATACTTGTCTATGATCGAGAAACTGTGCTCCAAGTCGTCCATAACCGCGGACACGGCTTTCAGAAAGATTTACCCTGCAGGGGTGCACGAATAGCAACACACACTCGATCAACCTCGGAAAAACCAAATCAAAACCCAACGAGGCATTCACGACAAAGCAATCGCAGGATTCAGAAATATTTCAGGGGGCCACCCCAATAAGCTACCCGCAACGAAGTTGGCCGGCTCTGAGACAGACCCAGGGTTTGCGACGACGGCTGTAAATGACTAGGAACCCGAAAATATGACTGGGCTTGTCGATACCGCGAAAACGTGGCGCGATCCAAAACAGTACAGGTGCTCCTCGCACAATCTTAAATAAAGCAGTAACATGGCATAAGTACAGGATAATAATAAAGCCCCAAACTAATTGTGGCCCCAAGAAATAAGAAGGAATCAAGCTCTGGCTCAGGGGGGTCCATAAGGCCTCCCGGATGTGGATAGTGCGAATAGTAAAGGAACAGGAATCAAGTACTCGGGGTCCTACGGGTCACAAGTGAGCATGAAAAACCAAATAGCAGATATTGCTCACCGGTGCCTCTTTCATTAGTTATCCCATTACTACTCCGGTTAAGTTGTTTAGGTACCTCATTGTTCATCAGACAATCACATACCCTACACATGCTTTTCTACGACTCGCATGGCTCAAACAACTCATGTAGTAATGGCTCATGGGATGGAGGAACAAGCTTTGGTGGGGTTTAAAAATAAAGGCTATGCAGTACTTAGGATTCAATTTAATGCAATCGCGACTCAATGATGCAAGAATAAGATAGAGGTAATAGGTACTGTATGTATGCAAGCATGTGGTAGTGCTTGCCTGGCAGCCCAGCTGAAGCGAGAGATGGATCTGGGTAGTACTCCTATGATTCCTGGTAATTCTCCTGCTGGGCGTCTATTCGAAGAAGAACCAAACAAACAAGGGCCAACATAAATAAAGTGCACAAACATATGAATTAAAATGCGACAAGCAAACAAGCATGCCATGATGAATGATGCACAATTTGCATGGCATTAAAGTAGCATGGCAAAGGTGAGGGGTGGATACAAGAAATAAAGCATTTTACTATTTATTTAACCAAGTTTTATTGTCATAAACAGTTCAGATTTTTAATGATAACAGGATGCATGCTTCAAATCAGAACAAGGACTGCATAGATAGAACGGGCTCGTCGCGCTGATCGATTTAGACATATTATTTGCCCAATTTGGAGTTATAGAATTAGAGTTATTAATTTATTAAGGGAAAGGGCATTTTATTGTAATTTTAATCATCTCGAAATTTAAAGTGTTCAAATGATATTTTGAATGGCATATTTGAATTCCACACATTTTTCTGATTCCAAAACAGATATCATTTGTATTATTTGGATTTATATTTGAAAAGTTATTTAAATCTGATTTGAATTTGAATTTAAATCAATTTGAAAAAGGTTTAAATTAAACAGCAAAGCAGAAAACCATTTCGTACTCAGACAGACCCAGCCCCAGTCACTGACGGGTGGGCCAGCGGCTGGCTGGGCACACGTGCGCGAAAACTCTTTTCTACCGCGGCTCTACCTAGCCACTGAGGTTGACAGGTGGGACCGATGGCCACGGGCCCACGTGACAGTGGGTGATTCTGCCGTGGCTGACATGAGGGGGTGTACCAGACCGCGGGTTAAGGCTAAGAATCTACGGGGTGCTCTTTGTAAAATTCCCACAGAGGCTGGCTGGTGGGCTTGGCGGACTGCGGGTTGAGCGAAAATCAAAAAGGGGGGTTTTCTGCAAAAAGGGGGCCGCGATACTATTTCTCTTCTTGTTCTCTGACGGACTGGCGGCACGCACGGCGTGGCGCAGCGGGGATTCGATCCCGCGACCTCGCGCGCGCGAGCGGCGGCGGCTACCGCTGGGGTGGCTTGTGGTAGTTGGAGGAACGGGATCGCACGGCTAGATATGGTTCCCGCGTTGCACAGCGATAAGGCGACGACGAACCCGCCGTGCGCAGAGGGCGTTCGGCACGACGTCCGGTGAGACTAGGAAGCGGCGGCGAGATAGAAGATGTCTGGGAGGATCACGGGCTCACCGCGGGGTTGTCGGTGGGGTTGGCTCAGGCAGGGAAGCGGCCGATCAGCGAGGATGCAGGAGCTCCAGCGACCTAGGGTTTCGGGGAAGCGGCGAGGATCTGGCGGTCCTGGTGGCCTTCTCCTCCTCGCCGGGCCGGTCAAGGTGGAGCAGTGGTACCTCCTTGGACTTCCAGACCACCTCCACGACTCGCACGCCGGCCGGAACGACGAGACGCAGGGGTAGACGGCGGCGACTGGTGGCAGGTGTTGGCGACAGTGAAGAAGAAAGGAAGGAGAGGTAGCCTTGGGGGTTGGACCTGGGAGAGGCAGGGGAGCCGTGTGGATGAGGGAGAGCGAGAGAGAGGGAGGAGGTGGCGTGTGGGCACGGCTCGGGGTAAAGTGGCTTCGGCCCTTTCCTCTTTCTCCCTGATCACGTGGTCGAGCTGGGGCTCGACCTGGGCAGCCAGGGCAGGGGCAGAGGAGAGGGGCTGCAGGTGGGGTCGAGGAAGAGAGGAGGGAAGGTGGGCTGGCACGGCAGGTAAAGAAAGAGAGAGAAGAGGGGGTCGGGTTAGCTATGGCTAGGGCTTTCTCGACTTCGGCTAGGGTTTGGGGTGGCTAGATGAGTAGCTGGGGTGTGGGCCAGGGAGAGAGAGAGGGTCAGGTGGCCAGCATGTTAGAGAGAGGGAGTGAAAAAGAGAGAGGTGAGATGAGGTTTATATTAGGCTAGGTTTAGAGAGAAATAGAGGAAGAACTAGGGCTAGGGATTTAATTAGTTGTGTAGGTTTTTATTCTTGTGTAAAGGATCATCCCAAGAGGAGCTAGTGATTGCTTTGGAACTAACATGAGAAGAGGTGGAAGATGAACCAAGAAAAAGAAAAAGAAAAGATGTATGGGGAGAAGCCCTCTTTAAATCATGCATGGAGATAAATAAAAGAAAAATATGTGGATGAGAATAAGGGGAATGATGGATAGATGATGTAGATGATCTCACAAGAAGAACCACCAAAACAAAGGAAAAACAAGTGGTTGAAAGGTGGTGATGATGGTTGCATGGACCATGCAAAAATAATAAATGCCATGATTGATTTTTTGAAAACAATAATAATATGGCATTATACTTATGCATTTCCAAGAAGTGGAATAAGGCCAATCAAAAGAATTAATAGAATTGGATCCACCCCATTCACATGAGCTAAGAATAAATTCAAAAGAAAAGAAATACAAGCTCATGGTTTAATGGGATGGTGGAATTATAAGGTGGTGAAAAGAAAAGTGATGGAGTTGAATAAAAGATATGCCCCCTACTCAACCTGGGCATTTAAACAATATATCAATAACCAAATACAATATCAAGAGGCAAATACAATTAATAATGCATATGAGAGAAGAACCAAAAGAAAAGGGTTTTATATGATGCTCAAATGCAAGGTGGCATGATGATATGAGCATGATATAATTATGATGCAACAATTGTATATAGGAAGTAGCCAATATCTTACTAGACCAAGTAGCATTACAATTGTTAGACAATTGGGATGCTACAAGGAGGGAGGGAGTGGATTTGTGAATTTGGTCAACGCACCATGTTCCTTTAGTCTCTCGTTTCGCCTACGTTGTTTCCGCGTTGGCGCTCGCGTCACGGAAATATTACTGACATGCTGTTCCTGACTGTCTACTTCATGGGGCAGTTTCACGGCATGTTTGGATTTGGTAGGGGTGAGATGAGTTTGCATCGAAATGGCCCCTCTCGGTAGTTGGCGGCCCAACATTTTGAAACGCGGCAATTTCAGGCAACGGTTCTAGAGCTGGCTGATCCTAGTCCATCTTCTTGGTTGACTTGGGGACAATCTTGGGGACTTGGCGTTGTAGATGTAGTAGCGTCCATAGGACAGGATGCATTACAACCTCTATGGATAAAGAGTTGACAAGACGAATCGAAGAGAGTTACCTAGGGCTACCCTTCAATGAGCCATCTCAACATTATAAGGTGACTTCCTTCTACTTGAGGACTCATGCTATAATCTTCAAGAATTGGCTACTCTTTGAGTGTTGCTTCGTTTTTGTTGTGAGGTTTGTAGGCTACATGGAAAGTGAAGGAACATTGAAGAGCTTCCACATCAAGCTACTCGAGGACGACTAAATGGCGAACCCCAGGATCAAGAATGTCTCTCGACCACCTCTACATGATGAGCATCTAGAGTCGAGGACGACTCTTTTCAAAGGGGGGAGCTGATGCAACCTGTCATACAGATGTTACTACATCTACAACGCCAAGTCCAATCTCGTCCCCAAGTCACCCAAGAAGACAGACGCGAGCGGTACTACCGCTCCCAACAGCGGTCCTACCATGCCCCGGTACTACTGGTCAGCCTCAACGGTACTACCGGCCATGACTAAAGCCCACGCCATCGCCTTTGGATGCCCCGATATCGTCTTGTGGTACTACCACCCCCAAGCGGTACTACCGGTTGCCCAACCGGTACTACCGGACCTGGAGCTCGACGACAACTGAAGCCCAGAGCTACCGCCCCTGAAGCCGCTACCGCTTCGGTCCGGTACTACCAGACCCAAGGACCGGTACTACCGGACAGCATGGTGCCTACGCGCACTAGATCTAGGCCACATCCCATGTACCCTTCTATTATGTTGCAACCCTAGAGTTATTCCCCAAACTACCCCTATGTAAGTGGCTGGCCTATAAATAGAGCCACCACCCCTCATGTATCCCTGAGGCATAGATGATAGACTAAAGACAACCCCCTTTGTGGAATCTCTAGTTTTGCCTCATCCCCTTCTACCAAAGGGGATCGACTATTGTCACCACCTCGTTGGAGTTTGCATCGCGCCTCCCTCGTTGTACACGGCCTTGGCATCGGTCTCCCTTTGCCAAGACTTCAACACCCTCTCCAAGGTGTTCTTCCCTCTCCGCGTGGGATCGAGGGAGCACGTTGACCGATCTTTCCTTGCGAGGATTCTATCGGACCGGTGGGCATCGGTGGGAGCAATCGGCCTTGTATCGTGTGAGTTTTGTGTGTGTTCATTGTGTTCTTCGCTAGGTGTGCATCCGCTTCCGCTACCTTCTCCCTTTCCCCTCGCTTTCCCATCGATTTGACCACGAGATCCGTGAAGATCGGGCCACCCACGGGGTTACCCCATAATATAAACCCTCTCAAAGGGATTGTCATCAATTACCAAAATGGGGGAGATTGAAATTGCATGTGTGCCCCCATGTGTGGTTTTGGTAATTAATGACAATCTTTATGGACTTATGTTTACATTGAGTTTTACTTGTAGGATTTGTCCATAGGCAATGCTTGAACCATGTGTTGGCTTCAAGGGTGGGAGAACAAGAAAGTGAAGAAGATCAAGTGATGACCAAGGTGTTCAAGGAGTGATCCAAAGATTGGTCATGGGAGAGTTGAGCCTATGGAAAGTGTGTCTTGAAGAATAAGGTGGAGTGATATCTCTTGTGTACCTTCAAGACACCAACATGATGAAGAAAGAAGAAATGAAGTGCAAGTTCAAGATGAGCCATCTCGAAGATATCATTTTCTTGAAGCTTGTCATCCTATTGTGTTCATGGATATGTGAAGATATGCCCAAAATAGAAGCTATACCATAGTGGAGTATGAGGGAGCAGTTTGCAAGTCTTCACCAAGTTAGAGCAATCAAGAAAGGTGTTCCATCTTGAGGTAGAAAAGATCGTCGTCATCAAGCTCAAGCGGAATATGTGCAATGCAAAGGTATGTTCTTGATAGGGTTTCCTTCTTACCGGTCTCGTGGTGTTAGTTAGAGATACCGGTTTATAGGATAGATAGCCATTCTATCAAGAGGGGCTCTCGACCGAGTAACTTGATCATATCCTTTGGAGAAATCTCAAACCTTTGCATACTTGGCATCATAATATTTGGTTCTTATCCATGAGAGGATTTGGATCTTGTGTTAATCTTCATGACAAGCTCAAGTTCATCAAAAACGGATTTCATATGCATTCTCTATTGCGTTTTCAATATTGGATGTTTTAGCGATTGTCTTTTATAGACACGTTCAACCTTTCATCATTTGGTTCTATCCTCCCTTGCTGTACTATGATGATTCCCTGCATGATCTTTTAGATCGTTTTTCCATCTTTAAAACGAGCCTAAGATCATCAAAATCGGAGTCTAGATGCAAAAGTTATGGTTGTTTTCATATTGTTGTTTCTGTCAGTTTTGCCTTGGCCGGAATGTCCGGGGTGAAAATGCCGGACACTCGTATCATGCAAAAATTTCAGATTTCAGTCGTGTGGTTTCCATTCAGATGTCTAAATCGGCTACCACCCGAAAACTGGCCAGAATATCTGGCCCGCGTACTCTAGAGCTGTAACAGTTGGATTTTGGAGGACCTATATAACGGGCCCTTCTTCCCTAACGGTAACCAACCTATTCTTGCAATTTCCCCCTCCATTGTTGACCTTCTTGAGCTTGTTATCCCTCAATCCCTCCTATGATTCTTGCATATTCTTGAGGGATTTTAAAGAGGGGATTTGGATCTACAACCCCACCAATCAATCTCTCCTCTAAGTGAGGGGAACATCCGGGGATTTAGATCTTGGAGTCTTTTGTGGATTTCCTCCATTGTTCTTCCTCTCTTATTCCCCATAAGATTTTGTAGCTTTGGTGGAATTTGGGAGTGAAGGACTTGAGCACTTTGTGTGTTCTTGCCATTGCATTTGGTTCATCGGTTTGAATTCTCCGTGAGGATTCGATTGGGTGAAAGGTGAGAAGCTTTTTACTCTTGGGTTCTCGAAACCCTAGACGGTTTAGTTGTATTGCAGGTATGAGGATTCTTGGGGCCTCCAATTAAGTTGTGGAGCTTTCCCCAAGCTTGTTTGTTGGGAGCATCCAATTGAGTTGTGGACAAGTGCCCCAAGCTTTGTGTGAGGTTTTGGATTGCCACCGACAAGTGAACCGGTAGTGGAGGGTGGATTGATCCCTTTGGGGTGAGGTTCACCTGAGAACAAGGGAGGCCTTTTGTGGCATTGATTGTTTGAAATCACCCCCTCTCCAACGAGACGTACTCCCTTGTTGGGAGGAACTCGGTAAAACATTGTCGTCTCCACGTGCCTCGGTTATCTCTATACCCGATCTCTTTACTTATGCACTTTACTTTGTGATAGACTTCATGCTTGAAGTCTTATATCTTGCTATCACATAGTTGCTTGTCTTGTTAGCATAAGTTGTTGGGTGCACATAGGTGAACCATAGTTTATATAGGCTTTGTGCTTGACAAAATAAACGCTAGTTTTATTCTGCCTTTGTTAAGCCCATCTCGTAAAAGTTTTAAACCACCTATTCACCACACCCCCTCTAGGCGGCATTTGTGTCCTTTCAGAAATGCATATGCAAGGTCAAAGTGCATGGAAATTGTTTGAACATCATCCAAATGTGGGAACTCAAAAACTCCATATAATGTCTTAGTGTGGCACTCAAAGCAATTGACTAAAATATTGATCAACATCTTTGATGCAAGGATAGGAGAATTCAGCAAAAACACATGGGAAAGAATATCCAAAACGACATCATTATGTGTGCAAACCAACCATTGGAAAGGGAAATTGTTCCATATGTTGGATGCCACACACAAATCATCAAAAGCAAATATCATGGGAGTATGTGTATCACAAGTGGAAGCAAAATCAACATGTTTGCAAACAAACCATATGAAAGAGCAAGTGGTCCTTATGTTTGTTGCAACAACAAGAGATACTTGGAAGCTCTCATGACAATACATGCTCATAATGGCATTATGGTTGCACACAAAACATCGGAAATAGAAATGGTTCAACATTTTTGTTGCAACACACAAAGCATCAATATCCAATAGCAAAGTAACAAGATTGTCACAAGGTGAATGAATACCATCGACATGCTTGCAATCAAACCATCATAAAGAGCAATTTTTCAATATGAAAGATGCAAAGCATGCAAAAGGTATCAGAGCTGGTTTCGATCTTGAACTCACTTGTGGGATGCTCTCTAGAGCTCTTTTTGTCAACTCATGCTCAACCGAGGTTGACATTGTAGTGCGGGTACCTACACACATCATAGATAAAAGGAAGAACGTGTGTGCATGGTAGAGAAACACATCATCCATCATGACGTATCTCTTCTTGTGCACATCACCTTAATGTCAATTAAGTATAATTTATGTGCATGGTGAGTATGCAAGTGGGGAACATGCTTATCATGGCATTTACCAAATTCTCCAAAATTTGAGAAAGCTATGGGGGCCATCTCAATAGACAACATATGATAATTATTGTTGCATGCAACACAAGTGGAAGAGAAATTATTCATCGTATTGCTAGCAACAGGAGAAATTGTAAAACATTCATGACAAAGAATGGTCTGAGATATACTGTTGTGATCATCATTGCAAGAAAAACACTGGAAAGAGCAATTATGCAACAAAGTGCAAGCAATGATATCATCAATGTAACATTTAGAGCATGGCATGTCTATGGCAACATCATCACAATCAAATAATTTTAGATGCTCAACATTATTCAAAGGCAAAGTATCACATGGAAATATCAGTTAGTCATATGTAATGTCACAAATATCATCCATAACATGCCAATCATCACAAATCATCAGGTCCACTATTGGGATCATGGCATCATCAACACCCATATTTTTACCTTGTTCATACCTCTCATATGAAGTGGGTGTTGTGGTGGTGTTAGCCTCTATGTAGGCGACTTCTTCATCATCTATGGGGGTGGCATCATCTTCATCCACCATGTACATGTTCTTCGCTGGAGGCATCATCATCTCCAAGCTTGGTGCTTCTTGATCCATGGAACCTAGCACATCATGAGAAAACACACTAAAGGTAGAGGGTAAGTTGTTAGAAATCAAAGTGGCCTCACATGACATATCAACTACCACTCTTAACTCACTCGGTGTATCACTCATGCCCTCCAAATGGAAGCACTCAATATCACGTATGGTGGAGTCACTCATTTCACTCTTACTCTCACTCAAGTGGGCTAAGTGGCTCTCAAACTCACATGGGATCGGTACCACATCATCACTCAAGGATATAGGGATAGGCTCAATGTGATCAACTCCATGCGCCTCCTTTGGTGAAGGGAAATCCCATGCTCACCATTCTCTACCTTGTCGCCGTCTTGTACTTTGGGTTCCATTGTGGTGGTGGCACTCATATAGGAAGTATTGGTCCTTGATGCCATGTTCTCCATTGCATCCAATTGTTGGCAAAGCAACTTGTTTTCTTCTATCTCTTGGGGGTCATATTTTTTACAGCCTCATCCAACTTGGCAAAGTAGAGGTCCATCTCTTGCTTGAATTAAATTCTTGGAGTGCTTGGAGAAGAAGTTGCATTGAAGCTCTTGTAGTTGGATGCTTCATCTTGAACTTGAAGTTTTGGCGTTGAAGCTTGCTGGTGTGGAAGAAGGCTTGCTCTTGGTGCCATTTTGGTGGTGGAAGTAGTAGTGGAAGGGTCCTTATGGTGATGGTGTTAATGGAGGTCATTGGCGTGACTTGCCGAAGGTTTATGTTGGTGAAGAACTTGGTCATCCACATGATGCTCACGATAATGATCCTTTTCATGGGCACTCTTTGTGACACCCCCGAGATCAAGGTTAAACAAATCCCAGACCTTAGTCTGACATAAGCTTAACCTAGAGCTCGAGGATACAATGAGGGGTGGGGGATCTATTTATAGGCCAGCCACAAGTTCAAGGGTAATTTGGGCATAAAACTAGGGTTTGGTGCAGAATAGAGGGGTACATGGGCCACGGTCCCAGATGTTGGCTCGCAGGCCCATCACTTAGGACAGACAGACTGGGTCAGATGGATCGGACAATCAGGC
Organism: Avena eriantha; assembly: GCA_910589775.1. Lineage (NCBI taxonomy): Eukaryota > Viridiplantae > Streptophyta > Magnoliopsida > Poales > Poaceae > Avena > Avena eriantha. The sequence continues at coordinate 346,573,578 of OU342744.1, forward strand.
ATGGCTGGACACTCCGGGTAGTGTCTAGGTAGAGTCTGATGTAGCACACAGAATGTCCATGCTCGGACGGGGATGGGGTAGGCCGGACACTCCGGCTGGATCTGGCCGGACACTCTAGCTACACCGGACACTCCGGCTAGATTGGGGCGGACTCTCCGGGGCGATGATGGCGGAGACTCCGGTTATGGAGCTAGCTGCTCCTGGTCCATCTTCTTGGTTGACATGGGGACGATCTTGGGGACTTGGCGTTGTAGATGTAGTAGCGTCCGCAGGACGGGCTGCATCAACACATGCAATGACTCTAGTGGTGGTTTACGAAAAGAACACACATGCAATGACATTGGTGGATCCATGTGGTTTAGGAAAAGAACACACATGCAATGACCCTGGTGGTGGTTTAGGAAAGGAAGACACATGCAATGACTCTGGATGTGGTTTAGGAAAGGAACACATATGCAATGACTCTAGTGGATCCATGTGTTTTAGTAAAATAAGACACATGCAATGACTCTGGTGGTGGTTTAGGAAAGTAACACACATGCAATGACTCTGGTTGATCCATGTGGTTTAGGAAAGGAACACGCTTGCAATGACTCTAGTGGATCCATGTGGTTTAGGAAAAGAACACACATGCAATGACACTGGTGGATCCATGTGGTTTAGGAAAGGAACACACATGCATTGACTCTAGTGGTGGTTTAGGAAAATATGACACATGCAATGACTATGGTGGTAGTTTAGGAAAAGAACACACATGAAATGACTCTGGTGGATCCATGTGGTTTAGGAAAATAACACACATGCAATGACACTAGTGGTGGTTTAGGAAAAGAAGACACATGCAATGACTCTGGTGGATCAATGTGGTTTATGAAAAGAACACACATGCAATGACTCTAGTGGTGGGTTATGAAAGGAACACACATGCAATGACACTAGTGGATCCATGTGGTTTAGGAAAGGAACACACATGCAATGGCTCTAGAGGTGGTTTAGGAAAAGAAGACACAATGAATGACTCTGGTGGTTTAGGAAAATAACACACATGCAATGACTCTGGTGGATCTGTGTGGTTTAGGAAAAACACATGCAATGACTCTGGTGGATCAATTTGGTTTAGGAATGGAACGCATATGAAATGAATCTGGTGGATCCATGTGGTTTAGGAAAGGAATAGACATGCAATGACTCTGGTGGATCTATGTGGTTTACGAAAAGAACACACATGTAATGACACTTGTGGATCCATGTGGTTTCGGAAAAGGACACACATGCAATGACATTGGTGGATCAATGAGGTTTAGGAAAGTAACACACATGCAATGACTCTGGTGGATCCATGTGGTTTAGAAAAAGAACACACATGCAATGACTCTAGTGGTGGTTTAGGAAAGGAAGACACATGCAATGACACTATTGGATCCATGTGGTTTAGGAAAAGAACACACATGCAAAGACTCTAGTGGTGGTTCAGGAAAAGAACACACATGCAATGACACTGGTGGATCCATGTGGTTTAGGTAAATACCATACATGTAATGACTATGGTGGTGGTTTAGGAAAGGAAGACACATGCAATGACTCGAGATGTGGTTTAGGAAAGGAACACACATGCAATGACTCTGGTGGATCCATGTGGTTTACAAAAAGAACACACACGCAATGACACTGGTGGTGGTTTAGGAAAAGAACACACATGCAATGACTCTAGTGGTGGTTTATGAAAGGAACACACACTACAACATAAGTGATATTTATTGACAAAATGTCTTGTTGACAAAGTTGTGAACCGTCATATATTATCTTAATCCTTAATGGTTTGGTTATGGCGTCAAGGATTAATCATATTGCACGACGATTTAGTATTTTGTCATTGTTATATCGTCATGGATTACTCTTCTGGGTGGTTCGTCGATGTTGGTGTCAAAATTTTATCGTGGTGCATTTGAATTGTCACTGAAAATCACGCGGGCCAAGTTTTCAGTGGGGAAAATAGTTTATCAAAAACTATAAGACAAAGAAACTAAATGTAAAATATTGTCTTGCGCGAGGTTTGAGCTCGCAACCACGAGTTGATTACTATTGCTACCGCTACGGTAGATGTAATGTTTTTGTCATGTAAAGTTGTTGATTAGTTTTAGGGTGGTTTAGTGCGTATTTGGTGGGCCACATTTGTGTTGCACCAGCGGGCCAATGGGCGCCATCGTGCGCGTGAGAACCATGTAGTACCATTGGCATGTCCGCGGTGCACTGTGCGAGCGGTTTTTTTAGAACGAGCATTTTTTTGGGAGAACTGTGAGAGCAGTTGCGTGTGCGTACGCTGCAGAACCATACACGTGTGAACCACGGGGCACGAAACATCGGCGGCTCGCCATATGCCCATCCCGCTCTCTCTCTGTTCTGTTCCATCATTCACTCCCTCACACCACCGGTTCCAATTCCCCTTCCCCACTCCTCTCTCTCTCTCTCCGCCGAATAGGAAAAACCCTCTCCGCTTTCGCTCCCCTTTGCATTCCGGCAATAGAGAACCCATCTGAAGTTGTTGCCGCGGTGAAGTCAAAGGCCACAACGCTGGCCTTAGCCATGCAGGAGGTGTCCATGGCCGCGATGGAGGTGCGCAAAGCTGCAGTGGCTGCTATCGCAGCCGCATCGGAGGCCAAAGACAAAGCGGACGCCCTCGCCGAAGGATAGCCCGTCGGTCCCTCCTCTGCTCCCGCTGCTACGAGTAGATACATCTACGATTATGGCAAGGAGCCGCACGAGGTTGACGAGGACCTCAAGCTCATCATCATCCCCCTTCCACCGGCCTTTGACGAGAACATCGTCAACGCGTAGGAGGAGGTAAGTTCCATGTAATACATGTTTAGGATTGATGCCTAGGGTATTCAATTAGCGTTAGGTTCCTAGGGTTTTCAATTAGCGTCAGATTTGATTTATATCTATTACGACTACTCTGTAATTAGCGGATCTATTGTTAGTTTTAGCTAGTGTTAGATTATAGATAGATTCGATTAATATTTGTGGAACTATGTGTTGACATGCGCAATATGTTGTACATTATTTCTTTAACCATCATAGTGTAGGGTTCTGTAGCAGAAAACAAAAAAACTATCTACTCGAACACTAATACCAGGATCTATACTATGTAGACATAAGTAACAGAGAAGGGATACGGTATTCATACCTTTGAAGACCGAGGCACGCCTTACACAGGAAGGCATATATTGATGAAGACGAGTAGCACCCCAAGTGTGGTGCCTCCGAAGTTTGTCACACGTCCGGTGTAGGAGACGTCAACCGGACTCCAATCCAGCCGAGCAACAAAAGAAGTAGATGCCGGATCGCAGATCACACGACGGTGGTGTAAAGGTGGAGAACTCACCCATGAGGTCCTCCCCAATATTACGGAGAAGTCCTCAATGGGTGAGAGAGAGAATGAGAGGGAATGAGATGATTCCAAAGAGGGAGGGGAGACCCCTATATATAGTGGGAGGGGAGGGCGCACCACCCTAGGGCCAGGCGGTGTGGGACTAACCCCCACACCCCCCGGGCCACCTAGGAGCAGCCGCCGGCCCTAGGTGGGCCCCATTGGGGCGGCCCACCAAGCCTAGGCCGGCTGGCCCCCTCTCCCTAGGCACCATGCCCTATTCACCAATGAACTTGTTTACTCGTTCTCATGTCGTTGCATTCCATGACAAAATCACATGCTTGCAAGCTTCATTAATGCAACGTCACTGAGATGGCCACATGTATCTGTCCGTTACATGGACTAGACAAATCTTGGTCTTGATATGTACTCCTCAATGCATCCCTTTGGAAAACCTGAGTGGCACCTTTTTGATCACCCTTTTACGAGATGATTCTTGATAACCATCAAAGCTTCTTCCGGAATGGTGATTTGCATTACCTCATAGTCAAAGGATCGGGTTGCGAGATTCTCTGTGTTTTATCATCAATGGTGAACTTTGTAACTATATCTCATTCAAGATATAACGGTTGGATGTTTGTCTATCATGTTATTCAACTAATAACATGACCCCATTGTCAATTGGCATAAATGCCCATGATCTTGAAACCCAGACCATCCTCATGACCAATGAACTAGTTCGCTAGAGATAACTAGAGACACGGTTTGTTTACATACCACACGTGTATTAATGTTTCGTATTAACACATTTATAGCACAGTATGAAACGTATTATGAACATATAGGAGTCATTTCAAATAATACACTTTATTATTTGCCTCTAGGGCATAACTCCTTCAGTCTCCCACTTGCACTAGAGTACAAACAAAACTAGTTTTCAATAGGAAGGAACCTAACACCAATGGAATCTCGGTGTTGTTCGTGCTTTTCCTGATGGAGAGCTTTATTCAAAGGATCTTCCATATTCAGTTCCCTATCTACTTTGCAAATCTTGACTTCACCTTCGTCAACGTTCTGTCGGATGACGTGAAATCTAAGCTTGATGTGTTTGGCTGTGGAATGAGTCCTTGGTTCCTTTGTGTTTGCAATAGCTCCCGTGTATCACAATAGATCGTCACAGGGTCTTGTGTATTTGGAAAAACTCCTAGTTCGATGACGAAATTCCTTAGCCAAACAGCTTCATTTGGTGCATCGGCCGCATCAATGTATTCAGACTCCATTGAAGATTGCGCCACCACCGGCTGCTTCTTACTCTTCCAGCTTACCGCCCAACCATTCACTAGGAACACAAATCCTGTTTGAGACTTCGAGTCATCATGATCTGAGTTCCAGCTCGCATCCACGTAACCCGTTACATTTAGAGCTTCATCACTTCCTCCATAGATTAGGAACATATCCTTTGTTCTTTTCAGATACTTTAGGATATTCTTTACAGCTGTCTAGTGATCCGGTCCCGGATTACTTTGGTATCGGCTCGTCAAACTAAGAGCCAATGCCACATCAGGTCGCGTACTTAACATTGCATACATGATAGATCCTATGGCTGAGGCATAGGGGGTGTAAGACATCTTATCTCTATCATCATCCGTTACAGGACATTGAGTCATACTCAATTTGCAATTCTATTGGTACAAAACCCCTTTTGGTGTTTTCCATTTTGAACCTCTTCAAAATCTTTTCGATGTAAGTACTTTGACTTAATGCAATTAGGTTCCTTGATCTGTCTCTATAGATCTTGATTCCTAACATGTATGCAGCTTCACCTAGATCCTTCATGGAATATTGGTTACTCAAATATGCTTTCACGCTTTTCATAAGATCCACATCGTTTCCTATGAATAATATGTCATCCACATATACTACTAAGAAAACAACTGAGCTCCCACTCGCTTTCTTGTAAACACAGAACTCTTGTTGATTTTGGACAAATCCAAAACTCTTGATCACTTGATCAAAACGTTGGTTCCAGCTCCGAGATGCTTGCTTCAATCCATAAATGGACCATTGAAGCTTGCATACCTTTCCAGCATCCTTAGGATCAACAAAACCTTCCGGTTGCATCATATACAACTCTTCATCAATGTGACCATTGAGGAATGCGATCTTGACATCCATCTGCCAAATTTCATAGTCGAAATGTGCAGAAATTGCTATTAAAATCCGGACAGCCGTAAGCATCACTACGGGAGAGTAAGTCTCATCATAATCAACTCCTTGAATTTGTCGAAACCCCTTTGCGACAAGTCGAGCTTTGTGAATGGTCACATTACCATTCGCATCTGTCTTTTTCTTAAAGATCCACTTATTTTCCACGGCCTTGTGGCCTTCTGAAAGATCTTCCAAGGTCCAAACTTGGTTCTCATGCATGGATCCTATTTCGGATTTCATGGCTTCTAACCATTTCTCGGAGTCAGCACTATCCATAGCTTCTTTGTAGTTTGCTGGTTCTTCCTGTTCATCTAGGATGATAGACATTACAAGGCTACTGTACCAATCAGGAGTGCCACGAACTCTTGTAGACATGCGAACCTCAGGAGTCTTGACGTCGTTGTTTTGATCATCATCATTGGGCTCTTCCTCCATGTTGGAGAGAGGTTTCGGAATAGCTTCCGTTGCGCTACTTGGAATTTGGAGAGAAGGGTCAACAACTTCATCCAACTAAACTTTCCTTCCACTAACTCCTTTAGCAAGAAACTCTTTCTCGAGAAAGGTGCCGGTTTTTGCGACAAACGTTTTGCCTTCGGCTTGGTTGTAGAAAGTATACCCAATGGTTCCCTTGGGTATCCTAAAAAGATACATTTTTCCGATTTGGGTTCGAGTTTGGCAGGCTGTAGTTTCTTGACGTAAGCCTCACATCCCCAAACTTTCAGAAATGACAATATTGGCTTCTTGCCATGCCATATCTCATATGGGGTTATCTCTACGGATTTGGATGGTGCTCGGTTTAAAATAAAATCGGCGGTTTCTAACGCGTATCCCCAAAAAGACACAGACAAATCAGTTAAAGACATCATGGACTGCACACTATCTAATAGGGTTCGGCTACGACATTCCGACACACCATTACATTGTGGTGTCCTGGCTAGCGTAAGCTGTGGGATAATCCCACAATCCTTCAAGTGCATGTTAAACTCATAACTCAAATACTCACCCCCTCGATCCGATCGAAAATGCTTGATTCTCTTGTTAAGTTGATTCTCTACTTGTTTCTGAAATTACTTGAACTTTTCAAAGGTTTCAGACTTGTGCTTCATTAAGTAGATATATCCATATATGCTTAAGTCGTCAGTAAAGGTAACAAAGTAATGATAACCATTGCGCGTTGAAACGCTCATTGGTCCACACACATCCGTATGTATGATTCCCAGTAGGTCTACAGCTCTCTCCACTGTCCCAAAGAACGGTGTCCTAGTCATCTTGCCCATGAGGCATGGCTCACATGTATCAAGGGATTCGAAATCCAATGATCCAAGAAGCCCTTCTGAATGAAGCTTCTTCATGCGTTTTATGCCAATGTGACCAAGACGGCAATGCCACATAAACATGGAATTATCATCACTATGCTTACAACGTTTAGCATCAACACTATGGATGTGTGTATTACAATCAAGATCAAGTAAGAATAAAACATCACACATAGGAGCATGAACATAGAAAATATCATTCATATAAATTGAACAACCATTTGATCCTGATTTAAACGAATAACGGTCTTGCAACAAGCAAGACCCAATCACAATATTCATACGCAGTGTGGGTACATAGTAGCATTTATTCAAAACCAACAGTAATCCTGACGGTAGACGGAGATGTAGGGTGCCGATGGCCATCACTTCGACTCTCAAACCATTGCTGACGTGCATCATCACCTCGTCCTTCCTCAGGCGCCTCCTACTCTGCAGATCCTGCTGAGAGTTACAAATGTGAGCAACAGATCTGGTATCAAATACCCAAGTGTTACTCCTGGCGCTTGTAAGGAATACATCAATAAAATGTATAAAATATATACCTTTGTCCTTGGCGGCTATCTTGTCGGCTCTCTTGACTTCAAGGTACTTGGGGCAGTTACGTTTCTAGTGCCCATCCCCTTTGCAGTAGTAGCACGTAGTGCCGGACTTAGGGCCAGGTTTGGCAGCCTTTGGGGTACTAGCAACGATGTTGCCATCCCTCTTGGACTTCTTGCCCTTTCCTTTTCCCTTTTGCCCTGGCTTCTTGAAGTTGGTGGTCTTATTTACCATCAACACCGTGTGCTCCTTCTTGATTTCAACCTCAGTAGTTTTAAGCATGGCGAACACCTCAGCAAGGGTCTTAGTCATCCCTTGCATGTTGTAGTTCAGCACAAAGCTCTTATAGCTAGGGTGCAACGAGTGCAGCACCCTATCAATTGCCAGCTCCTCCGGGATTTTGCAATCTAGGGCGTTCAAACTCTTAACGCAGCCAGACATTTTGACCACATGGTCACTAATACTATTGTGCTCTTCCATTTTAGCAGAGAAGAAGAGCACGGAAGCATCATACCTCTCTACACGGGCATGTGGAGCAAAGACGGCCTTGAGATCCTCAATGATCTCAAAAGCATTCATCTTCTCAAAACGCTTTTGAACCTCCAGCTCCATGGCATAGAGCATTCCACTCTGTATGAGGGAGAAATCATCCGCCTTGGACCGCCAGACATTCTTTTCATCCAGGGAGGTGGAATCTGCAGGCTTAGCCGGAAGCTCAGCCTCGATGACATAAGTAAACTTGTAGGGGACTAGGAGGATTCTAAGATTGCGGAGGAATGCGGTGAAGTTGGTTCCATCAGTTTTCAGCTTGTCCTTCTCGAGGAAAGTGCTAAGGTTGCAGGTGGGTGGGCAAGACATCTATAATGGATTTGCAAAGTGTTTAGACCATGTTCAAAATAATGAGTTCAAGTTTTAATTATGTTTTTGAACTTAAAACAAAAGAACTCCCACTCAAACGAACATCCCTTTACTCGTTTAGTGATCACATGATCCCAATCCCCTGCACCTCCCCCAATCGTCACGGCCATCAGTGCAGTATCAAAGGTGGACATTCCCTAATGTCGATCACATCAACTATGTGATTCATGCTTGACCTTTTGGTCTCCTGTATTCCGAGGCCATGTCTGCACATGCTAGGCTCGCCAGTTCTAACTCATGTGTATCCATAGTGCAACATGGCTTGCACCCACTATATGTGAACGTAGATATGTCTGACCCCTACTCACCACAGGGTGCCTCATATCGAAGAACTTTCTTGGTGGTGCACACACAAGGGGAATACGATAACTAGAATATTGTGACGGATTATCTTATTATGCTACCGTTGAATAAAAAATACCAACACATAAGTAATACTTCAAAAGTAAAGTGTTATGACGTGGATATAGCATTATGATCATCATCAATAGCTTCAATGAAAGTTTCATAAACTTGTCATTGCCACGTTATAATACTTGCCCCTATGCAATAATAAAAATAGACGCTTCTATATTATCTATTGCAAGTTTTACGCGGCTTTAGGGCTTTCGCAGTAGAACCCCTTCCCACCTACGAACCTAGAGCCACAACATGGATTCAATGATTGTTGTTCTTCTTCCCTTTCCCAGGCCCTCCAATGTCAATGCCATATCAACTACTATAGAGAGACAGACACCCCCCCTAAGCCACTTTGATTCATGGACCAGTCTCATGAATCACCACGTGAGGTCGGTTGGGGGGCGCTTCATCAAACAGTGCCGCGATATGAACAATAACATTAAAGAGGGTAGAAACTAGAGAATCAATGCCCACATATCTCTATGTGTTCTATCTGTACGATGTGTCTACCCATAGACCTTCTCTAATACCATTGTAGGGTTCTGTAGTAGAAAAGAAAAAATTATATCTACTCGAACACTAATACCAGGATCTATACTATGTAGACATAAGTAACGGAGAAGGGATATGGTATTCATACCTTTGAAGACCGAGGCATGCCTTACGTAGGAAGGCGTAGATTGATTAAGACGAGCATCACCCCAAGTGTGGTGCCTCCGAAGTTCGTCACACCTCCTGTGTAGGAGACGTCAACCGGACTCTGATCCAGCCGACCAGCGGAAGAAGTAGATGTCGGATCGCAGATCACACGATGGTGGTGTGAAGGTGGAGAACCCACCCACGAGGTCCTCCCCAATATTATGGAGAAGTCCTCAATGGATGAGAGATAGAGAATGAGAGGGAATGGGATGATTCCAAAGGGGGAGGGGAGACCCCTATATATAGTGGGATGGGAGGGCGCACCACCCTAGGGCCAGGTGGTGTGGGACTAACCCCCACACCCGCCGGCCCTAGGTGGGCCCCATTGGGGCGGCCCACCAAGCCTAGGTCGGCTGGCCCCCTCTCCCTAGGCGCCATGCCCTATTGGGCCTCCCTTCGGGTGAGGCCCATTACTATTATGATGCTTTTAATAATAAAATATATATATATATTTAATATTAATTCTCCAATTAATATTCAAATACACATACTGTATTATTCATTCACTCTGGAACACCTTCTGGACCCCTCCGATCTCCATCGGATGTTACCCGGAACTATTCCAGTTTCTCTTTCTCTATTTCTCCTATGATACCTCATCTACCCTAAGTGTCTCTACCCTTAAGCGTGACATCCTTCGGTTCGGAAACACCTCGGACATGATTGAGACTACTCTCACATCAATGATCAACAGAGGTACCTAGATGGCCATGTGACCCCCATACGTTTCACGAATACAATCGCTCAAACCGTGAGATAGTCGTTTCCCGTTCCCTTTGTCATATGATACCTAATTCATTCGAGACTTGATCTTCAGTATCCCCATACCTTAGTTTGGTCTTGTTACCAATGAACTTGTTTACTCGTTCTCATGTCGTTGCATTCCGTGACAAAATCACATGCTTGCAAGCTTCATTAATGCAACGTCACCGAGATGGCCACATGTATCTGTCCGTTACATGGACTAGACAAATCCTGGTCTTGATATGTACTCCTCAACGCATCCCTTCGGAAAACCTGAGTGGCACCTTTTTGATCACCCTTTTACGGGATGATGCTTGATAACCATCAAAGCTTCTTCCGGAATGGTGATTTGCATTACCTCACAGTCAAAGGATCAGGTTGCGAGGTTCTCTGTGTTTTATCATCAATGGTGAACTTTTTAACTAGATCTCATTCAAGATATAACGGTCAGATGTTTGTCTATCATGTTATTCAACTAATAACATGACCCCATTGTCAATTGGCATAAATGCCCATGATCTTGAAACCTAGACCATCCTCATGACCAATGAACTAGTTCGCTAGAGATAACTAGAGACACGGTTTGTTTACATACCACACGTGTATTAACGTTTCGTATTAACACATTTATAGCACAGTATGAAACGTATTATGAACATATAGGAGTCATTTCAAATAATACACTTTATTATTTGCCTCTAGGGCATAACTCATTCACATAGTCTGCCCACGAACGACTCATGGTACTTGTACTCACTGTAACCGAAACAATCTCATTGAGAATAATATCGCAATTATTCTCTATGGATAGTTGTTTTCATATATGTGAATTAATGCTAGCTTATTGGCTGATGGTGGATTTTCTGCTTGATCCCTGATTACTTTCTATTGTTGCTAGCTGTCTGAGTGTTATCTGTTTCTTCCTTTGTTAGGCATTAAATTTTAGTTGCAATTTCTACATATTTGCTTCACATGTGTATTTTGCATGTTTATGTTATACGTTATTTCTGTAACCATCTTAGTCTGCCCACGAACGACACCTGGTACTTGTACTCGCTATAACTGAAACAATATCATTGAGAATTATATCACAATTCTGCTCTATCGATTGTTGTTTTTAAGGATGCAAATGGGTATCCTCTACGGTACTCTCTACCCTCTTTAGTACCAAAAATGAATTACATTTTCACAAATCATCACTTGTTTAGAAAGCTAGCTCATTTGTTTGATCTAAACTGAAATAGAGGGTACCCTAAAGGTTCCAAACTTGCATCTCTAGTTGTTTTCGTATCTATGCATCAATGCTATCTTATTGGCCGATAGAATTGGATTACCTGCTTAAACCCATGATTACTATCTGTTGTTGCTAGCTGTCTAAGTGTTACCTCTGTTGCTTCCTGTGTTAGGAATTAAATTTTATTTGGAGTTTCTACATATTTGCTTCACATGTGTATTTTGCATGTTTTAGGAGGCTAATGATGATGTTGACAGCGATGTCGAATCTAGCCACAGGAAGACTAGGGCCACTCTGAAGAAGCTGAGGGTGGGGACGTTCGAAGCCTTCTGGAGTGAACCCTGGACTGATGCCATGAACCGCTACCCCTTCTACCAAAGGAGCATCAACATGGACTTCCAAAGCATCCTCCAACATGCCGAAGGCTGTGGATCCGGCCATGTAAAGGTCGGTGAAACTGTCAACGTCTACGGCTTTCGTGCCAATCACAAGGCCTATGGCATCTTCCTCAGGGAGAAACTAAACTGAGCTATCGAGCTCGGTCGTGTGCTTGCTCCCGTGTCTAGGCCTCCGAAGGTTCTGGGTATGGGCAGCAAGAAGCAGAGGAAGAGGGACTAGGAGGAGGCGGCGGCGGCGAGGAGGCATGTGGCGATGAGAATTATTGATGTGCTGGTTGTTTGTGTGTTGATGCTGCTTTAAGAAGCAGCTTTTGTTGAACTATGTTTCTGTTGGCTGCTGAGCAGCGTTTATGTTGAATGTTATCATACCTAGTTTATGTTGATCCTTGTTATATTATTTGCCTGTCATGTTTCTAGATTGTAGATGTTTAATTATGTCTACACTTGTTTTTGTACATGTTGGTGGGTGGTGGGATTTCATACTTGGGTAAAGGTACGGTGAAGGGAAATAGTTAAGCAATTGAGATATAGAAGCTGGTGTAGATTTCCTACCAGATTGGGCAAAAAAGAACGAATGAGGTGAGCCAGGCAGAGGTAGAGACACAAAGTGGTGCATCGATTTGTTTCCAGAAGGAGACAAACAGAGAGAGTATAGAAGCTGGTGTAGATATCCTACCAGATTGGGCAAAAAGGAATGAATGAGGTGAGCCAGGCAGCGCTAGAGATAGAAAGTGGTGCATGGATTTGTTTCCAGAAGGAGACAGACAGATAGAGAGAGTATAGAAGCTGGTATAGATTTCCTACGAGATTGGGCAAAGAGGAATGAATGAGGTGAGCCAGGCAGAGATAGAGATAGAAATTGATGCATGGATTTGTTTCTAGGAGACAGACATAGGGAAGGTTCTCTGATTTGTTGCTCTTCTTTCCCTTTTTCTTATAGTTTTTCATTTACAAATATTTATCGTGGTGCATCTAAATATATTTTTACTAAAACACTGTGATACGTCGTAAATGTATCTATAATTTTTGATGCTCCATGCTTGTTTTGTATCAACTATCTTATGTTTTGTCTACACTTTGAGGCATTTTTATACATTTTCTGGAACTAACCTATTAAAGATGCCCTAGTGCCAGTTGCCTATTTTCTTCTGTTTTTGGTTTCAGAAAAGCTAGAAAAGACAAATTCTCGGAATTGGACGAAACAAAGCCTGAAGTTCCTATTTTCCTGACACGAGACGGAGTCCAAAGTAGAGACGGAGGAGGGCCAGGGGATGGCCATACCATAGGGTGGCGTGGGTCCCCCTGGCCGCGCCACCAGGTAGTGTGGGCCCCTGGTCCACCCTCTGACATCGCCCTTTCGCCTATAAAAGCCTCCCGGGATGAAATCCCTAATTACCATATCAGAATTCCACGAAAAGTTCTGCAGCACTGCCGCCACCGAAGAGGAGATTCGGGGGACAGAAGTCTCTGTTCCGGCACCCTGCCGGGACGAGGAAGTGCCCCTGGAGCCATCTCCATCGACTCCACTGCCATATCCATCGCCGTTGCTGACTCCCATGATGAGGAGGGAGTAATTCTCTCTCGAGGCTAAGGGCTCTACCGGTATCTATGTGTTCATCTCTCTCTCTATGCATGATCTTATTGAGATCATGAGCTTTGTAATCTATAGATCTATTCTGCTACTCAAGTGCTTTAATGAATCTCTCCTTATCCCCATGTGTGTGAAGTTAACAGTGTGCACACTATGTGGCACTTTGGCTAAGGTTACATAAATACTTATCATGAGTATAATTTGAGTTGCATGTCTCTATGAGATTGTGATGTTTGTTGGAACCATCTAGCGCTCAAGGTGATAGTGAGGGGTTATCTAGATGGGGAATGCGAACTTTAAGGTGTGCTGTTATAGCCCTACATCGTCCAACCGGAGAGTAGTTCGGGGTAGCATCATGAAGAGAAGATATTTATATGAGAGTGTCCACTAGTGAAAGTATGATCCCTAGGCCTTGTTTCTAAGCATTGAAATACCGTTTACAATTAGGTTTGTTACATTTTTGCTTGCTTCCATTCTTATTTTAGATTGCAATTACCACTTATAATCATCCATATTACTTTTATTTCACTATCTCTTCGCCGAACTAGTGCACCTATACACCTGACAAGTGTATTGGGTGTGTTGGGGACACAAGAGACTTCTTGTATCTTCATTGTAGGGTTGCTTCAGAGGGATACCTTTGACCACTTCCTCCCTGAGTTCATAAACCTTGGGTGATCCACTTAAGGGAAACGTGCTGCTGTTCTAGAAACCTCTGCACTTGGAGGCCCAACACTGTCTACAAGAATAGAAGCGTGTGTAGACATGAAGCTATTTTCTAGCGCTGTTGCCGGGGAGGTAAGGTAAAAGGTACTCACATCCTATGGCTACTAAGCTATCTTCTAGCACTATTGCTGGTGTGTGAGTGCTCGAAGTTATTTCCTTTAGTTTCTGCAATTATATCTTTTTGTTTCTTGTTTTTATTTTCACTAGTTAGGCTTAATGGAAAACAACAACAAAATAATCGCAGTGAGATAGAGCAACATCGGTTCACGAGGTTCCGGTGCTGCAATGATAGGAGTAGATGAGAGTACTGCTTTCAGGTCTTGTAGGGAAGCTTCAGCTTCGTCAGTCCAAATGAACTTTTTAGTCTTTTTCAGGAGCTTGTAGAGTGGTGCGGCTCTTTCACCGAGCCGTCTCACAAACCGATTGACTGCAACAATGCAACTAGTTAGTCTTTGAACGTCCTTCAGGCGAGTCAGCCTAGAAATATTGAGTATAGCCTTAATTTTGTCTCGGTTCACCTCTATGCCTCTTTGAGACATGATGAAACCTAACAATTTGACAGCTGGTACTCCAAAGAAATATTTCTTTGGGTTAAGCATTATGTTGTATTTTCGTAGATTAGCGAACGTTTCCTCCAAGTTGGAAATTAAGGTTTCCTTCTTTTTGGACATCACCGCTATGTCATCCACATATGCATGTACATTGTGTCTGATTTGATCGTGGAGGCAACGCTGCATAGTGTGCTGGTACGTAGCTCCTGCATTCTTGAGCCCAAAAGGCATCATAACGAAACAGAAGGTTCCGAAGGGGGTTATGAATGAAGTTTTGACTTTGTCTGATTCCTTCATCTGAATTTGGTGATAACCGGAATATGCATCTAGAAAACATAGGAGTTCTGAGCCTATCATCGAATTGATAACTTGATCAATTCTAGGAAAAGTGAACGGATCTTTGGGACAAGCCTTGTTCAAGGCGGTATAATCAACACACACCCTTAAATCAGTGTTGTCCTTTTTAGGGACCATTACAGGATTAGCCGACCACTCAGTGTGGATGACGTCTGCTATGAATCCGGCTAACTTGAGTCGAGCTAGTTCCTTAGCTATTGCTTTTCGCTTTTCATCGCCGAAACATCGTAAGGACTGTTTGACGGGTTTAGCATTTGGGTGTACATTTAGAGTGCTTGGCAAGTTCCCTAGGTACTCCGGTCATGTCAGATGGCTGCCATGCAAAGATATCTTGATCATGTTCTGAATTCCATTGAGGACCTATTCGACCGCCCGCAGACACCACTTTTGCCTCGCCCTGTGCTGGAGATGCCGAGTTTTCAGCGGAAGTTTCCCCTGCCTTCCCCTGAAGCCAAGCGTAGTGCACGCCTGAGTGCCAAGCCTAAAATGCACGCCATGGACAAGGGTATTCAGGTTCTGAACTCCAAGATGGGAGTCGCCTCCAAGGAGGTGCCGCTGTTGGAGGCTAGAGAGGCGTACATCAATAAATTCAAGACCCAGCTTCTTGATCGGGCGATTGAGGCTTTGTCCAAGCTTTTCAAGATGAACATCCGCAGTATGGTGGAGGTAGATGCGGCCCTGATTGCCATGGGAGGGCCGAGCGGTTCCGATCCAGCCGCTCAAGATCTGGTCATTTTGTTTTTTGTGGGAATGTCCTCCTCCCCACCTGCATGTGTTGCTTTTCTTTCAGTCTATCGGGTCACCTCTCTAAGCTCTCATATGTGGCTGCTGGTACAAATAGCCTTGTTATCAGCTTTTGTGCGTTTGTGCTGACTTCTTTTTGCACTTCATCGCCATGATTGGACCAAACCTTAACATTGCTGACTGGAACACCTGCAGGCTTAATGACCAAGCCCGCAAGGACACCGTTCACGCCTTCCTTGCGTATACACCCTGTCACATTGCGTGTATCCAAGAAACCAAGCTCGATTCCATCGATCATCAAACCGCAGCTTATCTTGGCGATTACAGGCTTCGCTCCTTCGTGCATCGTCTGGCTGTTGGATCTCGCGAGGGCATTTTGTTGCTTTGGAATAACGACCATGTTGACGTCTCCAATATCCACATCGGCACTCACCTTCTCTCGGCTTCGGTCATCGTCTGTACATGCGGTACCATGTTCAAACTCACCACTGTCTATGGTCCTAGCAATGATGCGGACAAAGAGGCTTTTCTTGAGGAAGCTATCGCCGTCAAACCCGACGACGACACTAAGTGGCTCATCATCGGAGATTTCAATCTCATCTATCAAGCGGAAGATAAGAGTAATGACAATCTAAATTTTTGCCTCATGGGGCTTTTTAGACGGGCCCTCACCACCTGTCAGCTAAAATAAATTAAGCTCCAAAATAGAAAGTTCACGTGGAGTACCGAGCGGGATTCGCCGACTCTTGTGAGGCTAGACCGGGCTTTCTGCAACTCAAGTTCGGATCTGGCGTTTGACCATCATGTTATGCATGCTCTTTCGTCCCCCCTCTCGGATCACTACCCCCTCCTGCTCTCAAATCAGAGTGGCCCTCGGAGACCTCCGGCCTTCTGTTTCGAGACCTTTTGCATCAAGAAGTCGGGGTTCTAGGAGACGGTCCAGCAGGTTTGGTCTGCGCCTTCAACCCACACCCAGCCGATTCATGTCATCAACCACAAGCTGAAAACCACGGCGTCGGGTCTGAGATCTTGGAGTAAAAGCCTCTTTTCGAATTGCAAGCTCCAGCTTATTATGGCCCTCGACATCATCCTCCAGCTGGATGTGGCTCAGGAATCCCGGACCCTTTCTCCAAAAGAGAGAGCTCTTCGCGCTAATCTTAAACATCGTGTGAAAGGACTTGCTGCCCTGGAAAGATCTCGGAAACGGCAAGCCTCTAGAATCAGTTATCTTCGCGAAGGAGATGCCAACACAAAGTTTTTCCACTTGCGGATAAATGCGAGGAAACGCAAAAACTACATTACAAGGCTGAAGCATCTCAACGGTTGGTCTGCTACTCATGAGGACAAGGAGAATCTCATTTTTGATCACATCTCCCAAGATCTTGGTCGTCCTCCTCCTCGTCAGCTGGATTTCAACTAGGCTATGTTGAACCCCACGGTCCATCCTTTGGAGGACCTTGGTTTGCCTTTCTCCGAACTTGAAATCAAAGAGGAAATCGATGACATGCCTATAGACAAAGCCCCGGGTCCTGATGGATTTTCCATCTATTTTGTCCACCCTTGCTGGCAGACCATTAGAGTTGATCTGATGAGGGCGATCAATGCTTTCTCGGACCTTTTGGCATCCAACTTCCATGTTGTCAACTCTGCCAATATCGTTCTGCTACCAAAAAAGGATGGAGCGGAGTCCATCACTGATTTTAGGCCCATTAGCCTCATTCATGTGGTCCCGAAGATCATCTCCAAAGCTTTGGCCCGCCGGCTCAGTCCCAATATGAACGAGATAGTTTCTCGCAGCCAAAGTGCTTTCATTAAATATAGAACCATCCACGACAATTTCATGTGCGTCAGGAATACTGCCCACCAACTTCATCGCAACAAAACCCCGTCCCTTCTCTTAAAGCTCCATATCACCAAGGATTTGGACACTATTTGATGGGACTACATACTGGACCTCGTGCAACGCCTTGGTTTCCCCCAAAGATGGCGTGCTCTGATGTCGACCCTGTTCACTACAGCATCCTCCCGCGTCTTCTTGAACGGGATCCCGGGAAAGGACATCCCTCATGGCCACGGCCTCTGACAAGGTGACCCCCTGTCGCCGCTCCTTTTCGACATCGCCATCGACCCCCTTCAGGGCATCCTAGAGAAATCCACCTCTTCCAGGCTGCTACACGAAATGCTTGGTGGTTTGCAAGGACCCCGGGTCTCCTTGTATGCGGATGATGCTGCCATCTTTTTGACCCCGACGGAGCATGATGTTTCGGCCCTGGCCAGTATCCTACAGAGTTTTTGGGAAGTCTCCGGCCTAATGACTAATGTTCCAAAAATATCCATAGCTCCAATTCACTGCGACAACTTTGACCTCGCGCCAGCTCTGATTGTTTTCTTGGCTACCATCGTTAATTTTCCACTCAAGTACCTCAGCATACCCCTTTCACCTGGCATACTAAGAAAGGCAGATCTCCAACCTTTCATCGATAAGGCTGTGGCACGGTTGAACCCTTGGAAGGGAAATTTCCTAAATCGAGCTGGTTGTATCGCTCTGGTGAAATCGGTTCTCTCCTCCATGCCCATTTTTCTGTTAACAGCTTTAAAGGCGGACAAAGGAATTATGAAGGCTTTTGCCAAGATTAGCCAGGGAATGGTATGGGCTTGCAAGGAAGTGGTTAGTGGGGGAAAATGTAAGGTCAACTGGCAGAAAGTGTGTCGTCCTAAGGATCTTGGCGGTCTGGGGGTCCTGGATTTGGAGAAGTTCTCTCGCGCGCTCAGGCTTCGTTGGTTATGGAACGAATGGACGGCGTCGGAGAAGCCTTGGGTGGGTTCTGAAACTCCGAACGATGCCTCTGATAGGGATGTTTTCAATGCCGCTACCTGGGTCACAATTGGGGATGGTGCTAAGGCCTCCGTCTGGTCTTCTTGGCTCGACGGTTCTCCCCCTAAAGATGTTTCCCCCTGATCTTTAAAGCTTCTAGAAGAAAAAACCGAACTGTTTGGGATGCGCCTGAGGGCTTCAACTGGGTTGCCGACATTAATGAGAATTCTTTTACGGTCGAGCATATGGAGCAATACGTTCGCCTTTGGGATTGTCTTTCGGAGGTCTTTCTTTCCCCTAGCACTTCGGACTCCATTCTCTGGACCATGTCCCCTAATGGTTGTTATTCGGCCAGTTCCGCCTACCGGGCCCAATTCCTTGTCGATCTTCCTTGCTCCTTTGAGAAGCTTGTTTGGAAATCTTGGGCTCCCCCCAAATGTCGCTTATTCGCGTGGCCCACCGTTCAAAATCACCTCTGGACCGATGACCGTTTGGCGAAACGCAGCTGGCCACACCAGCCCTCCTGTCAGCTTTGCAGATGCACCCCTGAGACGGCGTGCCATATCCTTTTTGAATGTCGTTTCTCTAAAAGGATCTGGTCGGCTGTAGCTTCTTGGTTCTCCTGTCCGGACCTGGTTATTTCCCTTGGGTCAGGAAGACCTAAAGTGTTAGAGTACTGGCACGCCATTGCCAGGACCCCCACCTCTTCTCCCAAAGGCCTTCGGACTGCCATTATGCTCATCACTTGGGAAATATGGAAGGAAAGGAACAAGAGAGTCTTCAACAACAAAATCCTCCTTACCTTCGGTCATCATGCATAAGATCAGGGATGAAGGAAAGGATTGGATTTTAGCCGGCGCTAAGAACCTCGCGGAACTTGTAATCTGACCTCCTCTCAGGGTTTCGTTATCCCTGTTCTTTTTTCTTTTTTGTTGGCTTCGGCCAATCCCTTGTTTGCTCCTCCTTTATCAATATAAGTCAAAAGCTTTTTTGCCTCGTTTCAAAAAAAAGATGCACAAACGCAACCACATACTTAGATGGATGATTCCCACTTAGTGTAGGACGCAGACTCAGATCAAATATTGAGAAGTACAAACACATTATATTTAGGCTTGCATTACAGGAAATAGAGTACATGGACTTACGATTTAAGTAGCCAAAAATATGCACATGTTGAGGAAAAATTCATGATTGGGATCGCAAATAATATGCTATCATGCAAATTGTGGTCAAGCACCCGTATGACACCATGCTAGCCTGCACTACTTGTTGCCCCTGTATTCTGAACATTCTCCAAACTAAGACTGCGCTTGCAGAAGTTGTGAATTTATGATTGGTCACCAGCAGTCGCTACACCTCATTGCAAAAAGCAGAAGGAAGGAGCTTGATTAGACCAAGCTAGCTCAAAGGTGAGACAAAAGGGCAAGACCTACAAAGCTTCAGTACTACTGCAACTCTACCGTGCATAAAGCTTCAGTAGTGCTGGTAGCATATGCCCAGCAGCTGCGATGTCCCCTGCCGCCTTGCCTGGGCTGATATGCACAGCCCCGCCGCCCTCTGCAACATAGCTAGGGCTCCTACCGCTGCTGCCGCCGCCACTAAACGCTCAGGGTAGCTGCCGCCGCCCCACTCTCCCGCAGTTCCTCCCACTCCTCGCCGTCGACCGATGCGTCAGTCACTAGTAGCGTGCCTGCAAGAAACTAGGCTAGGGAGTAGGCGAGGTGCATCTAGGCCTCGTCTTTGGCCACATAGGTGTGTATGGCGGCGTTGGTGGCGGCGCCTCCACTAACACCAGCGCTAGCAAGAGTCTATAGGATGGGGACATGTTTGGGGAGAGGAATCGAGCAGGGAGAGGGGTAGTTGGGTTGCCGGCTCGCGAGCCGTTCGAGCCGATCCGGAAGCTTGACGAGCTGAGCCACGAGCCTGCTTTCTTGAAACTTTTTAGTGACAAGACGAGCGAGGCTCGGCTCTATTTTATTCAAGCCAGACCGAGCCGAGCCACGAGCCGGCTCAGCTCGGCTCGATTCCACCCCTAGTAGAGGGGTTGCCGGCTCGCGAGCCGTTCGAGCCGAGCCACGAGCCTGCTTTCTTGAAACTTTTTAGTGACAAGCAGAGCCAGGCTCGACTCGATTTTATTCAAGCCTGACCGAGCCGAGCCACGAGCCGGCTCGGCTCGACTCGATTCCACCCCCATATGCGCTATCTAAACCTACACCTATCTGGGTCACCTTGGAGGGGTCATCATCCTTCAGCGGCATCGTCTTCGTCTCTTCTGATGCCTTGAACTCTGAAGTCAGCTTTGTCACCTCCTTCTTCGTCGTGGGCATCTCAGATGGGTCGATGCTCTTCTTGATCTCCTGGTACTCCTAGGCATGCAGTACAGCTTTAGCAAAGGCGCCATTTCCATCCTCGCACTCTCGTTCTTTCTTCAGGTCTCCCCTGATGGTGATCACGCCCTTTGGACCTGGAATTTTCATCATATTGTAAATGTAACACGGACGAGCCATGAAAGCCCAATAGGCTGGACGTCCGAATATAACATGGTATGTGCTCTTGAACAGGACCACTACGAAGGAAAGTGCTTCACGGTAATTCTTTGGAGTTTCAAAAGTAACATCCAAAGTGATCTCTCCTAGGGAATTTGCTTGTCTTCCTAGGACAACTCCGTTAAAGATCACAGAGCTGTGGTTCAGCTGAGTTTCCGATATCCTCATCCAATGTAGTGTTTCGATGTAGAGGATGTTGATGTTGCTGCCGCCGTCCATGAGAGTCTCTGATAAACCATAGTCGTCAATAAGTGGATTGATGACTAAGGAGTATTCTCCTCGCACGTGCAACCTAGGCGGATGATCGGCATGGTCAAAGGGGATTGTCAATTCCGACCAGTCCAAGAATTGAGGGACAGCCGGAATAGTTGCGTTGAGCTCATGCAAAACTGCCTTCTTGACCTTAGCTGGTTAAGACCCAAGGAAAGTGACATAAGTGTCTTTCTTCGTTGGGACGTTCTTCTTTCCATCTGACTTAGGATTTGAATGATCAGCTTCCTCCATGTCGAAATCTTCCTTAGTCTCCTTTTATTTTTTGGGATTCTTCTTTCCCTTCTTCCGCTTAGCCCTGTAGCTAGCGGAATCGTCTTTCGTGATGTCGTCATTGAAACAACACTCGACATTTGTGTGGGACGAGCCCCTGTTGGCATCTAAGTGATGCACACACAAATTGTTGTCAATGTCGGCCTAGGAGTAGGTTTTTCCAGGTTGCTGGTCTCCTCTACCCTGGACTCTTGACATCCCACGACCACGTCCGCGGCCGCCTTTGCACCCTCCTCGTACTCCATACCCAAAACTAGCAGTGACAACTGCGATTTCCGTGTTGGGATTTTCTTCCGAGGTGTTCTTGCGCTTCTGAGCTTGTTGCTTTGGCCATTTTGCTGACTATGGTACTGCCAGGACATTTAGTAGTCCTTCTGTGTCGTCATCGGCATTTGCATATTTGCTTGTCGTTTCTATCATCTCTCCTAGATCAGTGACCTTGTTGCACTTCAAGCAGTGACGTAGTAAACCAATTGGAAGTCCTGCAATGAAAGCTTCAATCATAGTTTGATCATTTTCCCCTTCACAGGAGTTCTTGGTGTCAATCCATCATCCGAGATAATCTCGGCAAGTTTCTCCGGCTTTCTGGTGCAACGCTGTAGGTCTCCTACCATACAGGGCCTCCGATGTGTGCCTTTGAAATTCTAAAATAACGCACTTTGCATGTCATACCAGTTGTGAATGGTGTTCTCCGAAGTTCATTGAGCCAGGATCGTGTCGTCTTCCTCAGCATAAGTGGGAGATACCGGGTCACAACCAAGCTATTTCTGCCTTTGGCAATACAGCAAGCCTGGAAAAAAATCCTTGAGCCAAGTATCTGGCCGGGCTACTCCATCGTAGGCTTGGATGTGTCTTGAGATAGCAAATCCTTCCGGGAAGTGTGTTTGTCGAATTCGTGGTCTGAAGCATTTTGGACCCACGAAGATATCATCATTCTCGTAGCACCGCACCTCTATGTTAGAATTGATCCGGTTTCTCGCATCACTAGGTGACAGAGAACGTCGTCTTGGTTGTTGGATGTGGTGCCTTCGAACTGGACTTCTGCTTCTGCCACCACCTCCTCCGCCATGATGCCCTCCTTGGCCTCCTTGAGAGCCGCTGTGGTAGCTACTTGGTGGAGAGGGTGGTGTAGGTGGATTATTTCTAGTTGAATGCTGGCCTCCATCCAGAGTGTCATTATTCCAGTTCCAGGGAGGGTCTTCATTACGACGAGCCCCCTGCCGGTTTGACTCGGCACGATGTCCGTCCTTCCTTCGTCCGTCGTTCCCCCCACCGCGGTGAGGTTCAGCCGGACGGCTTGTATGTCTAGGAGGTGGCATCCTTTGTCAGTCCTCTTCCCAACATTGCTCTTTGTCATCTTCCCTGCAATTGTTCGACTATCCTCGGGGAGGGTGTCTCGGAACCAGTGCTGCAACTGCGTCTTGCTCCACAGCTGGGGCAACATTGCTCCAGTCACATGCGGTTTTGTGCTATTGCCCTAAAGATCCGGTTCTTGAATAGTTGTCTTCCCAACGGTCAGGACAGTGATGCTATTCTGGGACCCAAGGCCTAATGTCATTCCAGGCCGGATCAATGCGACATTGGTCGGATTGAGACACCAGTTTTCCGCTTTCGGATTTCGCGACCTTCTGTTGCTCCAGACCCTTGGTGAGCAGCTTCATGCCCAACTGGACTTGACCTGGGTTTGGATTGTTCGCCAGGATATCTCGAGTTGTGGCAGTGTTTTGGGCTGGTGCATACACCAGATCTCCCTTGCTATCGAGTCGGGGTGCTCCTGGGTCTCCCTCAAAGAGGAGTTTGTGAACTTCCGGATATTTGTCGACCCGCACATGGCCTTTCTGGGTCTTCTGATGGTGTAGAGAGTTGAAATGCTCCTCAGTGGCAATGCGCTTCTTTTCTTCCATAAGGTTGTTAGCCTCATCCAGGAGTACTTGACGAAGCGCTTCTAGGGCTTGAGCCCTTTCTTCCAATTCTACAGGTGTAAGCTCTGCAGTTGAAGGGATAGGCGTAGTTAACGCAGGATCAATGAGTTTACGGGCACCAGCAGTAACCACGTATCCATTCACCAGAGTTTCCTTTGGCTCGTTTGGGATTAGAGCTCCATCTGAGTCTTCTTCACACTCTTCGGCAACCACCTCCTCTGCTAGAGGATCTTTTGTTGGAGTATTGTTCTTCTTGTTCTTCTTCTTTGCCTTCTTGGCAGCGCCGGTAGCAAATACGGCTTTGGGTCTATTTCCTGGAGTCAAGCTCTGATTGGTACTTTCGGACATCTGGACGTCGGGATTGTCTCCGAGATCCATGTCATCCTGCGCTTTGGGAGAGTTTTCTCCAGATTCTTTGTCCATGGCTTCTCCTTCTGCAGCTTTAGAGATGAAATCCTCTTCATATTCCACGGAGAACTTTCAGAAATCCACCGATGTCATTGAATCGTCCGAAGATGCCGGTAAGTCGGTGTTTGTTCCGATCGCCTCCAGCACCGAGTCTTCGTTGTCTCCAGCATCGGCAAAGCCGGATCCGGATCCAACATATCCGACAAAGTGCAATGCATGCGTCCTGAGGTAGTTGCGGCTTTCCTCGTGGGCTTCCTCAAAACGCCTGATGGTCTCGAGAACCTCATTCACACTTGCGCCTTGCAGCATTATGTGCCTCAACGTATGCCTCAGGAA
Source organism: Avena eriantha (assembly GCA_910589775.1). NCBI lineage: Eukaryota > Viridiplantae > Streptophyta > Magnoliopsida > Poales > Poaceae > Avena > Avena eriantha. The sequence goes on from OU342744.1 coordinate 346,597,940, forward strand.
AGGTTGATCTGTTTTGGCGTTGGTAGAGCCAGACCCAGCATTGTTGCCTTGCTCCTCCTGGATTTCGACCTCGACGGGCAGATCGATCTAGGATTCAGCCTCGCTAGGGAGATCCACTCCAGATTCGACTTGCACTGCAAGATCTGCTTCAGGTTTAGCTTTCTCCACTATCTCCGCAAAAGGTGCGTACTGGGTGGGTTTAGGGTTTTCCAAGATCCAGAACTCTGCCGCCTCCGCGGATAAAGTGGACCCAGAAACATCTTTTTCCTCTATCATCACCACTGGGGTGGGTCGGGCAGGTTCAGCAAAACCGATGTAAACATCGATCTCACAAAAATACATGATGGTGTAGGCACTCACGGCCTTCCTAGCCGGAATCTAGGTCTCGTTGCGAACGATGAGAGGGACATCGCTAGCGTAGAGGACGTGACCGACGCTGATGGTTTCGCTGATTCCAATTCTTGCAGATTCCGCCTGAAACGTAGATTCGAAGCTCACTTGCCCCACGGTGGGTGCCAACTGTCGTCAGATTGATGACAAGTAGCCATGAGGGGGTCCTCAAGGCATGCAGAAGAGAGGGGTGGAGACATACGGTATTCCAGGACGGTGAGCACACAAATTTACCCAGGTTCGAATCCGCCAGCTTTGGACGGATCCTACTCCTACTGGCAATCCAGTAATATAGCAGAGCCGGAATATGGGTTACAAGGGTTTCGCCTGTGCGAGTTGAGATTGTAGACTATTGTCGGGTGCCCTAAAGGCTTGTCCTAGGACGGCTTATATAGATATCTGGCCTAGGGTTTACAGGAGAGACCTATCCGGCTATGACTAAGAGTAAGTTATAGAATACATCTTGAACTACAAGTAACATAACAAGCCTATGTCGGTAAGTCTTCTGGGCCTTCCTGTCGTTGTATTGGGAACGGCAGTACCTAAACAGGTTAGATAGAGGTGTGGACTAGCAGGGAAGCTCTCGATGGCGTCCACAGGCGGGATTGGATACAAGCAAGTGTAGCGAGACACAAGAAGTACCCAGTACGGAGCCCTCGTGGTGAGGTAAAGCTCCTACTCCTGCCGATCTGACTATGAGTGGTATACGGGCTACAATCACTCCTTGACCTATATCTTCTATCTACCTCCTTAAATGCACTGAGACCAACCCTTGCTACGAGAGCCGTGCCTCTCCTTATATAGGTAGAGAGGCAACGGTCTCACTGGCTAGTCTGGCTGGCGGGCCCCACAGGCGGTTCCCAGTCGGCTGGTCATCTACAGTATCCGGTACGCTTACATCCCATCGAGGTACATGCGGTAGGGTCATCGTGGGCACAGTGAACGCCATGCGAGCCTGTCATTAGCATCTGGCCACTATGCCCGCGTCACCCAGCAAAGTCTTCGGTATGGTCGTGTAGTTGCGGGTCTTGTCATCGTACCAGGGTGTACCGCGCACTGTGCAGCACGTCGCCCTGTCCTCCTGATTGCGTCCGGCTACGCTGATGTAGCCGGTCCTGTGTCTTGTTGCTCCTCTTGGTACCGGCTACTACAAAGTAGCCGGTATGATTCGCTCGTGTCCGGCTGCGCTTAGCCAGCCAGACGCGAACTGACCGCCGGAATTCTTGTCCGGTTGGGGTATCTGGAGATCATCTCCCCGACACTAGCCCCCGAGCGCGTGTAGATTTCGCCCTTAGGTGAAATGTGCGCGCGCTCCTCCTCAATTTTGAAATTTGTGACCGGCTACGTCTGGCGGTCGCGCTATACGTGACGTCTGCGCTGAAGCCGGCCACGCGCGCACGTGCCATCATTGCACTACGGCGCACAGTGTAACGTCCTGTCGCGTCTCGCATTGGGAAACTGTCGTTTGGCTCTTCGGTTTCCGCTCTAGGATCTTCTACGCACTCGGCGCCTGCACAAAGGATCCTGTGCGGTGGAGGGAGCGGGGTGCGGCTCGATGGGCGCCACGTGGCATCATGGACGGTTGCCCTTCCAGGCCTTTAAAGGGTCGCCCAGGGGAGGGTGATTCCTCCTTCCGCTCATCGCCTTCCTAGTTTCCTCCATGCGCTCTTTCCTTCTCGTCTTGTCTCGCCTTCCCTTGTCATCGTAGCTCGCCGCGTCGCCCATTTAGTGCCACCAGAGACACGGGCCACCACCACTCCACTGTCGGTGCAACGTCGAACGAGCCGATGATGGCCTCCGAGCATGGAGCCTGGTGCGGTTCCTCCGTGATGGAGGAGCACATAGAGAAGTACCGCGCCACCCACGTACTGCCGCCGGAGACGGAGGTGGAGATGCGGTTGGAGCTGGCAGGAGAGGAGTCGCCACACCCGGCGGAGGGTTTAGGCTTGGCTTGTTCGACCTCCGAGCCGAGTCGATCCCTAGCCAAGCCTTATCGAGCCCGAGCCGAGCCTCGAGCCTCGAGCTTCAAGTCCACCCCTTGGGGAGCGGGTTATCTTCCTTTCGCACCTCGCCTGCGGCTTCGCGATGCCGGTGCATCCCTTCTTCCTCACCTTCCTCGCCTTCTTCGATCTCCGCCTCCACCACCTCGGTTCCAACGATATCGGCACGCTGGCGCACTTCATGGCACTCTGCGAGAGCTACCTCGGGATCTAGCCGGATCTCGGGTTGTTCTGCTGGCTATTCCGCGTTCGGTCGTAGGTGTAGTTCACCCAAGGGCCGCTGGTGACATGCGGCGGTGCCTCCATCTACTCCCGCACCCAAACCGGCTACACAAAGTTCCGGCTGCAGGACACAGTGTGACTATGGTAGCAGTTGTACTTCTACGTCCACAACATCACAGACGTGGACCGGATCAATCTGCCGGCTTTCCTGGACGTGGAATCTAGCTGGCAGAATTGGGACTTGAAGATCCATGGGGAGAAGGCGGAGTCAGACGCGATGCTGCAGCGGATGCGCTCCCTCGTCACCGCCAGCTTGACCGGCCTGGACATCACACTCTGTTGGATGTCCCGGCTGATGATGCCATTGCAGCAGCGCGCACACAAGATGTGCTACTACTCCGGCCGACTGGACCCGACCCGGCTGTCCCGCCGTGTTCCCCGCTACCACAACCTAAAGGAGTGGGTGTGGACGATTACGAAGGAGCGGCTGTCGGAGCACTAAAAGATCGGGATGGCTCCCTACAGCCGCGACAACCGCGCGCCCTGGGTAAGTCTCGGTAGCCGGTCTTTGTTTTCTTGCTCTGCCTTTTTATTTGGATGACCCTTGTCTTCTTTCTTTCACAGACCTTCCCTTGCATCATCCGGGAGGAGGGCGAGACCCCCCTCTAGAACTTCACGCCTGACCTTCCCGAGCCACGCGCTCGCCGGTCCAGCGAGGTGTCGGATGAGGACGGCGACGTCTTCCCTAGCTGGAACGACAAGCCGGCTCACCACCCCCACGCGGAGGTCAATGAGGAGGAGGAGGTCGCGCCGGCGCTCGAGCCGGCCCGGCGCCGTGCGGCCGGTGACTCCGGCCGGTCGGGCGCCAGTGGGAGCAGCTCTAGCCGGTCTAGCACCGGTGGGAGCGGCTCCAGCCGGTCCGGTGGAGGAGGCAGGGCCAGTCGGCCTGTTGTGGAGGAGCCAGCCCCCAAGAGGATTCATACTGGCGCCCATCACCCAGCCGCCTTGGCCGCAAGAAGGGGCCGCCCCCCGTGGTGTCGGGGTAAGTCACCTGCTGACCTTTACGCCTTTTCCTATTTTTAGACGATCTTTCCTGTCCTTTGCCTTACTTGCTTTCTTCTTTCCCGTCTCTTATGTTTTTCAGCTTGCTGGTCTCCTTCGGTGCCGCGAGCCCGACGCAGGTGCCCACTGGCTCGCTGCCCCACACGCCGGACATCGCGCCACCTCCGGCTGCTTATGCTCCCCCTCCTTCGCCTAGGGCTCCGTCTCCTCCCCCGCCTTAGCCGGAGCGGGGGACGCCTAGCGGACCACGGTGGTGCAGCTGGAAATGGCTATGGCAGCCCCACAAAGTGGAGGTGCTTTCCCCGCGGCGGCGCGGAGGGCCTCCACCGGCAAGGAGCTTGTGGTCGTTGCTGACGACAACTCCGACGATGAGCCGGGGGAAGAGTGGCGAACAGCGATGCTGGAGGCGAAGGAGTCGCTGGTCACCAACGCCGTTGACGACAACGCTTCCTCTGCCTCCTCGCTGGCAGTTCTTTCTGCCACCCTCGAGCTGGCGATGAAGGAGATGCGGCTGCTCAAGGCCACAGCCAGCGGCAACCGGACCCTGGAGCAGAAGCTGGCGGCTGCCAACGGGACCTCCCAGAGTAAGTCCTTTTATCTGGATTCTGCCGCCGAAAAATTTCGTCTTTCTCCTCTTCCCGCCCTTTTTTTGATAGTCGGTTTCCACAGGCATCATGGTGTGCGCCCAGCGGGAGATCGATCGCCTGAAGAAGGGGAACGACCGGCTGAGCAAGTCCAATTCCATGCTCCGGCTGTAGAATAAGGACTGGCATGCCAAGACGGATGCCTTGGAGGCCACCATCAAGGAGCGTGACACCGCCCTCGCCAGCTGAGCACAGGCCTTTGATCTTCTCAACGCCCAGAGCAAGGACCAAGAGAAGGAGATCAAGCGGCTGACGGTTCAGGAGAAGGCTCTGGTCGAGGAGTTGATGCTGGTCAGGCACACCACCAAGGGTAAGTTCTTTCCCACTATCTTTGTCTTTCCGGATCCGGTAGCCGGATCTGACTTTCCTTTTTCTGACAGCGTTTTATCCCAGCGTAGACCTGCTAGCGTACAACCGGCTGCAGGAGAACTGGCCAGGGGAGCAGCCGATTGCCCAGGAGCTGGTCGTCCTCCTTGGCGAGGAGGCCACTAAGCTCTGCCAAGCGGCTTAGGCGGTCTTCGCATTCCTGTGGCCGGACACGGTGGTTCTAGAGACGATGGCGCAGCTGGCGGCCAAGGTGGCGGAGGTGCCGGCTACCATCGACCATCTGCAGGACTTGGCGGCGTGAGCCGGAGCAGAGATGACCTTGGCCTTGATGCTCTCCTGGTACAAGGACACCCGCGCCGATCGACGGGGGCTTCCGCGCCGGCGCCGACCTCGCCGCCATCCGCCAAGCCCATTCGGAGCTCCGTGCCTCTGCTATCAAGATTGACGACTACATGGATGTCGACAAGGTCCTCACCAACTCGGAGTCTGCTGGGTGCCGGATGCGTGATCCGAAGCCTCATCGTAGCCGACTGGAAGGGACATTGGAGCTGGAACTGCCAGCGCGCCTCCTCTGCCTTCCGAGACCGCCTCCAGCTAGGATCACCCTCACGGCAAGGGCCCCGTCTCCTAGATATGATCCCCGAAATGCTGGGTGAACTTGTAATTTTTTCATTTTGTTGAACTCTGCTGTCTGTGTCGGCTCTCTCTGACGCTGGGTGAACTTAAGGAGCTTCGACTCCCTTTTTATCTAATCGTAGTATTTACTTGCTTCCATCTTCCTTGTGATTTTCTGTATGCTTCGAAGTTTTTATCTTTTGCCGGTTACACTTGTCCGTCTACCTTCGCCCGACTGAACGCCTTTAGTCGGGGGAACTCCAACTCTAGTGAGGGCACGCCAGTGCACCCACTGGGTGTAGCCCCGAGATTCGGAGTAGCTGGCGTAGCCAGGTGCTTTGAATGTTCTTCTTTCTTTTCTTAAAGCCCTTAGCTTCAACCGGCTAGACGCCTCTAGCCGGCTAACACAATCCGGGAGGTATCCGGATATCTTGCTCGGCTAAACGCCTTCAGCTGGGGGATCTTCAACTCCAGTGGGGGCGCGCCAGCGCACCCATTGGGTGTAGCCCCCGATATTCGGAGTAGCTGGCATATCCAGGTGCTTCGAATCTTCCTCTTTATTTTTCTGCCCTTGCCCTCACGTGGGCTCCAAATATCTGGCTAAACTCCTTTTAGCCGGTCGGAACTACATGGTTCCACTGGGGGCGCTTCATGAAGGCAAGGACTTTGAATCTTCCCTCTCCTTGAAGTCCGACTCGATGTAGTCATACAAAAAAATACACATGTAGGCCCATTTGTTAATAGGTTAGTCGGTTAAGGTATTGCTTATTAATCGGAGGATAGCTTTAGTTTTCAAAAACTAGCTTGTGCTTCTTTGGACACTTAGTCGTTTTCCGTGCGCTCTTCTATTTACCCTGCGTCCTTGCCAGGCAACCGTGTTGCGGTTTGCAGCTGGAATCAAAGGGAGCTGACAATACATTGCGCACGGTACTGAGGGCTTAGTAGCCGGATCATCTCAAACTAGGCGCAAGGTCGGGATGCTCGATCCGTCGCATCACCTCCCCATCTTTCATTTGCGATGCCTTGGACTTTTGCTCTTGCTAGCTGGATAGCCGGGTTGCGGTCTATAGCTGAGATGAAGAGTGGGCCTCTAACATCGTCGCATACTACTCAGTTGGTTTGTTGATTTAGCAGGTCGAGCTAGCCGGCGAGCCCCCGGGTAGGGGTTGCCGGAGCCGGAAAAACTGAACTGGAAACAAATACACACAAGTTTCTAGCAAGGAGCCCCCGAGTATCTCGCAGGGGTCCGCATTTTCATTCATAGAGTTCATGGGATACATACTGTAAGATCTCACCATGAGAAGGTAAGATCCCTGTGATTGCAGTGCTAGTCCCTGGATCGAAATGCTAGCACCCACAGTTTAAGATGTAGTACACAGAAACAAAGGTCATTATTACATCGCACATCCAGGAGTATAATGGTTCTTACAACTCACTTAGCCCAAGGCTAAGACACAAGTTCACAATACATAGCATAATAATAATAGTCTTTAGTCTTCATGTGCCACAGGCAAGCATGTCGAGTGTAGACCCGCAACCCAACTCATCATCAAAGTATCCTGCAACATAATAAGTTACAGCCACCAGGGTCAATACATTTGGAATTGTATTGGCAAGTGATACCAAAGATACTTAGTATAATCCAACCACTACATGAATATATGGCTAAGTGGGGTTATGGCTGGCTTTGCAAAAATTAGTTTAACTTATAGTTTTTGAAGAAGTTTTTCATTCAAGCTACAAGGTACCAATGATAGACATCACTGAACCATTACCCATGTTCACCCACAAGTTTTAACTTAGAAAAATTTGGGTGAGGAGATTATTGAACTACTTCACTGTCTTGAGGCTCAGAAGTTGTCCATAACCGGGGACTCCGCTAAGTACTTAGTTTTACCCTCTCGAGAGGTGGTGCACTTTCCCCACAAGACTCGACACACATCGAGACAAGACCTTTCAGAAGCATTCCCTCAGACCACCACGGACGCGTTCCATCCTATCACATCTACCACCTTCTGTCCGTCTGGCTGAGTTCTTGCAACTTAGTTGGTCAAGGCAGAGCCCATATGCCATGTGGTTGCACTGGAAGCTTCATGACAAGAATGTTTCCAATCTCTTTGTTCCTGGGTGGCCATCCACAAGTGTGATACACCAGCTGACCATAGACATGGCCCCTGAGTAACCACTCAACATAATCCAAGCAAGTCCCAATCCACCCAGGTGTTTCATTAATAATAGTTGTTTTCTTAGTCAAACAAAAATAATATCTTTCCATTCTATCTTGATATGTATTTTCCACCCACAAATTCTACTAGCATAGCTAAGCATTCTAGCATACAAAGTCCTTTAACTAGGGAATACTACCAAGATATAATCTATAGGATAGCATAGCATAGTATAGTAACATAGGAATAGTTCTATCATGTTAAGATCTACCAAAAATATCACTAGTGCAATAGTGAAAATAATAGGACATGGGATGAAATATCACTTGCCTTGGTAGCTAGGGGAATAGATATAATCCTCATAGCAACAAACTTCACAATCCACACAATCTACACAAGATTAATTCAACAACAATAATTCAATCAATAAAACATTATAAAAACATGAATGCATGCAAAATGCAAAATGCAATGATATGATCACAACTCCATAATTTACGGAGTCTACAGTACTGAGGATAGAATACCTCATCTAAATGCATAAGAAATACTCAAAAATAATTTATAGAACAATTTTTGTGAACAAAATACTCCTAAAAAGGTTCTGCCTATAATTCCAATTTTTCAGAGGACAAAGTGTGAAACAAGGCCTCCATAATAAAGGTCTCATTTTTCTGAATCCATAGACACCAAATTTGTATTTTTCTGATTGGTGGGTCAAAAGTTATTGAATTAAGTTGAATACTAAATCAGTCTAATTTTCTATTTAAACGAAATAGCCTGGCGACGTGGCGCTTTCCTATTGGCTGGTACCGGTTCGGCCGGATCGATCGCTGTGGGCCGTCAGATCTTAAGTGACTACGGAAGGAGCTGATTAGCCCGTACCCTTTCGATAAGTGATCTAATCCTATCCGCTAGGATTTGATCGAACGGCTACTAAACGTCTCGCCGGAGACTGGCGACGCCAGCGACGGCGCGCGGCGGTGGCACATCAGGTGAGTGGCGCTCCGGCGATTCTAGAGGGGTAGGGGAAAAGGTAGTCTTACTGAGGGCTTGCGGTGGTCTCGGCGATCTGGTCGGTGGTCGCGATGGAGAGAGGGGAGCTCCGCTGCGCTCAGTATTCCTCGCCGAAGTGGCGTCGACGGCAGAGATCACGGCCACGAGACTGTGGCGTCGATCTGGTACACGAGCAGACAAGAAAAAGGGTTAGGGGGAGCGCCTGGTTCTGCACGGTCTAGTAGTGCCCAAAAAGGAGCGGCGGGAACCTTGCCCTCACCGGAAAAATCGTCAGACGGTGGCGGCAGAGGAGTTCTCCGGACTTGGTCCGTGTCGTCGACCTGGGGCAAAAGAAAACATGCGGCTCGGTCAGTAGGTGCGCTAGGACATGGTGAAATAGATGGGACTGAGGGGAGAGCACCGGGCGGCCAGGGTTCACTGGAATTGCCGCCGGAGTGTCGTCAGTGAGTGGCGGTTCGAGCTCGGAATTTGGGGAGCCTGGGGGCTCTCTAGGGGTGGCGACTAGGGGAAATGATGAGGAGGGGGTGAGGATTAAGTAGGAGCAGTCATCGGGGAGAATTATTGCGAGAAACGGCCGGAAATCAATCGATTCAAAAACGGCAGAGGGAGTGGGGTTGCTCGACGGCGGGGTTGAAGACGACGGGGTGGTGGGGTGACGTGGCGTGGGGCCGGTCTATCAGCGAGAGGGGGTAGTCAGGGGCGCGGTAAGAAAAGCTGGGGAGAGAGGAAGAGCCGGGTGGGCTGGTGGGCTGGTTTTGGGCCGAAAGGCCAGAAGCTGACAGCTGCTCCATTTTTTTTTCCTTATTCTTTTTCTTTTTCTAATACTGTTTGCTCCAAAACTTTTGATTTAAGGATTCAAATTGATTCAAACCAGTTTGTGAAAATTTGTAAAAACTCAAACTAGATTTTTAGGGTATTATAAAACATATTAATCTTCTATTTTAACCAAGGTATTTACTTGGACTTAATAGGTAATATAGCATTTTCTTTGATTCTATTTCCAAAATAATTCATATCTTTCTATCCATGGCCCAAAATTGCACCAAATTTTTGGAGGACATTCTAAATGCAATTCAAAAACATGCTATGATGATATGAGTGCAATGATGATGATTTCAGATGAAATTTTGGGATGTTACAAATCTAACCCCCTTAAGATGAATCTCTCCCTCGAGATTCGGGTTGGCTAGCAAATAGGTGAGGGTGATCTCTCCGAAGTTCATCCTCTCGCTCCCAGGTTGCTTCTGATTCAGTGTGATGGTTCCACTGTACTTTGCAGAATTTGATGGTCTTGGTACGGGTAATTCTTTCTGCAGTCTCCAGAATCTTAATAGGTTTCTCTTCATAAGTGAGATCATTATCTAGCTAAACTTCCTCCAAGGGTATAGTGTCTTTCAACGAAGTTTCTTCCATCTCTGGGTGACACTTTTTCAGCTGACTGACATGGAATACATTATGAACTGCTGACAAAGATTCTGGTAATTCTATCTCATATGCCACTTCTCCCTTGCGACTTAAAATCTTGAAAGGCCCTACATAGCGTGGTGCTAGTTTTCCTTTGATTCCAAATCTCTTCACACCACGAAGTGGTGATACTCTGAGATAAGATCTATCACCAACCTCGTAGGTAACCTCTCTACGTTTTGGATCGGCATAGCTCTTTTGCCGAGATTGAGCTACCTTTAGCCTATCTCTCACCATCTTGACTTTCTCCTCGGCCTCTTTGATTAGGTCTGGCCCGAACATGTTTCTTTCTCCTACTCCATTCCATAGCAATGGTGTAGTACACTTCCTTCCATAAAGGAATTCAAATGGAGCCATTTCTATGCTTGACTGATAACTGTTATTGTAAGAAAACTCTGCATACGGTAGACTTTCATCCCAACTGGATCCATAATCTAACGCACATGCTCTCAGCATATCCTCTAATATTTGATTGGTCCTTTCCGTCTGCCCATCTATTTGCGGATGAAATGTAGTGCTGAATTCTAACCGAGTTCCTAGTGACTCGTGAAGTTGTCGCCAAAAGTGTGAAGTGAATTGAGTTCCTCTGTCAGATACGATACTCTTAGGTACCCCATGCAAACATACAATTCTGTTCATGTAAATCTTGGCTAACTTTGCACTTGTATAAGTGGTCTTTACTGGTATGAAATGGGCCACTTTTGTCAAGCGATCAACGATAACCCATATGGAATCGTATCCAGATCTAGTCCTTGGCAGTCCAGTGATGAAATCCATACCGATTTTATCCCATTTCCAATCAGGTATTGGTAGCGGTTGCAATAGTCCTGCCGGTTTTTGATGTTCTGCCTTTACACGACTACACACGTTGCATAGAGCAATGTGTTCCGCTATATCTTTCTTTAGATTATTCCACCAAAATCTTCCCTTAACATCCATATACATCTTGGTGTTGCCAGGGTGAATTGAATATGGTGAATTGTGAGCTTCTCGTAAGATCAACTTCTTCAGTTCCAGATCCTGTGGAACACAGATACGTTTTTCGTACCATAAGATTCCTTGTTCATCTACATGGAATCCTTTTGCCTTCCCTTCACTAACTTTACTTTTGATTTCATCTATTTCTTTGTCCAACTTTTGGGCTTCTTGAATTCTATCCATTAGTGTGGGCTGCACTTCCAAGGATGCAAGGTACCCTTCAGGCACAATTTCGAGCCTCAGCTCTCTAAATTGGGCACACAACTCCTCCGGCAACTCTCCTTTGTTGAGGCCATTTACATAAACCTTGCGGCTTAATGCATCGGCTACAACATTTGCCTTTCCAAGATGGTATTGCAAACTTAAGTCATAGTCCTTGATAAGTTCTAGCCATCTTCTTTGCCTCATGTTGAGCTCTTTCTGTGTAAAAATATATTTCAAACTCTTGTGATCGGTGAACATTTCACAACGCTTTCCCATAAGATAATGCCTCCATGTTTTTAGTGCATGCACAACTGATGCCAACTCTAGATCATGAGTAGGATAATTTACTTCATGATTTTGAGTTGCCTTGATGCATAGGCTACCAACTTACCTTGTTGCATTAGTACACCTCCCAGTCCTTGGTGAGATGCATCACAATAGACCTGAGAATCTTTCTCAAGATCTGGCAAACATAACACTGGTGCTGACACAAGTCTCTTTTTCAATTCTTGAAAGCTGGTTTCACAAGCTTCTTTCCAATTAAACTTCTTCTCCTTCTTTAGCAGATCAGTCATGGGTTTTGCTATCTTAGAGAAGTTTTCAATGAACCACCGATAGTACCCTGCCAGACCAAGGAAACTACGGACTTCTTTAACTGATTTAGGAGGTTCCCATTCTGTCACAGCTGCCAGTTTTGCTGGATCAACAGCTATACCATTTCTAGATACTATGTGTCCAAGAAAACCCACTTCATTCAGCCAGAATTCACATTTACTGAACTTGGCATAAAGTTTGTGTTCCCTGAGTTTCTCTAGAATCAGGCGTAGATGTTCCTCATGTTCTTTGCTGCTTTTGGAATATACCAATATATCATCGATGAATACCACTACGAACTTGTCAAGGAATTCCATGAATACTTTATTCATCATGTTTATGAAATAGGCTGGTGCGTTAGTCAATCCAAACGGCATCACAGTATATTCATACAACCCATATCTAGTGGTGAATGCAGTCTTGGGTATGTCATGTTCTCTAATCTTTAGTTGAAAGTATCCTGATCGAAGATCAATTTTTGAGAACACACATGCTCCCTCTAGCTGATCGAAGAGATCATTTATTCTAGGCAAGGGGTACTTATTCTTTATGGTCACTTCATTAAGTGAACGATAATCTATGCATAGCCTCTGGCTTCGGTCCTTCTTTTCGACAAACAAGACTGGTGCTCCCCAAGATGATGAACTTGGTTGGATAAATCCCTTTTCCAGTTGTTCTCCTAATTGCTTATTGAGTTCTTTTAACTCGTCAACTGACATCTTATAAGGTCTCTTTGCTATAGGCCCCGTTCCTGGCAGTAGGTCTATTAGAAACTCCACATCCCTATCTGGTGGCATGCCAGGTAATTCTTTGGGGAACACATCTGGGTATTCCTTCACTATTTCCACACTGTCTAGGCTAACCCCCTTAAGAGAATTAACCTTGCTCCCCTTGGGTTCAAAGTTAGACTTGAACCTGATCCTTTTATTTTCTGGGGTGGTAAGCATAACGGTCCGCTTGGCACAATCAATCACCCCTTCATAACGGGTCAACCAGTCCATTCCTAATATGACATCTAATCCTTGGGACTCTAGGATTATTAAACTAATCGGGAACTTGTGTTTTCCAATTTCTAGGATGATCTGTCGGCACCCTGAATTTACTATCATTTCTCCACCCGGAGAACTTACCTTAATAGGACATCCAATAGTTTCAGTGGTGAGTCCGTTTTTGATTACAAATGCTCTTGAAATGAATGAATGTGATGCGCCAATATCGAAAAGGATAAGTGCAGGAAAGGAATTAATCTTGAACTTACCGATCACGACATCAGATCCTTCTTGGATTTCCTCCACATTAATGTGGTTCACATGCCCCTTTTGGAATGGGTTCGGCTTGGCCCCATCAGTCTTCTTCTCTGGGCATTCATTGGCATAGTGCCCAGTTTTCTTGCATTTGAAACATTCCACCTAACTTATGTCTTTCTTTGCTGGCTGATTGTGACGATTCTGTCCATTTTGGTTTCCATGGCCATGACCATTGTGGTTGTTCCTGAATCCACCTTTGTTGTGCCCACGATGATTGTTTCCATCATGGTTGTGGTTGTTGTTACGATGGTTATTATGATTCCCATTTTTGTGAAATCCTGAACTCCCACTTCCTTCACCATGAGAGCGTTTATGAGGAGATCCTGATCCATACTTATCAAAATGGTGCTTCCTCTTTCTACCCTCCACTTGTTTCATCTTGTTTTCCAGGATGGTAGCTTTATCACACAAGGATTGATAAGTTGGAACATATGCAACAGATAGTTGCATAGCAATTTCATCATTCAACCCATCTAGGAACTTCTCCTTTCTCTTTGCATCAGTGTCAACTTCGTCGGGTGCATAACGTGACAAATTATTGAACTCTTTGATGTATTCAGAGATACTACGGTGGCGTTGCTTGAGGTTATGAAACTCCTTCTTCTTCAACCCCATTATTCCAGCTAAGATGTGAGTGGTGCGAAACCCATCTTCAAACATTGCCCAAGGCACTTCCTCAATAGGGTGGGTAATTTGGAAATTATCCCACCAAGCAGCTGCATGACCTTCCAACAAGTGTGCTACAAATCTGACCTTTTCAGCATCTGTGTACCCAACCGTGACTAGGTCCTTATTCACAGAGCGTAGCCAGTCATTTGCTACCATGGGGTCAGTGGTAACCGAAAACTTAGCAGGTCTCAGCCTTAGAAATCTGGTCAGCATATCCAGGGGCGGTGGATTATTCTGGTTGTTGTTATTGTTATTATTGTTGTTCTGATTCTGGGTTGCCATGAATTGAGTCATCATTTGCATCAATTGGGTCTGCGCAGCCATCATCTGTTGCATTCCATTGCCATTGTCATCCTCGTTGTTGCGTCGGGAGGCATATGTGGGTTTAATAAGGGTAAGTAATGATAGATAACCCCAAATAAAACAACAATCAATCAAACAAGCACATGCGAGTTCAACATCACAGTAATGACAGAGTTTGCAAAAATAACATACTAGCATAGTCACCCACAAGTCGGTATGACTTATGCAACTCAATAATAATAGACGAAAGGTAGATGGAATAGCATCACTACTCCTTCATGTCGACTTCCTCCTCCACTAGTGCAAGCCCTGCTGCTGCGAACCCTGCCTTGTATTCCTCCAAGCTTGTGGTCAAGGCATCGATCTTTGTCTGTAACTCTCTCTTCTGAGTGCGTAGCCTCTCTATCACCTCGTGATCCGCTTCCAGCTCAATGTCCTCAAGCTCTAACTCAGTCTCCAAGTCTCTAATCTTCTTGTTCTTCTCCTGAACTCTCTTCTCTTGGCTCTTGAATTTCTTCTCTTGGTCTTCAAACTTCTTCTCCATTTCCTTGATTCGGTTTTCCTGCTCCAGGAAGGCCTTGTCCTTCTCCTTAAGTTGGACTCATAATTCATCGTTGCTAAGCATCACATTAGTCCTATCAGTATCAAGGTGTCTAATGAGGCTCTCTAAGTCCTGGAGGTAGTGACGCACGGGCTTGATAGACTCCCTAGTGGCCTCGTCCAACACAATAGGCTCTCCTTCCTCGTCGCGCCTCCCAAAGAAATGGAAGTAGTGGCTCTTGATCTCAGAAGAGTGACGTCCACATAGGCATCCCAACAGCTCCTGCATAGCGATGTCAAGGCCCCTCTCCATGTCATCATGGAGTATCTTGAAGGTAATCTCCCCAGTTTGGGGCTCCGTCTCACGTCCTGGCTGGGTAACTTTGAATCCCCATAAGTCCTTCCTCTGGAACTTCCTCAGCTGAAGTCCCTGAATGGTAGGGATTAGAAGAGCGAGCACTTGGACTAGCTCCAATAGGCGAGTCCCAAAGCGAGTCCCCTTGAAATCCTTGGCCGTGCTGTAGACAAAATTTGGCATCTTTTGCATAGTATGGAGAAAATTAGTAACACACAGAGGAAGTAAACACAAGTCATAATTTAAGAAAATCAACCAACAGAACATTCCAAGTAGCAATACATTATTCAACTCAAGCACTCAAGGTTCGAGACATGACTTATTTTTGCCATACCACATAAGTTGGTATGATCAAAATACTAACGTGATAAAATGCCAAGGGTGGTGGTCCAACTAATATCTCACTCCTTAACCAAGGTGGCAATCTGGGCATTTTTGGCAGCAATCTGTTTGTCTTGGTCACATAGCTCCAAAGCTAGGCCTATGATATCCTTACTTAGGCGTTTCACCGTGGCCTTTGAGTCTTGGACAAGATGCTTCTCCTCCTTCAGATCTTCCTGGGTATTGAGCATTCTGTCCTTGAGTCTCTCCCCAAGTTCCTTAATAGCTCTCCATGCAGCATTCCTTGCAGAGTCAAAGAATGACGGGTGCATTTCAGAGTTGGTGAACATGCAGAATCCCGTACTCTTGGAATCGTCCTCCTTGTCTTTTTACAAATGCAGTTGCACCCACCAATACTCTTGTCCTTCGTCTATCACAGGAAATCCCTTGTACACAGCTTCACCATTCATTCCCAAGCCAAGCATGAGGTTCTTCAGTATATTGGGAAATTCTGTCTCACACTCTAGGGTCATAGTCATCAGTGGTCCCTTCTTGACAGATTCATTGATGGTGGACATCTACAAAAATAGATGAGAAGGATGATTAGGAAAAGTTTTACGAGATGAAAAGACAAGTGTAAGGTTGGAATATAGAGTTTTCCTAAGGGTTTTCCTTAGTCTAATCCATTCTAGGGTCACGATCCTACAGGCAACACAGTGCTCTGATACCATCTGTAAGATCTCACCATGATAAGGTAAGATCCGTGTGATTGCAGTGCTACACATCCAGGAGTATAATGGTTCTTACAACTCACTTAGCCCAAGGCTAAGACACAAGTTCACAATACGTAGCATAATAATAATAGAGTCTTTAGTCTTCATGTGCCACAGGCAAGCATGTCGAGTGTAGACCCGCAACCCTACTCATCATCAGAGTATCTTGCAACATAATAAGTTACAGCCACAAGGGTCAATACATTTGGAATTGTATTGGCAAGTGATACCAAAGATACTTAGTATAATCCAACCACTACATGAATATATGGCTAAGTGGGGTTATGGCTGGCTTTGCAAAAATTAGTTTAACTTATAGTTTTTGAAGAAGTTTTTCATTCAAGCTACAAGGTACCAATAATAGACATCACTGAACCATTACCCATGTTCACCCACAAGTTTTAACTTAGAGAAATTTGGGTGAGGAGATTATTGAACTACTTCACTGTCTTGAGGCTCAGAAGTTGTCCATAACCGGGGACTCGGCTAAGTACTTAGTTTTACCCTCTCGAGAGGTGGTGCACTTTCCCCACAAGACTCGACACACATCGAGACAAGACCTTTTAGAAGCATTCCCTCAGACCACCACGGACGCGTTCCATCCTATCACATCTACCACCTTCTGTCCGTCTGGCTAAGTTCTTGCAACTTAGTTGGTCAAGGCAGAGCCCATATGCCATGTGGTTGCACTGGAAGCTTCATGACAAGAATTTCTCCAATCTCTTTGTTCCTGGGTGGCCATCCACAAGTGTGATACACCAGCTGACCATAGACATGGCCCCTGAGTAACCACTCAACATAATCCAAGCAAGTCCCAATCCACCCAGGTGTTTCATTAATAATAGTTGTTTTCTTAGTCAAACAAAAATAATATCTTTCCATTCTATCTTGATATGTATTTTCCACCCACAAATTCTACTAGCATAGCTAAGCATTCTAGCATACAAAGTCCTTTAACTAGGGAATACTACCAAGATATAATCTATAGGATAGCATAGCATAGTATAGTAACATAGGAATAGTTCTATCATGTTAAGATCTACCAAAAATATCACTAGTGCAATAGTGAAAATAATAGGACATGGGATGAAATATCACTTGCCTTGGTAGCTAGGGGAATAGATACAATCCTCATAGCAACAAACTTCACAATCCACACAATCTACACAAGATCAATTCAACAACAATAATTCAATCAATAAAACATTATAAAAACATGAATGCATGCAAAATGCAAAATGCAATCATATGATCACAACTCCATAATTTACGGAGTCTACAGTACTGAGGATAGAATACCTCATCTAAATGCATAAGAAATACTCAAAAATAATTTATAGAACAATTTTTGTGAACAAAATATTCCTAAAAAGGTTCTGCCTATAATTCCAATTTTTCAGAGGAAAAAGTGTGAAACAAGGCCTCCATAATAAAGGTCTCATTTTTCTGAATCCATAGACACCAAATTTGTATTTTTCTGATTGGTGGGTCAAAAGTTATTGAATTTCTAAGTTGAATATTAAATCAGTCTAATTTTCTATTTAAACGAAATAGCCTGGCGACGTGGCGCTTTCCTATTGGCTAGTACCGGTTCGGCCGGATCTATCGCTGTGGGCCGTCAGATCGTAAGTGACTACGGACGGAGCTGATTAGCCCGTACCCTTTCGATAAGTGATCTAATCCTATCCGCTAGGATTTGATCGAACGGCTACTAAACGTCTCGCCGGAGACTGGCGATGCCAGCGACGGCGCGCGGCGGTGGCACGTCAGGTGAGCGGCGCTCCGGCGATTCTAGAGGGGTAGGGGAAAAGGTAGTCTTACTGAGGGCTTGCGGTGGTCTCGGCGATCTGGTCGGTGGTCGCGATGGAGAGAGGGGAGCTCCGCTGCGCTCAGTATTCCTCGCCGAAGTGGCGTCGACGGCAGAGATCACGGCCACGAGACTGTGGCGTCGATCTGGTACACGAGCAGACAAGAAAAAGGGTTAGGGGGAGCGCCTGGTTCTGCACGGTCTAGTAGTGCCCAAAAAGGAGCGGCGGGAACCTTGCCCTCATCGGAAAAATCGTCAGACGGTGGCGGCAGAGGAGTTCTCCGGACTTGGTCCGTGTCGTCGACCTGGGGCAAAAGAAAACATGCGGCTCGGTCAGTAGGTGCGCTAGGACATGGTGAAATAGATGGGACTGAGGGGAGAGCGCCGGGCGGCCAGGGTTCACTAGAATTGCCGCCGGAGTGTCGTCAGTGAGCGGCGGTTCGAGCTCGGAATTTGGGGAGCCTGGGGGCTCTCTAGGGGTGGCGACTGGGGGAAATGATGAGGAGGGGGTGAGGATTAAGTAGGAGCAGTCATCGGGGAGAATTACTGCGAGAAACGGCCGGAAATCAATCGATTCGAAAACGGCAGAGGGAGTGGGGTTGCTCGACGGCGGGGTTGAAGACGACGGGGTGGTGGGGTGACATGGCGTGGGGCCGGTCTGTCAGCGAGAGGGGGTAGTCAGGGGGGCGGTAAGAAAAGCTGGGGAGAGGGGAAGAGCCGGGTGGGCTGGTGGGCTGGTTTTGGGCCGAAAGGCCAGAAGCTGACAGCTGCTCCATTTTTTTTTCCTTATTCTTTTTCTTTTTCTAATACTGTTTGCTCCAAAACTTTTGATTTAAGGATTCAAATTGATTCAAACCAGTTTGTGAAAATTTGTAAAAACTCAAACTAGGTTTTTAGGGTATTATAAAACATATTAATTTTCTATTTTAATCCAAGGTATTTACTTGGACTTAATAGGTAATATAGCATTTTCTTTGATTCTATTTCCAAAATAATTCATATCTTTCTATCCATGGCCCAAAATTGCACCAAATTTTTGGAGGACATTCTAAATGCAATGCAAAAACATGCTATGATGATATGAGTGCAATGATGATGATTTTAGATGAAATTTTGGGATGTTACAAATCTAACCCCCTTAAGATGAATCTCGCCCTCGAGATTCGGGTTGGCTAGCAAATAGGTGAGGGTGATCTCTCCGAAGTTCATCCTCTCGCTCCCAGGTTGCTTCTGATTCAGTGTGATGGTTCCACTGTACTTTGCAGAATCTGATGGTCTTGGTACGGGTAATTCTTTCTGCAGTCTCCAGAATCTTAATAGGTTTCTCTTCATAAGTGAGATCATTATCTAGCTGAACTTCCTCCAAGGGTATAGTGTCTTTCAACGAAGTTTCTTCCATCTCTGGGTGACACTTTTTCAGCTGACTAACATGGAATACATTATGAACTGCTGATAAAGATTCTGGTAATTGCTCCAAGGGCTCGATGAGGCACTGCTTGATGCCGCCTAGCACTAGGTCGTTTTCCCTTTTGACTTGGTCGTTAGACTACGGGTGCGCGACGGAAGCGAGGTCTAGCCGGATGACCTTGTTTCTGCAGAATCGAGCAAAGGCCCCCTTGGCGAAGTTTGTGCCGTTATCCGTGATGATGTTGTTGGGGTAGCCGAACCGGTTGATGATGTCCGTGAAGAAGGTGACGACTGTCACCCCGTCTAGCTTTCGGATAGGCTTGGCCTCTATCCACTTCATGAACTTGTCTACTGCCACCAGCAGGTGGGTCATGCCCGCGCATGCCCGCTTGAAGGGACCGACCATGTCGAGGCCCCAGACATCAAAGGGCTAGGTGATCGGTATGGTCTTGAGTACCGTAGCCGGCATGTGCCTAAGCTGCCCAAAGCGCTAGCACCCGTTGCACGCCGGGACTAGATGCTCGGCATCCTCGAGGGTGGTGGGCCAATAGAAGCCGTGGCGGAACACCTTGGCGACTATTGCCCTGGATGAAGCGTGATGTCCGCACTCGCCCTAGTGGATGTCCTTGAGTAGCCGGTATCCTGTGTCCACATTGACACATCGTTGGAAGATGCTAGATACATTGCGCTTGTACAGATCCTTGTTGATGATGGTGTACGTGTGCGCGCGTCACTGGATTTGCCTGGCCTCCACCTCATTGTCCGGAAGTTCTCCATTGGCAATGTAGTTCATGAAGGGCTGTGCCCAGGATGGTATCGCTCGGATGGTGAGGATGCTCCCGTTCTCCGGCTGAGGGATGTCTGGGGGTCGCCTGGGTGAGGTACCCGGAATGGCAGCCCTCGAGCCGCTAGATGAGCTGGCAGCCCCAGGTCTTGCGAGCCAGAAGGTGTGGTCGTCCCTGAGTCGGTGCGAGCCTTTTTCTTGGCAGGTTCTGCCGGTTCCGCGTCTGCCCTGCCGTCAACCAGAATGCTTCCCACCCAGATAATGGAATCCGACTCGGGAGACGGATTGATGGAGGGCTTGCGCAGATGCTCCAAGGAGACCCCTGGTGGGATTGCCTGCCTGGTGGTTCTGATTCAGGCGAGCGAATTGGTTGCCTCGTTGTTGACGCGAGGGACGTGATGGAATTCACATCTGTCGAAGCAGGCACTGAGTTTCTGTACGTGGAACCGGTAGAGGACCATGTTTACATCACGGGCATCCCATTGTCCGGATCCCTGCTGCACCACCAGATCCGAGTCACCGAAGCAAATGATCCGGTTGATGCCAATCTCCCTAGCTAGCCGGAGGCCATGCACCAGCGCCTCGTACTCGGCGACGTTGTTTGAGGCCTTGAAGTGGATCTAAATAATGTACTCCAGCCGGTCTCCCTTGGGCGAGGTGAGGATGATGCCGGCGCCCAAACCCCCGAGCATCTTCGAGCCGTTGAAGTGCATCATCTAGTGGTCCGAGTCGGGAACCGGGGGTTATTGGATTTCATCCCAGTTGACGAGGAAGTCCGCCAGGGCCTGTGACTTGCTTGTGAGTCTTGGCTCGTACTGGATGGAGTAGGCGGCGAGCTTGATGGCCCACTTGGCGCCTCAGCTGGTGGCATCCTTGTTGCTGATGATTTCCGAAAGGGGTGCGGTGCATACGACCTTAATCGGATGCTCCTGGAAGTAGTGCTTGAGCTTCTTGCACGCCAGGTACACACCGTAGCACATCTTCTGGTAATGGGGGTAGTTCTGATTGGAGAGGGAGAGAACCTCGCTGAGGTAGTAGACAGGTCACTGAACTGGCTGAACCTTGCCTTTCTCAGGGTGCTCCACCACCACGACGACGCTGATGACCCGGCTGATCGCTGCTATATAGAGCAACATCGGCTCCTTGCTAGCCGGTGTGGCTAGAACCAGAGCTGTGGCTAGCATGCGCTTGAGGTCATGAAAGGCGGCGTCAGCCTGCAAGGTCCAGGAGAACTTGTACGTCTTCTTCATCAGTTGGTACGGTGGAAGTGTTGTAACATCCCAAAACTATAATCAAGGTTATCAAAGTTCAAATCACCCAATTTAGGGTTAACAAAAACTTTTATTAAAGAAAAGGCATATGAATGCATCTGTGTTTGCATTAATATAGAATTGTGCATATATGCCATGCTTTATTGTTCTAAATGTTGTGAAATGGTTTAAAGGTGAACGCCACATCATCTAGACCATTTACAAACAAAATCCAAAGAAAAAGAAATCAAATAAAAATAAATAAAGCCAATGGTCATTTTGACCAAAGTTAACCACTAGGCCACTTTGAGTGTTCCGAGAAGAGAATTTCTAACAGAAACTTTTCTAGTTCTTTTCACCCCTTGCTAGACCAAGTAAAAGTGAACCCAAGCCCACTTACAAACTTGCAGAAACTATTTTCAAATTCAAATGAGAGACATTTGGAAATGGAATTAAGTTCATATGTATAGATGGGCATTTCTCAAAAACCAACAAAACCAGTTCACATGGGCAAACCCTAGCAACCACAGATGCCCAAGCTTATGACCAACACACCCACAAAATCTCAGCCAAAAATTCAAATTTGAATCTCATGCGGGCATTGTGTCGAACACTTGGTGAGCACAGAAATAACTGCCAAACTTTTACTGTTTTCAATCAATGCTTTGTCTACCATTTGTCACCAAAACTTGTCCCTGGTCTCCCCTAGTCCCAACCAGCGCCGTAGAACCACTCCCCCTTGCTATTTGCGCTAGTGCCGAGCCACCTGAGCACCCCCATGTCGGTCGACCATGGACCGCTCACCCCGGACCGCCCCGAGCTCGCCCATGATGTCTAGGAGGTAGCTACGACAACATCGCCACCCCTGTCCACTCCCCGAGCGAAGCCAAGCCGTGGACCACCCCAGCAAAGACGCACCCAGAGCGTCTGCGCCATGCCAAGCACGCGCCAGAGCGCCACGCCCGACCAGCTCGCACACGCCGCGCCTCGACCTCACCCCACGCGCACTGCTCTGCCATGACCCTAGCAGCCACCCAGACATCCCCGTTCACCGCCGCTTGACCAGTAGCCACCGTGCGCCGCATCCAACACCGCATCTGCCATGCAGAGAACCGCCTGCTCCCGACCAAATGCGACCGCCCCATGTCGTGCCTTTAAGCCAGAGAGGACCGCCAGCAGACCATGCACCGTCCCCTACCCTCATCCGCGCCGCTAGCTGCTTGTAGCGTCGCCACCGTCGAGCCGCGCACATGCCGCTTTGCCCCTCTCGCCTCAGCCTCCATTTCCACACTACCTCACTCCCCTCTCTCTCAGAACCACCCCACACCTCTCCCCGGCGCAAGGCGAGCCTCAGTCCGCCGGAATTGCACCGGAGTTGGCCGCTTCAGTTGAAGAAAGGCGTCGTCGATTGGAGACGCCCCAGGAGCCGCCGCGACCACGCCTCGAACCGATGTCGTCTAGCAGCTCGAACGCCCCCATCGCTGACCGTAGCTGGAGCCCAGGTGAGCCCTCGTAGACCCCCACCGTGCCGCTAGGGTTCGTCCTCGCCAGCGAGCTGTTCACCGGGGACGACGAGCCTCAGCCGTTAGATTAGATTCTAATCATAGCGCCTAGATCGCTCGGTACCGCTTCGCGTTAGATGTGTCACTGATGCGTAGGACCCCCCTGTCAGTAGCCCACAGCATCGCGCAGTGCAACAGGGCCAGCCCACTTCCTTTCCCGCGCTAGCCCACCGATTCAAATTAGTATTTTTCCTTTTAAATTGAAATCCTATTCTGTCCACTTATTCAAAAATTAATTCAGAGAGTTTCACTTAACCAAAATGCATGATTCAAATTTTGTTAGAAATATAATTAAAATATATATCCAAGCCCATTTGATTTAAATCAATTGGAGTTAGAGATCACATATAGTAAAATTAACAAAACAGAGACGTTTGCAACTTCAAACATTTTTCAAAAATCTACCTTAATAGCTTTTGAGTTGATTCCAACTCTCAAAAATCACATTTGAAAATACCTATCTGAATATGTAAAAATATCTAGGATTGCATGCAGTGACTTTGGACTAGTACCAAAATAATGCTATATAGGCATTTCTAGTCACTTTAAATCTATTAAATAATAATCTTAAACTTTATAAAATGTGAACAACCCTTTAAATCACATTCCCCTGTATTAGAACATGTGGTGATGACATGTGTCCACATGATCCCATATTTTAATTGGAGAATATTAAATCATAATTAATTTCAATGAGTAGAAATTACTTTTCTCAAATGAACTAAATAAAACTAGTTCTTTAAATCTTGTGATGATTTTGATGATACTAGATCATCAAGTGTGTGCCTTAGTGTGCTAAATAGACTAAGTATTTGTTTGGTGATTGTTTATCCCGTATTTATTTATAGACGATAGTATCGACCAAGTCTACGAGGAGGAGGAGTTCTACCCTAAAGAAGACGAAGAGAACTTCAATCACTTCACCAATCAAGTCAAGCTATTATTGGCAAGCTAACACTTGCAAGTTTCTTAACTATGCAAGCTATTATTGGCAAGATAATACTTGCAAGTTTCTTAACTATGCAAGCTTTAACCTAAGCAAGATGCATTAGCCATGCTTTGGTTATAGCCTTTGATTTATACCCATCCCAAGTTTTACTTGCAAGCCTTACTTTTTGCTTTACCAAAGTTTCTTTACTTTTAGTAATGCATTGTGAGATTTTGGAAAGTAGTATAGATAGCATAAAGAGTATAAAACTAGGCCTATACTAGAGTTCATTCTATGGCATGAGATTGAGATTAGCATCCCTCATTAGTGAACACTCTTAACCTTAGTGGCTAGTTCTAAGCATAAAACTTGATCACTTTAGATGGGAATACTTGGTGAAAATGATTATGAAAACCTTGGAATGATGCTTCATTCTATGGAGATGTTTTGACACGTGTTGAGAAACACAAATGGTTTATGATGATGAAAATGTTGAGGCATGAGCCTTAGCCCTTTATAAAAACTGATGGTTGGGTTCGGATGCGATACCATTCCAATTTTACCGTACAACCACAATACCTGAATTGGGTAAGGCTTAGCCGGAAGTTTATATGCCTTAGTGTGGGTTCCCTCGTGGAAGAGGTTTGAGCTGAGGCTACCTCTTGGTGATGTCCACCTATGTAGTGCCTAGGATGGCAGATGGCCATGCCTGGGAGGCCAGGCTCATAGGAGAGGTGCTTATACTAGAGTGTGTAAAGGAAAGGTTATGATTGATTATCCGCATACTAAGTATGATGATTCAGGGTTATCCCTGACAGATGTATCGAATTTTGTGGTGAAAGTGTACCACCTCTACAGAGTGTCAAACTATTTGAATAGCCGCGTCCGTGGTCATGGACAGTTGGAGTGGCCATATTGTTCCGTCGTCAGATGTTTTCAAAATGACTTGTGAGATGAATTATGACTTTGACTTGACCACAATAGGGTTGTGACTATGAAAACTAAGTTCCCACGTAGGTGATTTAGAACATTATTTTAACTTTCTTTGCTTCTGAACTTAGTTTAGATAAATCTGGCTTTTTGCAAATAAACTTAGAGCTTAGACTTCCTACTAGAACTACCTTACTTGTTAGTGATAGTGTGCGAGTACTTAAAGAGTACTCATGGCTTTGTCTCTGGCTATTCCCGTGGCCAGACAATGAGGAGGACTATCCGGAAGAAGGACAGCAGGACGGCTACGACAACTAAGATCATCTCCCATCATCAGCATTGCCTATGACACTGAAGATGGAGCCCACCACTACGCTTATTATTCCGTTGTTTGTTTGTACTAAGACTGGATCATGAGATCCTTTATTTGTGTAAAACCTTATTATGGTTTGTAATGGATGATGTACTGTGATATCCATTCTGTTATGTCTCACAAAAATGGTAATCCTGATATTGCGATGTATGGCATAATAGGCATCTGGGATTAAAAAATCCGGGTGTTGACAAGTTGGTATCAAAGCCATCCTGACCATAGGAGACCCTAGTTAGAATGGACGTCCAAACAAAAACTTAGTTTCAAAAACATATTCCCACTCTTATCCTTGATTCTTTCAAAAAAAATCATGTTCCTCAAAAATTCTTATATTCCTACATAAAATTTGACACCCTTGATCACATCACTAACTTACTCATCCTAAATTCTTATAGATGGAAGTTCAGTATTGCAAGTTCTACCAGTTGGGCAACGGAGGCCAACTGATCTTCAAGAGGGATCTTGATGCACTGTCTGAGTATCTTGAGTGTCCGCATCCAGAATTCTTCGGAGCTCAACTCAAGGATTTCCCAGGAGGAGATCTATAATGGCTGATAGTTGCTGATCTTCGAGGCAAGATGGAAGCACCCCTTTCTAAGAAGATTCAATTCACCGTAAGAGAGAACAACTGGCTAGATGGATTAGCCAGGGCTATGCATGAAGCTTTTGCCCGTCTATGTGGGTAAAACATCAACTTGATCCAGGGAACTCGCTTTGCTCACTATGCAAGGCGTGATTCTATGGAAATGCCATTGGAGATGCCAAGTCACCCGGAGATGAAGCACCAAGTGGAGAATCTTGACTTCCTGTTGTATCATGGATAGAAGGAATCGGACAATGCTCGAGCCTACGCTAACCACAACCTTGCCATTGCCGCCAAGAAGGACCAGACTTTCGCCCTGCTCATCAAGGATCACCAATCACTTCGGCGTCAATGCAAGAAGAAGGATCGCTCCATCTCTTGTCTTTGCTAGAAGGTGGCCGACCTCGAGAAGACCATCCAGGAACAAGAAGCCTAGCTTGCAGCAAAAGAAGAAGAGGAAGAAGGTGAAGACATCCAGGGAGATATTCACTCATACCTCAGTGATGACAATGACTACCTGGGGGATGATGCCATGGATTTCTACACTGATGATGATGATTCCGACTTCATTGATGATGATTATATGCACTTGAGCACTACCGTAGGAATGAGTTGTACCGGTCCCACTGTATCGTAGTTTCACAGAATGGTTCTTAAAACCATCTGTTTTGTATTTGTGTTGTGGTGTGTGTTTGTATTGTGTGCTTTGAATGAATGAATGAATGAATGAGAGGAAGTTGTTAGTTTGAAAAACCTGAGTCAAAGTCAAAGTTTAAAGCTTTTGAAACAAAACTATGAACCTTAGAAATTTCCCTCTTATCTCATTATCTATCTCAATCTTCAGATGACTCGTGGAAACCCCGGAGGAAGTAGTTCATCTCAGGACCCAATGTTGTAGATTCTGCAAATGCTAGTTTCTGACCGTGAAGCTAGTAGAGCCGAATGCCAAGCCAACCTAGCCACTCTTCAACAGATAGCTCAGATGGCCCACAATAATCAAGGTCACGGAAACCAGGATCACCATGGATCCAAGCTCAAGAACTTCCAGAATACCAACCCACCTAACTTTAATAAGTCTGAGGATCCCTTAGATGTTGATGAATGGCTGCAAACCATGGAGAACAACCTGGAGGTCGCGGGAGTTGAAGCCAATGAGAAAGTACTATTTGCCACCCATTATCTGTCAGGAGATGCAAGAGCCTGGTGGAATAGCACATGTACCATGAATGAAGGTCAGATGATGACTTGGGAAGCATTCAAGATCAAATTCAGCCGGACCCATGTGCCCCAAGGTTTGGTCACCAGGATGAGAGAAGAGTTCAAGGAACTGAAGCAGGGAAGGATGATGGTAGTGGAGTACAGTGACAAATTTCTGTCGCTAGCTAGATATGCCCCTGATGAGATTAACGCCGAGACAAAGAAGAAGGAAAGGTTCCTGAATGGATTGTATGATGAGATGCAGACTGTTTTAGTCAACATCTGTTTTGAAGACCTAGAAGTGCTAGTCGACTCTGCCATCCAGATGGAAGGGAATAACAACCAAGCCAATGACAACCGCAAGCGCAGAATGACGCACCAGACTAGGTCCCACAATACCCAGAAGTATCGCCCCAACCCATCTGCAGGATATGCCCCAAGAAACAATAGACCCCCAATGTCTCGTACAAGCTACCCCAATCGTAGCGGAGGAAACGTGAAGGCCGGAGGAAACCACAACAACAAACCCGGCAACTCCAACAACTTCAACCATGCACCGCCCAAGTCCAACAATAACAACAACAATATTGCCCCAAGGACTAGAAGCAATGCTAGAGAAAGGCTTGATTCAACCAAGCGCATCGCCATGGAGATCGCCTGTTTTGTTTGTCGACAAGAAAGATGGAGGTAACCGTTTGTGCACAGATTACTGGAAGCTAAATGATGTCACCATCAAGAACTAGTACCCACTGCCTAAGATAGAGGATCTGTTTGATCGGTTGACTGGTGCTAGAGTGTTTTCTAAGATTGATCTTAGGACTGGTTATCATCAACTCAAGATTCGTGCAACAGATATTCCAAAGACCACCTTTACCACCAGATATGGATTGTATGAGTATACGGCCATGTCTTTTGGATTAACCAATGCCCCCGCTTATTTCAAGAATCTCATGAATAAGATTTTTATGAACTTTCTGGATAAGTTTGTCGCTGTTTTTATTGACGACATTCTAATCTATTCCAAGTCAGAAGAAGACCATGAGCAACACCTGAGAACCATCCTAGAAACCCTTAGAGAGCATCAGTTGTATGCCAAGTTTAGCAAGTGTGAGTTTTGGCTGAAAGAAGTAGGATTCCTTGGACATATTGTGTCGGTAGGAGGAGTCGTTGTTGATCCCACCAAGATCAAAGATGTTGAAGAATGGAAAGCCCCAACTACTCAAACCCAAGTCCGTGCATTTCTCGGATTAGCGGGATACTACCGCAAGTTCGTTGAAGAATTTTCTAGCATTGCAAGACCGATGACCCAATTATTTGAAGAAAGACAAGAAGTTTGAATGGACCAATAAATGTGAAGCAAGTTTTCAAGAGCTCAAGAAGAGATTAATTTCAGCCCTAATTTTGATTATGCCAAATATCAAGAAGCCTTTTGATGTGTATTGTGATGCATCCAAGATTGGTCTCGGATGTGTGTTGATGCAATAAGGCAAAGTCATAGCATATCTGTCTCGACAACTGAAGCAGCATGAGAAAAACTACCCTACCCATGATCTGGAACTAGCAGCCGTAGTTTTAGCATTGAAGACATGGCGTCATTAACTTATGGGTAACCATTGTGAGATTTATTCGGATCACAAGATCCTGAAGTATATTTTCACTCCGAAGGAGATGAATATGAGGCAAAGGAGATGGATAGAGTTAATCAGTGATTATGACCTTGACATTCACTATCACCCCGGAAAAGCCAATGTGGTAGCGGATGCTCTTAGCAGATTGCCGTGTAGATTAAACACCATGATCAAAGAAGCCCAGCCAAGTTTGCATGAAGAGTTGGAGCAGTTTAGAACAGAGCTAGTTAGCAAAGGATTTTTAGCTAGCATTGAACTTCAACCCACTTTGATTAGCCAGATCAAGGAAGCCCAGAAAGGAAATGCAAGTATCGATGGAATCAAACATTGTATTGGTACAGGAAAGGTACTTGGATTTACAGAAGATGAAGAAGGAGTTCTGTGGTACAAAGGACGTATCTGTGTGCCAGTAGATTCGCAGTTGAAGCAAGTTATCATGCAAGAAGCTCATGATACTCTTTATTCTATCCACCCTAGAGGAACGAAGATGTATCAGGATTTGAAGGAGCAATTTTGGTGGCACAAGATGAAGAGAGAAATCGGAAGCTACATCGCCAAGTGTGATATCTATCAAAGAGTCAAAGCAGAACATCAGAGACCCGCACGACTCTTGCAACCATTGCAGATTCCAGAATGGAAATGGGATTCTATCGGAATGGACTTTATCACCGGTTTGCCTACTTCTAGTAGGGGAAATGACTCTATTTGGGTCATAGTTGATAGACTGTCCAAGGTAGCCCATTTCATACCTATCAAGACAACCTACTAGAGTTCGAAGCTAGCAGAGTTGTACATTGAAAGCATTGTCAGTTTGCATGGAACCCCCAACACCATAGTGTCGGATCGAGGAACCCAATTTACCTCGAGATTTTGGCAGAAATTCCAAGAAGGATTAAGGACCAAGTTGAATTTCAGCACAGCTTATCACCCACAGACCGATGGACAGACTGAAAGAGTCAACCAAATCTTAGAAGATATGTTGAGAGCTTGTGTGTTAGAATATGGATCAAAATGGGAAGATTTTCTGCCTTTCGCAAAATTCTCATACAACAACAGTTATCAAGCCAGTTTGCAAATGGCCCCATTTGAGTTCTTATATGGAAGAAAGTGTCGTACCCCTTTGAATTGGTCGCAAGTAGGAGAGAGTCAGATTTTCGGACCCGACATCCTACGAGAAGCCGAACAGAAGGTTCACAAAGTTCGTGAGCACCTCAAGACCGCCCAATCCAGACACAAGAGTTATGCTGACAAGAGACGTAGAGACCTGACTTTCAATGTCGGAGATTTTGTTTATCTCAAGGTTTCGCCATTGAAAGGAATGCAACGTTTTCAGCTGAAAGGAAAGTTAGCCCCCAGATACATCGAACCCTTCAAGATTCTGAATCGCCGAGGAGAAGTATCGTACCAACTAGAACTGCCAGAGGAGATGTCAACCATCCATAATGTGTTCCATATCTCGTTACTTCGCAGATGCTTAGAAGTTCCGGAGAAGACCGAAGTTTTCAAGAACATCGATCACCGAGTCGTTGATATCAAAAAGGATCTGACGTATCGTGAAGTGCCCATTCATATATTGGAAGAAGCTTTCAAAACCACAAGGACCCGGAGTATCAAATTTCTCAAGATCCAATGGAGCAATCATACAAAAGAAGAAGCTACCTGGGAGCGAGAAGATTACATTAGGACTGAGTTTCCCGGTCTCTTTAGTTCCTAGTTTTTCTTAAATCTCGGGACGAGATTTTGTTTATGGAGGGAAGGTTTGTAACATCCCAAAAGGTGAATGCCACATCATCTAGACCATTTAAAAACAAAATCCAAAGAAAAGGAAATCAAATAAAAATAAATAAAGCCAATGGTCATTTTGAACAAAGTTAACCACTAGGCCACTTTGAGTGTTCCTAGAAGAGAATTTCTAACAGAAACTTTTCTAGTTCTTTTCACCCCTTGCTAGACCAAGTAAAAGTGAACCCAAGCCCACTTACAAACTTGCAGAAACTATTTTCAAATTCAAATGAGAGACATTTGGAAATGGAGTTAAGTTCATATGTATAGATGGACATTTCTCAAAAACCAACCAAACCAGTTCACCTGGGCAAACCCTAGCAACCACAGATGCCCAAGCTTGTAACCAACACACCCACCAAATCTCAGCCAAAAATTCAAATTTAAATCTCATGCGGGCATTATGTCGAACACTTGGTGAGCACAGAAATAGCTGCCAAACTTTTATTATTTTTGATCAATGCTTTGTCTACCATTTGTCGCCAAAACTTGTCCCTGGTCTCCCCTAGTCCCAACCAGCACCGTAGAACCACTCCCCCTTGCTGTTTGCGCCAGTGTCGAGCCACCCTGAGCACCCCCATGTCGGTCGACCATGGACCCCTCACCCCGGACTGCCCCGAGCTCGCCCATGATGTATAGGAGGTAGCTACGACAACATCGTCGCCCCTTGTCCACTCCCCGAGTGAAGCCAAGCCATGGACCACCCCAGCAAAGCCGCGCCCAGAGCGTATGCGCCATGCCAAGCACGCGCCAGAGCGCCACTGATAAGGGGTGGCCCAATCTTCTCGTTGAGCACGTCGTAGATGATGGTGGATGTAATGGGGATAACTTGTGGGATGATGTGAATCACCGGCTGTTCCCCCGTTGCCAATGCAACAGATCTCAACCCAGATGGTATTCCCAAGTTCACACACTTGCGCACGTAGCCGCCGACCACGAAGTGGTTTGCAATCTACCAATTCCCAATGGAACAGCAGAAAACACGAGAACTTTCAATAGGATAAACACCAGATCGAATCAAAGTGGTTTGGGATAAATATTACTGATCAAAACAAAGAGGAACATATAATTTCAGATGAATGCTTGCAGCAGTTCAACGAAACAAGTAGTAGTTTAATCTAAATGTGGTCTAACCCTAATTGCGGCGGTTGTGGGGATACTTAAAGAGGTTGGGGCGAGCTCCCCACAAACCAGGCCTAAAACCAGCCTTATTTTGGCCCAAACTGACCCGGTTCGACTCAAACTGATATATATCGACCCATAGATGGGTTCGGCCTAATTGGCGCGCAGGCCAAACATTGTGGAAGACCTCAAACATGTATTTCCCGGTGCGCCACATCCCTCTCTTGATCATACATGATTTCCTCATTGTCTCCTAGTGCGCCTGCCTCCCTCTCCTCCCTCGCGCACTTGCTGATATTGGAAATCAGTTCTTGTTCTTCTTGCTGCAACTCTCCTTCTCCTCCATGTGCAACGCTTGTGTTGTCAACAAATCTGATCATACAAAGGTGCATAGACTTAGGCAGTATAAAACTCTCATCAAATAAAATATTAGATTCAATTCAGATTGAGTTCACCTGTTGGCCAAGTAGCTTTGCACGTGCTCTTGTAATTGGTCCAATTCTGACTTCATTGGACTTGTCTTGTGCAGCACCATTATCCTCATCATTGGGAGAAAATGGTAAAGGACTAGGGATGTCCTCATCATCCTCCCCCCCCCTTTAAAAGGCGTCGACCTCGACGCTCCAAGGTCTTCTTCATCATATGGAGTCAAATCAGAAACATTGAACGAATTACTCACGCCAAACTCATCAGTAGGAAGATTAATCTTGTATGCATTATCATTTATCTTGGCAAGCACTTTATATGGACCAGCACCCCTTGGCTGTAACTTGGACTTGCGCTGTTGTGGAAATCTTTCTTTGCGGAAATGCACCCATACCATGTCACCTGGCTGGAACAACACATCCTTTCTCTTCTGATTAACACGGCCAGCGGTGTACTTGCCCTTCTTCTCAATTGCTTCCTTTGTCTTCTCATGTATCTTCTTAACAAAATCCGCCATCTTGGATGCCTCCATGTTAACTCTCTCTTCAAGTGGAAGGGGCAACAAATCAAGTGGTGTAATTGGTTTAAAACCATAGACCACCTCAAATAGACAAAGTTGTGTTGTTGAGTGTACTGCCCTATTATATGCAAACTCCACATGCGGCAAACAATCCTCCCATACACGCAGGTTCTTCTTGATCATTGCTCGCAGCAATATTGAAAGTGTGCAATTTACAACCTCCATTTAACCATCAGTTTGTGGATGACAAGTGGTGCTGAAAAGTAACTTTGTCCCCAGCTTTCCCCAAAGTGTCTTCCAGAAATAGCTCATAAACTTCATGTCACGGTCAGAAACAATCGTCTTTGGTACTCCATGTAAGCGGACGATGTCCCTAAAAAACAGATTAGCAACATGTGATGCATCGTCGCTTTTGTGGCAGGCAATAAAATGTGCCATCTTAGAAAATCGATCAACAACCACAAAAACTAAATCATGTCCTCTCCTAGTTCTAGGTAATCCTAACACAAAATCCATGCTTATATCTTCCCATGGTGTAGTAGGAGCAGGAAGCGGAGTATACAAATCGTGTGGCTTCAGTTTTGATTTTGACTTGTTGCAAGTAATGCATCGCTTCACAAACCTGTCCACGTCACGCCTCATCTTAGGCCAATAAAAGTGATCAGCGAGCATAAGCAAAGTCTTCTCTCGTCCAAAATGACTCATTAAACCGCCAGCATGTGATTCCTGCAACAATAGCAAATGCACGGACGATTATGGAACACATAGTTTGTTAGCTCTAAACAAAAAGCCATGATGTATATGGAATTTTTCCCATGCTTTCCCATTAGTACACAAACCATATGGTGCTGCAAAATCATGATCAGTAGCATATATATCACGCAAACTCTCTAAACCAGGAACCTTTACGTCCAAGTGTGTTAACAACATGTTTTTCCTACATAGAGCATCAGCAGCCACATTATCTTTACCCTTCTTATGCTTAATGATGTATGGGAAAGACTCAATGAATTCAACCCACTTAGCAAGACGTCTATGCAAGTTGGATTGAGCTTTTAAATATTTCAAAGCCTCATGATCATAATGTATGATAAATTCCTTTGGCCACAAATAATGTTGCCAAACCTCAAGAACTCTAACAAGCGCATACAATTCTTTGTCATAAATAGGATAGTTTAACCATGCACCACTCAATTTCTCAGAAAAATAAGCAATTGGTTTACCCTCTTGCATCAGCACACCTCCAATACCAATTCCACTAGCATCGCATTCAATCTCAAATTGTTTAGTAAAATCAGGAAGTGCAAGTAATGGTGCAGTAGTTAACAAACATTTCAGTTCATCAAAAGCATGATCTTGGGCTGGGCCCCAAACAAATTCAACACCTTTCTTAGTAAGTTCATTCAATGGTGCAGCAATAGTACTAAAATCTTTCACAAAACGTCTATAGAAACCAGCAAGACCGTGAAAGCTTCGTACTTGACTAACATTCATAGGAGTAGGACAATTTCGTATAGCTTCAATTTTAGATGCATCTACCTCAACTCCATTTTTAGAAAAAACATATCCTAGAAATATGACCTTATCTTTTCAAAATGTGCACTTATTAGGATTGCCATAAAGCTTATTATCACGCAACACTTGCAAAACCTGTCAAATATGATCACTATGTTCAGATTCATTGCGGCTGTAAATTAATATATCATCAAAGTACACAACCACAAACTTGCCAATGAAATGCCTTAAAACATGGTTCATTAATCTCATGAAAGTACTAGGTGCATTAGTTAACCCAAAAGGCATTACTAACCACTCATACAAACCGAACTTAGTTTTAAAGGTTGTTTTCCACTCATCCCCTTCTTTCATCCTAATTTGATGATAACCACTACGCAAATCAATTTTAGAGAAAATAGCAGCACCACTCAATTCATCCAGCATATCCTCTAAGCGCAGAATAGGATGACGATATCGAATAGTAATGTTATTAATAGCTCTACAATCTACACACATGCACCATGTTCCATCTTTCTTAGGAACTAAAATAATAGGCACAGCACAAGGACTTAGGCTCACACGAATATACCCTTTGTCGAGAAGTTCTTGCACTTGCTTCTGAATTTCCTTCGTTTCTTCGGGGTTGGTGCGGTAGGGGGCTCTATTAGGCAACGACGCTCCTGGTATCAAATCTATTTGATGCTCAATACCTCACAATGGTGGCAAACCTGCAGGTACCTCACTTGGAAACACATCATTGAATTCCTGTAATACATTAGAAACACCAAGAGAGAGAGGGCTCATGTCGTTAGAAACTAAAATTTCACCCTTGTGCATAAGCACAAGTGGTACAGCACTAGGATCCTCACGAAACTCTCTCAGATCAGACTTGGTGGCTAACACTATTAAGGAATGCACTCCCTCACTTTTCTTTTTACAACTCAATTTTGGTTGTGGGCTCTCAGTCATCGAAGGAGTAGTCTCTCGTCTATCTACTCTCTTAGTTTCTTTCTCAAGATTCGCTTCAATTTTTTGACGAGATAATATGTTGCGGTGTCATGGGCCTCAAAGTAATGTCTCTACCATGCTAATTCAAATGATATGTGTTGGCTCTCCCATTGTGTTGCACATTGCGATCATATTGCCATGGGCGGTCCAACAACAAATGACAACGGTCATAGGAACCACATCAAATTCAATGGTACCTTTATATGGTCCAATCTGAAACTCCACACGCACCATGTCGCTAACCTTCATCTCTCCATTATCACTTAGCCACTGAATATAATATGCATTGGGGTGCAGTAAATACTTCAGTTTCAGCTTTGCACAAAGCTCTTTGCTAGCCGAATTGCGACAGCTACCAGCATCAACTATCACTTTGCATGCCTTGCCAGGACCAACAACAACCTTTGTTTGGAACAAATTGCATCGCTGATTTTCAGAGCTGGGCGTAAAATTCAGAACTTTCTGCGAACAAACAATGGTCAGATAGTGAGTCGCATATGCATCTATAGGACCATCACTTGAATAACCCTCATCATCTAAAAGTTCAGACTCAGGATCAGCATCATCACCGGTTTCATACTCATTGTCCTCATTAATCAACATCACTTTCTTATTAGGACAATCTCTCTTGAGGTGACCCAAGGCACCACATGTGTGACAAGCCATGTCCCGGTTTCTTGCTGTAGATGTAGATGAACATGTACCACTAGCTGCAGGGTTTGCTATTTTTTTGCATTAGAAAAAATAGTATCTGGCATGTTTGATGATGAAGTACTTTGTGGTGGTACGCTACTAGCTGGTCTTGGTGTGAAACGACCACTATTTGTAGAAGAACGAGCTTTATATTTGGCTTCTTCACCCAGCCGAGCTTCAGCTTCACGTGCATGATGTAGGAGATCATTCATATCATGATATTGGTGATGCCGAGCAGTGTGCTTGATATTATACGTCAAACCTGAGAGGAAGCGCTGCAATGTTTGTTCGGGTTGTTCATGCACTCTAGAACGCTGCATAATCAACTCCATCTCCAGATAATAATCATCAACACTCTCCGTGCCTTGCTTCAAATTCTGCAGTTTATCATAGAGAGAACGAATGTAGTTGCGTGGAATAAATCTGTCATGCATGACTTGCTTCATAGTTCTCCATGTAATAATTGGGGGATCACCTTCTTATTGCCTTGTTTGCACCATATTATCCCACCAACGCAAAGCATACCCATTAAATTCAGAAGATGCTAACTTGATTTTTCTGTCCTCGGTGTAGTCATGCAAACGCCATAGTTTTTCTATCTTCAGCTCCCATATAAGATACTCTTCGACATCATTCGAGCCCTCAAACTTGGGAAGAGAAAATTTTGGTTTTCCTAGCCCATCCTCTTGCTAGACCTCAGGATTTTCAAAATTACGACGTGCACTGACAGGCGCAAAACCACGGCCATGAGGTATACCAGCACCTCGGCCTCCATCGCCACGGCCTCCAGGATATGCAGCATTAGCAGCTGCAGTACCATCATCAACATGTCCATGATTTTCACCAAGTGCACTTGCATCACCCTCTTCTTCCTCAGCAAATTGTTGTTGGTTGCGCTGACGATCAACATATGCTTGCAATGTAGTCAGAACTTGTGTTAAATCGGTGATAGAATGCTGAATTGCAGTCATGGTGTCCTGAGTTGTGGCTGCTGCTTCTTTTGCCTCCTTAAGTTCCAAATCGACAGCACGCACATCTTCTTGTATATTAGTAACGCAATGCTTCATACTCATTCCAATGCACCAAAGAAGTAGGATCCTTTTTCATCTGCACGTTAACACTCTCAGACATGATTAGTATGTTAGTGCAAATAAAAATGGTATATGGTGGAACTCTCCCAACTCACTCAAAACTGAAAGAAGACAATGTATCTTACCGTTCCAAAGTGAATTAGGATAGCTTACCAACTTGTATGAACAGCACGTGCACGGATGTGACAAAGCGAATACCGAGGGCAAAAACTATCACACGACAACCAGGGGTATAAGTGGATCTTGGTATGGATACCTAACAACACCAACTCAGAAATCCTAGTGCTGATCGTATGACCCAGACCCACGAAAACACACACGGTGGAGATAAATGGGACAATTGCAACTATAAAAAAAAGAGCTCAAAAAATGATATATGTCGGAGTAATGCTCGTGTTGCAACACACAAGGAGAGATGCTAGCAATGTCTCAACGAAACGGACACAAGATTGCTAAACTGAGCAGCCCGCAGAGCACTAAGAACGCTAGTCTCGTAGGATAGTTTTAGACACCAAGAAAGGCTTACTAAGGTTCACAAAGATAGGTACGCTATGTGGACTCAGTAAAAAAATTAAATAAAAAAGAAAAAAAAATTCACCTCAGAATTGGTCTCTGCCACGGCAGAAAAAAGGGTCAAAATCCTACCACGGCAGGAGCTCGGCAGGAATTTTTTTTCTCGTACGATGACAGACTTGTCTGTGGTCAGGCGAGGGGTCCGATTTTTTTTTTGCCTGGGTCTCATGTACTAGCATGGAATTGTCTGGTTGAGCGTGAGGGACATCCGACTATTTTGTTTTGAATTTATTTTTTCACTTCATGTGAAGCAAGTCACGTAACTGGAACCAGGCAAAGTAGCGATCGTATTTTTTTTCTTTCTCTAAACGTGAGGAAACTCACGTAGAAAGTTAGGATCCGGTTTCTTTCTGCCTTTTTTTCTTTTTTTTTAGCAGAACGGATCTACAACTTCAGATCAACAAAGACAAAACAGATCTATTAGATCTAAATCTCACGAACACGAACTGACTTGAGAACACGAAGAATAGTCCAGAAACAGTCTAGAAACTTCGACTATGAAATAAAAATAGACGAAAACTAGACAAAAACTATGACTCAGATTAAGAAGAAAGGCTACACAAAAAGACTACGACCAGCAACTAGAACTCACGAACAATGTTATCTAGGCTATGGCAAATAACTATAAACCCTAATCTTTTTGTGTGCCATTTTCTGTATAGGACGAAAACAAGAATAATTTGCGGATGGATTTGTGGATGCTCACTAAGTAAACACTGGAATCTCATACCAAGATGATAAGGGGTGGCCCGATCTTACCATTGAGCACGTCGTAGATGATGGTGGGTATAATGGAGATAACTTGTGGGATGCTGTGAATCACCGGTTGTTCCCCCGTTGCCAATGCAACAGATCTCAACCCAGATGGTATTCGCAACTTCACACACTTGCGCACGTAGCCACCGACCATGAAGCGGTTTGCAATCTACCAATTCCCAATGGAACAGTAGAAAACACGAGAACTTTCAGTAGGATAAACAAACACCAGATCGAATCAAAGTGGTGTGGGATAAATATTCCTGATCGAAACAAAGAGGAACATATAATTTTAGATGAATGCTTGCAGCAGTTCATCGAAACAAGTAGTAGTTTAATCTAAACGTGGTCTAACCCTAATTGTGGCGGTTGTGGGGATACTTAAAGAGGTTGGGGCGAGCTCCCCTCAAACCAGGCCTAAAACCAGCCTTATTTTGGCCCAAACTGACCTGGTTCGACTCAAACTGATACATACCGACCCATAGATGGGTTCGGCCTAATTGGCGCGAAGGCCAAACATCCTGGAAGACCTCAAACATGTATTTCCCGGTGCGCCACATCTCTCTCTTGATCATACATGATTTTCTCATTGTCTCCTAGTGCGTCTGCCTCCCTCTCCTCCCTCGCGCACTTGCTGATATTGGAAATCAGTTCTTGTTCTTCTTGCTGCAACTCTCCTTCTCCTCCACGTGCAACACTTGTGTTGTCAACAAACCTGATCATACAAAGGTGCATAGACTTAGGCAGTATAAAATTCTCATCAAATAAAATATCAGATTCAATTAAGATTGAGTTCACCTGTTGGCCAAGTAGCTTTGCACGTGCTCTTGTAATTGGTCCAATTCTGACTTCATTGGACTTGTCTTGTGCAGCACCATTATCCTCATCATTGGTAGAAAATGGTAAAGGACTAGGGATGTCCTCATTAGCCGCGCCCGACCAGCTTGCACACGACGCGCCTCGATCTCACTCCATGCGCACTGCTCCACAATGACCCTAGCATCTGCCCAGACATCCCCGTTCGCCGCCACTTGATCAGTAGCCACCGTGCACCGCATCGAACACCGCATATGTCGCGTAGAGCACCTCCCGCTCCTGACCAAATGCGACCGCCCCATGCCGCGCCTTTAAGCCAGAGAGGGATGCCAGGAGACCACGCATTGTCCCCTACCCTCAGCCGCGCCGCTAGCTGCCTGTAGCATCGCCACCGACGAGCCGCGCCCATGCCGCTTTTTCCCCTCTCACTGCAGTATAAAAGGAGGCCACCCTCAGCCTCCATTTCCACACTACCTCACTCCCCTCTCTCTCAGAACCACCCCACGCCTCTCCCCGGAGCACGGCGAGCCTCGGTCTGCAGGAATTGCACTAGAGTTGGCCGTTGCAGTTGAAGAAAGGCTTCGTCGATTGGAGCCGCCCCAGGAGCCACCGCGACCACGCCTCGAACCGCTGTCGTCTACCAGCTCGAACGCCCCCATCACCGACCGTAGCTAGAGCCCGGGTGAGCCCCCGTAGACCCCCATCGTGCCGCTAGGGTTCGTCCTCGCTGGCGAGCTGTTCACTAGGGACGACGAGCCTCAGCCGTTAGATTATATTCTAATCGTAGCACCCAGATCGCTTGGTACCGCTTCGCGTTAGATGTGTCACTAACGCGTAGGACCCCCTGTCAGTAGCCCGCTACGCCGCGCAGTGCAGCTGGGTCGGCCCATTTCCTTTCCCACGCTAGCCCACCGATTCAAATTAGTATCTTTCCTTTTAAATTGAAATCCTATTATGTCCACTTATTCAAAAAACAATTCAGAGAGTTTCTCTTAACCAAACTGCATGATTCAAATTTTGTTAGAATGATAATTAAAATATCTATCCAAGCCCGTTGGATTTAAATCAATTGGAGTTAGAGATCACATATAGCAAAAATAACAAAACAGAGACTTTTGCAACTTCAAACATTTTTCAAAAATCAACCATAATAGATTTTTAGTTGATTCCAACTCTCAAAAATCACATTTGTCAATACCTATCTGAATATGTCAAAATATCTAGGATTGCATATTGTGACTTTGGACTAGTACCCGACTAATATCTAGGCGAAAATGATTATGAAAACCTTGGAATGATGCTTCATTCTATTGAGATGTTTTGACACGTGTTGAGAAACACAAATGGTTTATGATGATGAAAATGTTGAGGCATTTTCACCAAGTATTCCCATCTAAAGTGATCAAGTTTTATGCTTAGAACTAGCCACTAAGGTTAAGAGTGTTCACTAATGAGGGATGCTAATCTCAATCTCATGCCATAGAATGAACTCTAGTATAGGCCTAGTTTTATACTCTTTATGCTATCTATACTACTTTCCAAAATCTCACAATGCATTACTAAAAGTAAAGAAACTTTGGTAAAGCAAAAGGTAAGGCTTGCAAGTAAAACTTGGGATGGGTATAAATCAAGGCTATAACCAAAGCATGGCTAATGCATCTTGCTTAGGTTAAAGCTTGCATAGTTAAGAAACTTGCAAGTGTTAGCTTGCCAATAATAGCTTGACTTGATTGGTGAAGTGATTGAAGTTCTCTTCGTCTTCTTCAGGGTAGAACTCCTCCTCCTCGTAGACTTGGTCGATACTATCGTCTATAAATAAATACGGGATAAACAATCACCAAACAAATACTTAACTAGTTTACTTAGCATACTAAGGCACACACTTTATGATCTAGTATCATCAAAATCATCATAAGATTTAAAGAACTAGTTTTATTTAGTTTATTTGAGAAAACTAATTTCTACTCATTGAAATTAACTAAGATTTAATATTCTCGAATTAAAACATGGTATCATGTGGACACATGTCCTCACCACATATTCTAACATATGGGAATGTGATTTAAAGGTTGGATCATATTTTAATAAGTTTAAGTTTAATATTTAATGATTTAAAGTGACTAGAAATGCCTATATAGAATTATTTTGGTACTAGTCCAAAGTCACTTCATGTAATCCTTAATATTATTTCATATTCAGATATTTATGGTCAAATGTGATTTTTGAGAGTTGGAATCAATTCAAAAGCTATTATGGTTGATTTTATAAAAATATTTAAATGTGCAAAAGCTTATGTCTTGTTATTTTTACTAGGAGCGATCTCTAACACTAAATTATTTAAATCCAACGGGCTTGGATAGAGATTTTTGTTACCTTTCCAACAAAATTGGAATCACTCAATTTGGATTTGTAAAACATTCTGAATTTATTTTTGAATTAAGGGATGGAATTGATTCTAAGTCTAAATAGAAAAATCCTAATTTAAATTATAGGGCCAGCACGGGAAACTAATTGGGCCGGCCCAGTGACGCTCAGCGATGCAGAGGGCGACTGACAGGCTGGTCCCGCATGTTAGTGGCACTTAAAACCCGAAGCGGTACGGGGCGATCTGGGCGCTACGATTAGAACATAGATCAACGGTCCACGGTCGTCGTCGACGACGGACTTGTCGCCGGCGAGACAGAACCCTACGCGGTCGGTGGGGATCTACTGGGGACGTACCAGGGCTCTAGCTAGTGCGGCAAGGCGGGCAAACGAACTGGACGACAACGGCGGGCTCAGGCGAGGTCACGGCAGGGGCTGAGGTGCACGAAATCGACGACCACGTCTCCTCCTCTGCAGCGGCTACCTCCGGCGGAATTCCGATGATGTGCTGCTCGAGCAGCTCTAGCGAGAGAGGGGAAATGGTCAGTGGAGAGAGGGGAGTAAGATGGTGTGCAGAATGAGGCTGGGGTGGCCTCCTTATATAGGCTCGATGAGGGGACCGACAAGTGTGGGCGGAGCTCGTCGGTGATGGCGATACAGGCAACTACCGGCGTGGGCGAGGTAGGCG
The DNA here is from genome assembly GCA_910589775.1 of Avena eriantha. Classification (NCBI taxonomy): domain Eukaryota; kingdom Viridiplantae; phylum Streptophyta; class Magnoliopsida; order Poales; family Poaceae; genus Avena; species Avena eriantha. The sequence continues at coordinate 346,639,675 of OU342744.1, forward strand.
GATGGTGGACGGTCTGCTGGTGGTCAGCTATGGCGCAATGGCTTGGCTAGGGGCGGTGCCTAACGGTCGGGGGCTTCACGCGCTCTGGGAGACAGAGGCGGTGCTCGATGGTCATCATGGTGATTGTGGGTCATGCGGCGGTGCACGGCCATGTCTGGCGGGTTGTTGGGTTCAAGACGGAGCGGCGTGCGCTATTTGGTGTCGAGGCGTGGTATGTGGCATGCTGGCGGCAAGGGCGCTCTGGCGTGCTCTGGCTGCATGCAGAGAGAAGGGCGACGCGGCGCTGAGGTGGTCTAGTGGCTAGCAGGGGCCGTGGGGTGGACCGTGGGCGGCGGTGAGGTCACGCATCACTCCCTGGAGCGGCAGAGAGGGGCTGGTGGTCGCCTGTGCCTTGTGCAAACTTGGCCGGCGAGCATGGCGTCGAGGCTGCGTTGCACTGGTGTCAGGGGCTAGGGATAGGGGTGGTTTTGGTCTGGTTGGGCCTGGGGGAGACTAAGGTGCTCAATGTGCACCAAATGGCTCGACAAGATTTGCTCCAAAACAGTAATAGTTAGGCCACTTTTTGTCTGCCTGCCAACTGTTCGGTCAAATGGCCGCATGAGAGAAACTTTTGAGTTTTTGAAAGATTTTTGGTGGAGTGATTCCTCTCATGCTTAAGCATCTAATTTGCTTGGGATTTTGAAATGGAGTTCATTTGAGTGGTTTTTGAAAAAGTGGGATCTATACATATGAACTAGATTCAATTTTCAAATGTCATTTAAAATTAGAGTTTGAATGTTTTGGGAGATCACAAAGTGGGCCTTGGTACATCTTAACTTGAACTAGAAAGGGGTGCAAAGATCCACAATTGTCTCTCTTGGCATTTGAGTGCTAGGAATATCCAAAGTAGGCTAGGTGATTAAAATGGCAAAAGTGACCATTTCTTTATTTAATTCTTTTTGATTTCTTTTTCTTTGGGATTCCTTGGGGATGATCTAGATGATGTGTAATTCACCTTAGAGTCATTTTACAACCAATAGATCACTCAATCATGGCAATTCAAAACAACTCCTATTTGAATGCACACACATATGAATGCTTAAATATTTTTAAATGGAAAAGTTTTTGTTAACCCTAAATTGGGTAGATTTGATCTTGATCACTTGGATTAAAGTTTTAGGATGTTACAAACCTTCCCCCTTAAACAAAACCTTGTCCCGAGAATTAAGAAAGTAAACTAGGAACAAAGGAGATCTGGGAACTCAGACCTAATGTAATCTTCTCGCTCCCAAGTGGCTTCTTCTTCGGTATGGTTGCTCCATTGAATCTTGAGAAATTTGATACTCCAGGTTCTGGTGGTTCTGTAGGCTTTCTCTAATATACGGATGGGCACTTCACGATATGTCAGATCCTTGTTGATATCAACAGCTCGGTGATCGATGTTTTTGAACACTTCGGTCTTTTCTGGCACTTCTAGGCATTTGCAAAGTAACAAGATATGGAACACATTGTGGATGGCTGACATCTCTTCTGGCAGCTCCAGTTGATAAGATACTTCTCCTCGGCGATTCAGAATCTTGAAGGGACCGATATATCTGGGGGATAACTTTCCTTTCAAAGTAAAACATTGCATTCCCTTCAATGGCGAAACCTTGAGATATACAAAATCTCCGACATTGAAATTCAGGTATCTCCTTCCCTTGTCGGCATAAATCTTCTGTCTGGATTGGGCGGTCTTGAGGTGCTCACGGACTTTGTGAACCTTCTCTTCAGCTTCTCGGAGAATGTTGGGTCCAAAAATCTGACTCTCTACTACTTGCGACCAATTCAAAGGGGTACATCACTTTCTTCCGTATAGGAACTCAAATGGTGCCATTTGCAAATTGGCTTGATAACTGTTGTTATATGAGAATTCTGCGAAAGGCAGGCAATCTTCCCATTTATATATGTATTCCAACACACAAGCTCTCAACATATCTTCTAGGATTTGGGTGAGTCTCTCAGTCTGTCCATCGGTTTGCGGGTGATAACGGTGCTGAAATTCAACTTGGTTCCTAATCCTTCTTGGACTTTCTGCCAAAATCTTGAGGTAAATTGGGTTCCTCGATCTAATACTATGGTCTTTGGGGTTCCATGCAGACTAATAATTCTAGCAATGTACGACTCTGCTAGCTTCGAACCCTGGTAGGTTGTTCTTGACAGGTATAAAGTGAGCTACCTTGGACAGTCTATCAACGGTGACCCAGATTGAGTCATTTCCCCTAATAGAAGTAGGCAAACCAGTGATAAAGTCCATTCTGACAGAATCTCATTTCCATTCCAGAATCTGCAATGGTTGCAATAGTCCTGTGGGTCACTATTGTTCCGCTTTGATTCTCTGACAGATATCACACTTGGCTATGTAGCTTCCGATTTCTCTCTTCATCTTGTGCCACCAAAATTGCTCTTTCAAATCTTGATACATCTTTGTTCCTCCGGCGTGGATAGAATAAAGAGTATCATGAGCTTCTTGCATGATAACTTGCTTCAGTTATGAATCTGCTGGCACACAGATACAGACCTTATACCAGAGAACTCCTTCTTCCTCTTCGGTGAATCCAGGTACCTTTCCTGTACCAATACGAAGTTTGATTCCGTCGATACTTTGATTTCCCTTCTGGGCATCCTTGATTTGGCTGATCAAAGTGGGTTGAAGTTAAATGCTAGCTAAAAATCCTTTGCTAACTAGCTCAGTTCTAAACTGCTCCAACTCCTCATACAAACTTGGTTGCTTCTCTTTGATCATGGTGTTTAGCCTACACGGCAATCTGCTAAGAGCATCCGCTACCACATTAGCTTTGCCAGGGTGATAGTGAATGTCAAGGTCATAATCCTTGATTAACTCTATCCATCTCCTTTGCCTCATATTAGGCTCCTTCTGAGTGAAAATATACTTCAAGCTTTTGTGATCTGAGTAAATCTCATAGCGATTACCCATAAGATAATGACGCCATTCTTCAATGCCAAAACTATGGCTGCTAGTTCAAGATCATGGGTCGGATAGTTCTACTCATGCTGCTTCAGTTGTTGAGACAGATACGCAATGACTTTGCCTTCTTGCATCAATACACATCTGAGACCAATCTTGGATGCATCACAATACACATCAAACAGCTTCTTGATATCTGGCATGATCAATACTGGGGTTGCAATCAATCTCTTCTTTAGCTCCTAGAAACTTGCTTCACATTTGTCGGTCCATTCAAACTTCTTGTCCTTCTTCAACAATTGGGTCATGGGTCTTGCTATGCTCGAAAATCCTTCGACAAACTTGCGGTAGTATCCCGCTAATCCGAGAAATGCACGTACTTGGGTTTGAGTGGTTGGGGCTTCCCATGCTTCGACATCTCTGATCTTGGTGGGATCAACAACGACTCCTGCGGCAGACATAATATGTCCTAGGACTCCTGCCTCTTTCAGCCAAAACTCACATTTTCTGAACTTGGCATACAACCGATGCTCTCTAAGGGTTTCAAGGATGATTCTCACATGTTGCTCATGCTCTTCTTCCGACTTGGAGTAGATAAGGATGTTATCGATAAACAAAATGACAAACTTGTCTAGAAAATTCATAAAGATCATCCTCATCAGATTCATGAAATAAGCAGGGGCATTGGTTAATCCAAAAGACATGACTGTATACTCGTATAAACCATAACGAGTAGTAAAGGCGGTCTTCTGAATATCCGTTGCACGAATCTTAAGTTGGTGATAACCAGTCCTAAGATCAATCTTAGAGAACACATTTGCTCCAGTCAACTGATCAAATAGATCCTATATCTTTGGCAAAGGGTACTTGTTTTTGATTGTGACGTCATTCAGCTTCTTGTAATTGGTGCACAACCGGTTGCCTCCATATTTCTTGTCGACGAATAACACTGGCAATCTCCATGGCGATGCGCTTGGTTGAATCAAGCATGTTGCCAACATAGCGTCCAACTGCTTCTTCAATTCCACTAACTCTGAGGGGTTCATGCTATAGGGTCTTTGGGCTATGGGTCCGGTTCTAGGGATTAGTTCCATAATGAACTCAATATCCCTATCCGGGGGCATACCGGGCAATTCATCTGGGAATACATCGGGGTATTCATAGACTACTCTAACCTGGTCTATGGTGGGTAGGGCTAGACTCTTGTTGCACTTGAATTGACAGGGTAAGGTTTCAGATATATGCTCTACTGAGACTCTAGAGCTACTGGTCATGGTGATGGCTTTCTTAACACAGTTTATCAGTCCTTTATGCTTTGACATCCAATCCATACCTAGTACTACTTCCAAACCTTTGGTTCCAAGTACTATTAAATTGGCATAAAAATCTATCCCATGTATTCTGATAGGCATAACTTTGAAAAAATTTCTAGCTTTTGTAGTTGAACCGGGGATTTGAACTATCATGACATGCTTCAAATTGGTTGGGTGAATCTTACTAGTGCATGCAAATTCTTCTTGGCCTCTGTGTTGATCTCATCAGGTGCATACCTGGCTAGGGACAAGAATCTGTCACAGTACTCCACTACAGTCATTCTGCCTTGTTTCAACTCTCTGAATTCATCCCTCATCATGGTGACTAGACCCTGCGGCACGTGGGTGCGGCTGAACTTGATCTTGAAGGCTTCCCGTGTCATCACTTGACCATGGTTCATTGTGCGGGTGTTGTTCCACCATGCTCTTGCATCTCCTACCAGATAGTGGGTGGCAAAAGGAACTTTCTCGTTGTCATCAACTCTGGCTACTTATAAGTTGTTCTCCATTGTCTGCAACCAGTCATTAGCATCTAGTGGATTCTCCGAAGTGCTAAAGATTGGGGGATTGGTATTCTGGAAGTTCTTAAGTTTGGATCCTTGATGATCCTGATTTCCATGGCCTTGGTTGTTTTGGGCCATCTGGGTAATCTGCTGTAGTGTTGCTAGGTTGGCTTGGCGCTCTGCCATGCTAGCTTCACGGTCTGCAACTAGCATCTACATAATCTGCAGCATTGGGTCCTGCGATGAGCTGCTCCCTCCGGGGTTTCCACAAGTCATCTAAAGATTGAGATAGATAAAGGGGTAAGAGGGAAAGTTCTAAGGTTCATGGTTTTGACTTCAAAGCTAAAACTTTGAGTTTGACTCAGGTTTTGCAACTAACTTCACTTCATTCATTCAAGCAAAGCACACGATACAAACACACCCACACCACAACAACAAAGGAAAATAGATGGTTTTAAGAACCATTCTGCAAGCTACGATACAATGGGACCGATACTCCTCACTCTACGATAGTGCTCTAGTGCATTGACTCATCATCTATGAAGCCGGAGTCATCATCGTCGGTGTAGAAGTCCACGGCATCCTCCTCCAGAAAGTCATCATCATTGCTGAGGTAAGAGTCCATAGCTCCCTGGATGTCTTCACCTTCCTCTTCTTTGTCTTTTGCTACAAGCTGAGCTTCTTGCTCCTTGATGGTCTTCTCGAGGTCGGCTACCTTCTTACGAAGACGGTCGATGGTGCGATCCTTCTTTGCACGTTGACGACGAAGAGACTGACTATCCTTGACGAGCAGTGAGAAAGTATGGGCCTTCTGGGTGGCAATGGCAAGGTTGTGTTTGGCGAACTCCCTAGCATTGTCCAATTCCTTCTGTCTGTCGTACAGCAGGAAGTCAAGGTTCTCCACTTGACGCTTCAACTCCGGGTGACTTGGCATCTCCATGGGCATTCCCATAAAGTCACACCTTGCATAGTGAGCAAAGCGGGTTCCTTGGATTTGGTTGACACTCATGGCACACAGACGTGCGAGAGCTTCATGCATTGCCCTGGCTAATCCATCTAGCCAGTTGTTCTCTCTCACGGAGAACTAGATTCTCCCGGACGTTGGTGCTTCTATCTTGCCTCGAAGATCAGCGGTGACTAGCCATTGTAAGTCTCCTCCTGGGGGTCCAGGAAGTTGAGCTCCAAGAAACTCCGGATGCGAGCGTCCCAAGTACTCCGATAGTGCATCAAGTTCCCTCTCGAAGATCAACTGCCCTCCGTTGCCCAACTGGTAGAACTTGCTGAACTGAGTTTCCATCTATAAGAATTGAGGATGAGAAAGTTAGTGAAGTGATCGAGTGTGTCAAAAATTTATGTAGTAATGTAAGAATTTGTAGGAACATGAATCTTTTTGAGAGAAAGAATTCCCAAGGGTAAGAGAGGAAATAGTTTTCATAAATACTCACTTTGGTTTTTGAAGCTAAGTTTTTGGTTCGGACATCCATTCTAACTAGGGTCTCCTATGGTCAGGATGGCTCTGATACCAACTTGTCAACACCTAGATTTTTAATCCCAGATGCCTGTTATGCCATACATCGCAATCCCAGGATTACCATTTTTGTGAGACATAACAGATTGGGTATCAAATTACATCATCCATTACAAACCATAATAAGGTCTTACATGAATAAAGGATCTCATGATCCAGTCTTAATACAACAAGTAGCGGAATAAATAATAAGCGTAGCGGTGGGGTCCATCTTCAGGGGCACAGGAAATGCTAACGATGGAAGATAGTCCTAGTTATCATAGCCGTCTAGTTGTCCTTCATCTTGGTAGTCTCCTTCAAAGTCTAGCCATAGTAATAGCCAGGGAAAAAAGCCATGAGTACTCCTTAAGTACTCGCAAACTATCACTAACAAGTAAGGTAGTTCTAGTAGGAATGCTAAATAGTTCATTTGTAAAGATAAGTTTGAAACCTAAGCTGAGTTCAGAAACAAAGAAAGATAAAATAAAGTTTGAAATCACCTAAGTGGGAACTTAATTCTCATAGTCACAACTTTGTTGTGGTCAAGTCATGTCACAATTCATTTCAAAAGTTGTTTTGAAAACATCTGACAACAGAACAGTATGGCCACTCCAACTGTCCATAACCGCGGACGCGACTATTCAAATAGTTTGACACTCTGTAGAGGTGGTACACTTTCACCACAAGATTCGACACATCTATCAGGGATAACCCTGAATCATCATACTTAGTATGCAGATAATCAAACATAACCTTTCAATTACACACCCTAGTATAAGCACCTCTCCTATGAGTATGGCCTCCCAACCATGACTGAGCTAAGGCTACCTCTCAATGTTGTCCACCTAAGCAGTGCCCAAGATTCTGTCATCTTGGGCACTGCATAGGTGGACAACATTGAGAGGTAGCCTCATCTCAAACCTCTCCCGCGAGGGAACTATTACTAATGCATATAAACTTCTGGCTAAGCCTTACCCAATTCAGGTATTGTGGTTGTACGATAAAATTGGAATGGTATCGCATCCGAACCCAACCATCAGTTTTGTAAAAGGGCTAAGGCTAATGCCTCAACATTTTCAACATCATAAACCATTTGTGTTTCTCACACATGTCAAAACATCTCAATAGAATGACTCGTCGTTCCAAGGTTTTCACAATTCATTTTCACCAAGTATTCCCATCTAAAGTGAATCAAGTTTTGGTTTAGCTCTAAACTACTAACTTAAGAGTGTTCACTAATATGGGGTGCTAATCTCAATCTCATGCCATATAATGACATATAAATCTAACCAGATAGGTCAAGTTTTATACTTTTTATGCTACCTTTAAACAAGTAAAGGACTTTAATAAAGTAAAGAAAGTAAAGCTTGGAAATAAAACTTGGGGTAGGTAATAGTCAAAGTGGTATAACCAAAGCATGCCCAATGCATCTTTATTAGGTTATCTAGCTTAATTCTAGCTTGCTAACAATAGCTTGCCTTGGTTGGCGTAGTGGTTGAAGTTTTCTTCCTCCTCCTCTTGGTAGAACTCCTCCTCGAAAGCTTGGTCGGTACTATCTTCTATAAATACATACGGATACACAATCACCAAACTATTCTTAACTAGTCCACTTAGCACACTAAGGCACACATTTGATGATCTATTATCATCACAAGCACCACAAGGTTTAATTAACTAGCTTCATTTTTTTATTTGAGAAAAGTAATTTCTACTCATTGAAAATAACTAAGATTTAATATTCTCTAATTAAAACATGGGATCATGTGGACACATGTCCTCACAACATATTCTAACATATGGGAATGTGATTTAAAGGTTGGATCACATTTTAATAAGTTTAAGTTTAATATTTAATGATTTAAAGTGACTAGAAATGCCTATATAGCATTATTTTGGTACTAGTCCAAAGTCACTGCATGTAATCCTTAATATTATTACATATTCATATAGGTTTGGTCAAATGTGATTTTTGAGAGTTGGAATCAACTCAAAAGCTATTATGGTTGATTTTATAAAAATGTTTGAATGTGCAAAAGCTTCTGTCTTGTTATTTTTACTAGGAGAGATATCTAACTCTAAATGATTTAAATCCAATGGGCTTGTATAGAGATTTTCATTACCTTTCCAACAAATTGGAATCACTCAATTTGGATTTGTAAAACTCTCTGAATTGATTTTTAAACTAAGGGACAGAATTGATTCTAAGTCTAAATAGAAAAATCCTAATTTGAATTCTAGGGCCAGCGCGGGAAACTAATTGGGCCGGCCCAGTGACACTCAGCGGCGCAGAGGGCGACTGACAGTCTGGTCCCGCATGCCAGCGGCACTTAAAACCTGAAGCGGTACGGGGCGACCTGGGCGCTACGATTAGAACATAGATCAACGGTCCACGGTCGTCGACGACGACAGACTCGTCACCGGCGAGACAGAACCCTACGCGGTTGGTGGGGGTCTACTAGGGACGTACCAGGGCTCTAGCTAGTGCGGCGAGGCGGGAAAACGAACTGGACGGCGACGGCGGGCTCAGGCGAGGTCGTGGCCGGGGCTGAGGTGGATAAAATCGACGACCATGTCTCCTCCTCTGCAACGGCTACCTCCCACGGAATTCCAGCAATGTGCTGCTCGAGCGGCTCCAGCGAGAGAGGGGAAATGGTCAGTGGAGAGAGGGGAGTGAGATGGTGTGCAGAATGAGGCTGGGGTGGCCTCCTTATATAGGCTCGACGAGGGGACCGACGGGTGTGGGCGGAGCTCGCCGGTGACGGTGATATAGGCAGCTACCAGCATGGGCGAGGTAGGTGGATGGTGGGCGGTCTGCTGGCGGTCAGCTACGGTGCAATGGCTTGGCTAGGGGCGGTGCCTAATGGTCGGGGGCTTCATGCGCTCTGGGAGACAGAGGCAGTGCTCGACGGTGATCATGGTGACTGTGGGTCGCGCGGCGGTGCACGGCCATGTCTGGCGGGTTGCTAGGTTCAAGACAGAGCGGCGTGCGTGATTTGGTGTCGAGGCGTGGTCTGTGGCGTGCTGGCGCCGAGGGTGCTCTCGCGTGCTCTGGCTAAACGCATAGAGAAAGGGTGGTGCGGCGCTGAGGTGGTCCAGTGGCTAGCAGGGGCCGTGGGGTGGTCCGTGGGCGGCGGTGAGGTCACGCCTCACTCCCAGGAGCGGTGGGGAGGGGCTGGTGGTCGCCGGTGGCTTGTGCACACTTGGCCAGCGAGCATGGCGTCGGGGTTGCGTTGCACTGGCGCCAGGGGCTACGGATAGGGGTGTTTTGGTCTGGTTGGGCCTAGGGGAGACCAAGGTGATCAATGTGCATCAAATGGCTCGACAAGATTTGCTCCAAAACAATAATAGTTAGGCCACTTTTTGTCTGCCTGCCAACTGTCCGATCAAATTGCCGCATGAGAGAAACTTTTGAGTTTTTGAAAGATTTTTCGTGGAGTGATTCCTCTCATGCTTAAGCATCTAGGTTTGCTTGGGATTTTGAAATGGAGTTCATTTGAGTGGTTTTTGAAAAAGTGGGATCTATACATATGAACTAGATTCAATTTTCAAATGTCATTTAAAATTAGAGTTTGAATGTTTTGGGAGATCACAAAGTGGGCCTTGGTACATCTTAACTTGTACTAGAAAGGGGTGCAAAGATCCACAATTGTCTCTGTTGGCATTTGAGTGCTAGGAATATCCAAAGTGGGCTAGGTGATTAAAATGGCAAAAGTGACCATTTCTTTATTTAATTCTTTTTTATTTCTTTTTCTTTGGGATTTTCTTGGGGATGATCTAGATGATGTGTAATTCACCTTAGAGTCATTTTACAACCAATAGATCACTCAATCGTGGGAATTCAAAACAACTCCTATTTAAATGCACACACATATGAATGCTTAAAGATTTTTAAATGGAAAAGTTTTTGTTAACCCTAAATTGGGTAGATTTGATCTTGATCACTTGGATTAAAGCTTTAGGATGTTACAAGTTCTGGGTGGTGTGTGTATCCGGCTTGAAGCGACCGCTATGCCACTTGCACGGGTCGTCAAACATTTGGTCGAAGGTGAGCCGTGGCTTCTGCCTTCTTGCATTGTTAGCCGGTGTGTCGGGCGCGCCCTACACAGCTTGACCTGCCGTGCGTGGTAGCGAGGCTTCTGATGTCTGGCTTGGTGGTCCCTGTGGAACCAGTTGTCGTTGTCATGGAGCCTGGAGGATCCGGCTTCTCCAGCTGGATTTCTTGGTCGGTCGCGAGCTTGCTCCGAAGGAGTCAGACGCCTATCAGCACTCACCCGGATAGGTTTCTTCATTGTGGCATCCGCCGTGGCGTACTGGTCCGCAACCGTCATGAGATCCACCATGGTTTTTGGCTCGTCACACAGCAGTAGGGCGCGAAGCATGGTGCCTTCTTGGCACCCCTCAATGAAGAACCCGATCGCATGGCTCTCCAGGATGCCCTAGCAGGTGTTGCGCACCTCTGTCCACCTAGCGAGGTACTCACGGTCTGACTCGCGGTCGCCCTGGACGCACAAGGCCAGGTCGCATGGACGGCCCGGACGCTTGTATGTGTCGTTGAAGTTGCGGATGAACATCTTCTCAAAATATGGTCAGGCATTGATGATGTTGGGCGCGAGGCTGTTGAGCCATGTCCTTGCTAACCCAATTAACATGAGGGGGACGTAGCGCACAGCTGTGCGCTTGTTCCCATGGGCGATGCCGACTGCCGTTGTGTAGTCGGTCAGCCAATCTTCTAGCTTCATGCTACTGTCGTACTTGGGGGTATCCCTAGGCACGGTGAACTTATCCAGAAATGGCTCGTTCCGGATGCGGGGTCCGAAACAAACCGGTCCAGTGGAATCTTCCTCTTCCATGACGCACGCTTGAGAGAGGAGCTCGATGCAGTCATGGGCATCCGGACGGTCCGGGTTGGGCGCTCCTACCCGGTCCAAGAGATGGGAACCGGCAGGTCATGGCGCTCCAGTTGGTGGAGGGGGAGGCGGTGGGTTGCTGTTCACCGTTTCCACCTGGCGCGGCTGGCCCTTGTTACCAGAGTTGCGGCTCTTGCTGCGGGCCTTAGCCGGAGGGAAGGACACCTGCTGGGTCTTGCAGGGTGCGCCCTTGCTGTTCCCGTGCGGCTTGCTTCCCCTAGAGAATCTGGGGTCCTCGTGCATCTGCCGGATGGCATCAGCCTGCTCATCCGCGATCCAGAGGAGCTCCTGGACCTAGGCGTGCTGCCGGTCTCGCTCCTCGCCCTCCAAGTTGGGCAGTTCATCTGCCGTGGCTCATGCCGTGCGCAGGTTCTTGATGGGTGTGATGTAGGCGGGCCGGATGAGAGCACGTGGCGGATCCGGCTCGCCATCCCTTTCCATCCTTCCGCCTAGCTCGCCACCCCGGTGTTGTAATTGTCCACGCCGGCTCGGCTTCGCAGTAGCCAGAGTGTGGCCATGTGTGCGGTCGTACTCGCGTCAGGTGATCTCGATTTGCTTCCTGGTCGCAGCCAGCTCCATGGCCTCCTGTAGGAGATGCTGACTCTCCATGGCAAAGTTGGCTTCCGCCTCTTCTGGGTTATCTCCGAGGTTAACCGGCGTGAGGAGCCGGACAATGGCCTCTTCCACCGGGTTCCTAGGCCGTGATGGAGCGGAAGTTCCGACCTTGTCTGCGCCCTGCTCCCAAGGCTGGCAGGACTGAGAGCTGGAGCCGGCCATCATCACCTCGATGCTGCGAGGAGCGACGGAGGCACCGCTGCCGAGGTACAGTGGTTCTGTGATGGAGACGATCTCCCTAGGGAAGCACTCCGGCACGGTGGCGACATAGACGGGGAGGTCGCCGAAGAGCAGAATAGAGTCGTTTGCCGGAAACATGGATCCGTTGAAACACGAAGCATTATCGATGATGCAGTCGAACTTGCCGAGCGTAAGCACTAGGCCGGAGGCCACGTGCTCACCGGCTGAAGTGCGGGTCCCGTGCGGAATGTTACTCCGGTTGAAGCCATCTATCCCCATGGTGGGCGCCAACTATCGTTGTATTGGGAACGACAGTACCTAAACAGGTTAGATAGAGGTGTGGGGAATAGCATGGAAGCTCTCGACGGTGTCCGCAGGCAGGATTGGATACGAGGAAGTGTAGCGAGGCACAAGAAGTACCCAGGTTCGGAGACCTCGTGGTGTGGTAAATCTCCTACTCCTGCCGATCTGACTATGAGTGGTATACGGGCTACAATCGCTCCTTGAGCTGTATCTTCTATCTACCTCCTTAAATGCACTAAGACCAACCCTTGCTACGAGAGCCTTGCCTCTCCTTATATAGGTAGAGAGGCAACGGTCTCACTGGCCAGTCCGGCTGGCGGGCCCCACAGGCGGGTCCCAGCCGGCTAGTCATCTACAGTATCTGGTACGCTTACATCCCATCGAGGTACATGCGATAGGGTCGTCGTGGGCACAGTGAATGCCGTGCGAGCCTGTCATCAGCATCTGGCCAATGTGCCCGCATCACCCAGCAAAGTCTTCGGTATGGCCGTGTAGTTGCGGGTCTTGTCATCGTACCAGGGCGTACCACGCACTGTGCAGCACGTCGCCCTATCCTCCTAATTGCGTCTGGCTACGCTGATGTAGCCGGTCCTATTTCTTGTTGCTCCTCTTGGTTCCGGCTACCGCAAAGTAGCCGGTATGATAAGTCATGTCCGGCTGCGCTCAGCCAGCCGGACGCGAACTGACTGTTGTAATTCTTGTCCGGTTGGGGTATCCGGAGGTCATCCCCCCGACATTCCCGCAGCCAGACTGGACTCCGTCTCTTCTCCCTGACTCGGAAACCCGTGAAGCAAATCTCTAACCCGAAGTGGGCCACCCTGGTCAGTGAGGCACAGTGAGGATACCCGAAAAGTATATCCCCAAAAAACTTCTCTCAAGACTATCTTTCCAAAGAAGATCTTCTCAATGTTTCGCTCATGGCAGGACTTGAAGACCTCCATAGAAGATGATCTAAGACAAAAGCTACGATAATTGGAGACTTCGGAGCTATAAGTACCGAAGACTTCGAAAGTATTACATCAAGATTATTAACTGAAGACCTTGATAGATTGAAGATTATGCGGGACATGAAGACTATCAAGAGCACAAAGAATTTTGAAGACTTGAAGCCTCGAAGATTCCAAGTGACCTATTAGTAACCAAAACTGGATAAACTTCACTACAATCAGTAGATGCGATGATTTGTGAGCTGTCATTTTTGTGGTTTTCTTGACAGCAACAAATAAAACTTATTTTTAATACAAAAATTGCTTGTGTGGCTTTTCCATGTCCTTCTTGCTAGACTTTACTCTCCCTACCTTAAATCTTGAATATGTAAGAATGGAGACAAACGAAGAACTTGAATGAGGGCGCCAAGCTGAAATTCTACCAAGTGGATCAAAAGAAGAACACTCACATGGCGCAAGTGCCTCAAGGATTAGGAAACACAAGGATAAATGCACCAGCAGCGTTGGCATGTCATTCCGTTGTAGTGAAACTGATTACTAGACATGTCAAAGTCAAATTTATAGCACTACTTTAGTTATGGTTGTCTATCATCGAGATATTGTGCTCCAAGTCGTCCATAACCATGGACACGGCTTTCAAAAAGATTTACCTTGCAGGGGTGCACAAATAGCAACACACGCATGATCAACCTTAGAAAAACCAAATAAAACCCAACGAGGCATCACGACAAAGCAATCACAACATTCATAAAATATTTCAGGGGGCCACCCCAATAAGCTACCCGCAACAAAGTTGGTTGGCTTTGAGACGGACCCAGGGTTTGTGTTAATGGTTGTAAACGACTGGGAACCTAAAAGGGTGACTGGTCTTGATGATACCGCGAAAACATTCCACGTTCTAAAACAGTACAGGCGCTCCACGCGCAATAGTCAATAAAGCAGTAAAGCATGGCATAAGTACAGGATAGTAATAACGCCCCAAACTAGATTTTGGCCCCAAGAAATAAGAAATGAATCAAGCTCTGGCTAAGGGGATCCATGGTCCCACATGCGGATAGTGCGATAGTCGAGGAACAGATATCAAGTACACGGGGCCTACGGGACACAAGTGAGCGGTTAAAAACCAAATATTAGCTATTGCCCACCGGTGCCTCTACATTAGTAATATCTATTCCCAGCATTATAATTATCAAGTTGTAATTAAAGTCATGATCATCTCCACCATTAAACATGTGCCAACCTCCCAACAACGGTGGAACAACGACGACAAGAAGCAGCACCTGAGCAAGCAACTATGACTCGCAAGGTCAGTTGTCTACCAAACATCAGGCTATACGATATGTCCAAGGCAATATAGAGGCTGCAAGGACTATAAATGGTGCACGGAAACTAAAACATTGCAACACGGATAGCAATAGATCAATAGGAGGAAATAAAAACTATAAAAGCAAAATAGGTAGAAAGGGGGAGATTGGTCGCCTGGGAAACACTGCCAAAGATACATTATCCGAAGAACTTGTCGACACTCACGTCCACTCAATATCCTAATCCATGAAGAAGCAAAGAACTAAAAGAAACACCGGATGCACTATTTAATACTACGGCAGACGATCGGGCATGATGCATGTATGATGCATGACATGGCAAAGATGCGATGCAACTAGGCAATATTAAGCGGAACCGGGATCCTGACATTTAATTATGTGGTTAATGTTGTTTAGGTACCCCACGATTTAAATGTTGACTTACCAAGGAAAAACATGGCATCAATTCGCTACACAAATTTAAATGGAGTCAATATGAGACTAGAAAAGCCTGCATATAGTTTCCATATTTAATTATGAGGTGAATCGGCATAATGCCCCCAGAACACAAAAATAGACATGCAACAAGATATATGTATGGCAATTTATAAAATAGGGCTCGGATCAGGGTCACACATCGGGGTTCGATGATCTTGGGGGTCCGAGGGGTCGACGGGGTTCGGGCTCGGCAAGATCGGTCTTCGGACTTAGGGGACGGGGTCTAGGCGTCTAGATCAGCGAGGAAGAAGGAACGCGGCGATGTTCGGTCTTCAGGTTCCGGGAGGGAGAGCTCGATTTTCGTGATGAAGATCTTGGTGTTCCATCTCGATCATTGAGGGCAGACTTGGTTTTCTTTGATGGGGTCTCCGAGTGGCATCGCGTGGTTATTATTGGTGCCTACATCGGCTGATCTTGGCAGCGTGGCGGTTACTTCTCATGGCGTCAGTCTTGGGGCCTCGAAACTTGAACGGCTCCAAGAAGATCTCGTCACCGGCACGCAGATCATGGACTTGGCACCAAAACGGTCAGCTAGGGCCGGTAGCGGCTGTGGGGCGAGGAAGGGCAGTGGCCGATGTCGATCTGCAGGGAGGAGGGAGAGGAGAGCAGAGAAGGGAGCGGGGTCCGTGTCGAGGTCAAGCGCATGGGGCTGTCGGTGGGGTGGGGCCAGGGGTGGTTGTCGGTCACGGAAGTGGGTTGGCGTATTGGTGTGGTGCATCGCCCGTGCGTGTAGTGCATGTTCCGTGCATTGTGTTGCGTGGCATGTACGCGCGCGGGTGTGTGTGTTCTAGTGGTTGGCGGTGGTGGGATGGGACTAGGTGTGTGGTCGGGTAGGTGGTTAGGGTTTGAGGTTAGGGTAGGTTCCAGGTAGTAGGCTGCTGCTAACTAGGCCCAAAGGCCTAGTCGGTGGCGGCCTCCCCGGTTTATAAAAAAATTTATTTTATTTAGTAAGTTAGTTTAATTTAAATAGACTTTTGTAAACACTTTTTAGGCAAATAAAAGATCTGGAAAAGATCGAGGTTTTGATTTGAAATTAAAGAAGGAGACTAATGTAGAAAACCAACTAGGGATTTTAGAAAAATAGTTTTAGTCAAACAATATGCATGCAATCATGAGGATGCTCAAATGCAAGTGGCATGATTCCATGAGCATGCGGTCATGATGATGCACAATATTAAAACAACACGCGATTTTTTGGTAGTGGTTTTACCCGGGGTGCTATATCGGTCCCTTTGGGGTGAGGTTCACCGGAGAACAAGGGAGGCCTTTTGTGGCGTTGGTGGTTTGAAACCACCCCCTCTCCAAACGCAGATGTACTTCCCCTCAAAAGGAAGGAACTGTGGGAAATCATCCTTGTGTCTCCGTGTGCTCCATTTTAGTTACCTCTATCCTTTACCGCACTTTACTTATATCTTGCTTTTGCTTAGTTAGTTGTTCTAGTGTGACATATAGGACCTTATTACATATCTAGATAATTTACCTTCTATGTCAAACTCTAAATTGAAAAGGAGTAAAATTTGAAGAAGCACCTATTCACCCACCCCCCCCCCTAGGTGCCCATACGATCCTTTCAGCTGGTTCTCAGGATACAGTCGAGTCGGTTACAAGTTAGGGTTAAATCTTTAAACTTTCTATCTAAATCTTGTCGTATCCATCAAGGAGTCGCATCCTTCATGGGCCAGGGGCCACCCGAATCTTCATGTGCTTCACCATTGGCGGTCGATCGCCACATGGCATCCTATTGGGCCGAACCGGGTACGCCAATCTTAGGCACCCATAGGGCATAACTATGTCACTGGCCCACTGTTGCCTCCCTCTCTCTCCCTCCCACATGGTGAATCTCCTCCCCTCGGATTGGATCAGGGGAAGCCCTATGAGAATCCTTCTCCACCATAGATGCACATCCGTTGTGTTGCTAGATTCTCGCGGAGTTCTTCTACCTCTCTTGCGGGATCAAGAAGGAGTATACGATGTCATAGCAGAATGTGTGGATACCACGGAGGTGCCTTCGATCCGGTACACGAATCTCGAAGGACAAGATCTACTACGGTTTGAACCGTCGCAAGTGATTGACTACATCACCCATGATCTCTAAATTCTTAACAATTGTGTTCTTCGAGGGTAAGTAGATCAGATCTATTCTACTTGTTACTTACATCTAGTAGATTAGATCTTACGGGATTCGCTCATGTTATTCCGTAGGAAATTTTTTGTTTTCCATGCAACAAACCATCACTAGGAACACCAAGATCCTCGGGAGGATGTGATAGATATATTAGAAGAAACCAATCAGGATCCTCATTTTTAACAGTAGATAAGGTAATTCATCTGGTTAAAAGTGTAAGATATTCTAACCATCTTTAGCTACTGCTTTGATACTGTCAAGCTAGACTGTGCATCATAGGCTTCAAGCAAGGTTTTTCTTACACTAAGCAACTAGATTATCCAATAGAGGATTTCCATAGCATCTACCTAAATATCCTAGTAGCCTATCATGATAAATCTAGATACTTACTATGTACACTCCAAAGAGTTGGAGGCACCACAATAACCAACCTAGAATAGTAGAAGCTGCTAGTTTATTGGACACATAACTTCAATCATTATTCTTTCAAGTAATAAGCCACTTGAATCTCACTCACTACAAGCAATCATCTTCCTAGCTATTATAAGCTAAGAATCATATTCATAATAAATTTTTCATCACTGACAGACACATAGAAACATGAGCAAGTCTTGGAATTTCTAAGTAGAACTAGGAAATGGACTTTGGATAACATGATGCCAACACTAAATTCAAATTCTAGCTTTGGATCCAAAACACAATTCAGTACACATTCTCTGAACCCAAAAGGAATTCAGTAATGTCTGTACCGAAAATATATGCACTATCAAGTTCATTAAGCTTAGGATGGAACCCAATTAGTTGTAAACCAACCAATGATTACCAAGGTCATTAATCATCAGTATAAGATGGAACTTTGCGCCAACTGACCTCTAGTTGTGCTCGGTTGAATTTAATCAACTAACACCTACTTGGAACCCAAACAAAGCAAAGTTATATAATACTGCATTTATATTATCACTGTAAGTATGACAAGGAATGGGTTAAATGTTCATATGACTTTTTCCGAGAAGGAGCTGTAGGGAACCAAAATTTATGCACTAGCTTGCTCTATCAATAAGGACAGAGAAAGAATAGAAAGCCAAGCCATGGATCCTAATATCAAGGTTGAGCATTCCATGTTACATGGCCACTATGAATGTTTGACAATACAGGTAGCAGTAGAAATTCCTGAACATAATATTCAGTTAAAGGTGCAAATAATAGAAAACTCCATGATTAGTAACATAGCACTAGGGAGAGGGATGTACAAGTGTGATTCGAGATCAAGTCATCCTTTACAAGGTCCAAACTAGAAGTTACACAAGAACACATGTTCAGGACACTAAGATAAGCAAGTTCATAGGGCATAGGTAATCAATAGTCCCTAGAACAGTAAGCCAGTTGGGAACTTTAGGAGCTAAGTAGGGTAATAGATCATCCTGAATGGAGAAAGGTCGAGTTAGGTACTATAAGATGTCCTAATAAAACTAAAGGAACTATCAAAAATAAAAATAAAATCCCTAATATAAATTTATTAATATCCTTCTGGTTTACAAAATATATATATTAATTTTGAAATGAAATTTCAGTTTTAAATTAAAATTGTAAACACTTAAATATAATAAGAAACTATATTTTAATCATATAATGAAATAAAAATTCTAAACACATAATTTAATAATTATACATCACTTTGGAGTAATCCATGGAAAATGGATTATTTTGATTACACTTTTACTCTATAATATTATGTTGAATTATTAAACCTCTTTTCTATTATGCTTTTATAAGTGTTTGAATATATTTTTTCAACAGAAAAATTCTTAAAATAGTTTGAAAAAATATTATTTCTACATTAATAAAATAAATCACTATGTCTATAATAATAAAGTATTTTATTTACTTAAATAGGTAATAAGACTCAAATATGAGTAATAGCATCTCTAATCCAACTTCATGAAATATTATGGAGTGAGCAAACCCTGTTCTATAATCTATTAATGATTCTTAAGTCTTTAATGAGATGCAAATGTTTCAATCATAAAATTATAGTGATAATTTACCTCTAATGAGTTTAGAGTTATATGAAATCAAGGGCCAATAGTAAATTTGTATACCTCTTATTCTTTAAATAATATTTTCTTCAAAAGTTATTCTTTTAAAATAATTATAAATACTTTTGAATTATCTTTTCAAGTCTTAACAAAGGTAACAATTTTTTCTTGGAAGAGACACCAATCAATCATCAACATTATGTAGTGTTCAGTTGTGTTTTTTCTACTAAAAGAGAGTGACAAAGTCTTGATGAACCAATGAGATGCACCAATAAAAAATCAAATTAAAAGCATAACAAACCCTAAAATAGTAAATCATAACCCAACTACCATCAACCTATCAAATTCTATTTCGAAGTTTGAGGGTTTATTGCTACTACATAGCATATTTATGCATAAAAGCATATTGCTTCTTTAAACATCAGTCCTTACCGGAGCAATGATGTTATTTCAGATTTTGTAGCTTATATCAACTAGAAGACCTTGGCTGCATAATCTTGCAGTCAAAAAGGCAAGTTCATACTTGCTCATGTCCTTTAATTATGTTACATCAAGTATTTGCAATCTACTATTGATATCACCTACATTTCGAAAAGGAGAAAGAAAAGATTATTTTCATAATAATATGACTTACTCATTATCAACCCGAGTGGTTGTAATCTATTATGGCTGGCAATGGAATCATGGTATGGTATGTGGTTGGTGGAGGTTCCATTTGCACGGGATTGTATCATCTAGGACTTAATAACCAATGTTTCCAAGGATTCTAGCATTGTATATTATGTGTTAACCATAAGTTCTGGAATGGGAAGGGAAAGTTATCTGGATCTTCTTCCTTCTGCATGCTAACAGATGATCATACCATTAAGTCGTATGTCCACGAGACTACATGCACATGGCCAGAACCTCATAATGTTCCATGGTATTAGTGTCTATGAGGGTCTATAAGGGGCTACCGAAGGTATGTCTACCCAACAGTGGAATACCAGGGGAAGTTATGCTTGCAAAAAAGGGTGGGCATGCGGGGTTGCGAAGAAGGGCAGTGAATGGCTTGGACCTAAGAATGGGCCTCATACAAGGGAAGTATGAACAGGATTCACGGTCTGGCTTGTGCAACAAAGCTAAGATCTCTTATGGGTAAAGCAACGCACCTTTGTAGTGGGTACAAAATTGTGACATGTTACTCCCTATTCCAGGAAGAAACTACGAACGCAATAGGAAAGGAACTCCATGAAGTTCTAGTAAACCTATGAGGTATTATGGATATAGTTTTTGAAAATCAAAGAAACATTTTGAAGAAATGTTTATAAAACTTGCATAGCCTAGGAATATGGTCCAAGGGTGTAGATAGCGCATGAGACAATCCTTTTAGTGAATTTGCTGAGTACACTTGTACTCAACCGTATCTTCTTAACCATTGCAAGATTCTGAAGTTTATTGAAGGAATTACCGAATCCAATAAGTTGTAGCAGAGAACTACTACTAGATACCGGAGCTACCAAATGAAGAACATGGAGTCAACAACTATATCCATCATGATGAAAATGGAGCCATAAGTAGATAGAACTACAAATCTAGAATAAAAGAGACTATTTCTGTAGCATTAAATAAAGCCTAATAGGATTAGAGGTAAACTTAATCTTGCATTAGTCTGCGAGTTGTTATTTCTAGTTTACATTTGTATAATTCTTCTCATCGCTGCGCTGAGGAGGTTTTCTGGATCTTTTGTAATGAACTTAGTAGTCATTTGTAATGTTATGTACCCGTGATGTTTCTATTGTACCACTCTGAGGGATATACTATCCTAGTCACCCTCCTCTCGCTCCTATGCCTACTGCCATGGTTACCGAAGTCATGGTGTGGGAGGTGATCGTGGGTGGCGAGCTTAAAAAGGTAATCCAACCTTGGCAGTGGATACCAACGCAGGGACTAAGAGTTTGGCATTAAAGTGGAGCGGCCAGTGCAAGCGTCGGGCGGCGTGACCAGTGCAAGAGTGAGGCGGTGCATCCATCACATGGCTCAGGTGGTGCGATAAGTGCAAAGGCCAGCCTTCCATTGATGGATAGGGTAGATGGCCACTGGCCAGTGGTCGTTGGGTCGCTGCCAGGTGGGCTTGGATCATGCGAGGCCAAACGTGGGAGGACACATGCGTTGTCCTCGACACGTCCAGCCTAACGCATTCCCAGCCCAAATTTTACCTAAGAATGGGTCGGCCCAGACATGCTTATTGTGACTAACTCGATCAGATAATAAGTGATCACAGATTCAGTACAACGGCGTCATGCCGATAGGATAGAATCTAATGAACAAGTTCATGGAAGGAGGAAGAAGAGAAACAAGTTCATGTGAACATTGGAGTAAAATCGATGCCCCTCTCCTAGAGCTTAGGTCCTAGATAAGCTATGCCCCATCACCATTGAGGCCCTCTGGGTTCTCGCCTCTTGGGACTTCTTGTTCTGGGCCTTTGTCAGTCTAGCCTACTTGTCACTAGCCTGCTCCTCCTATAATGCCTTGCTCGGGTATGATGTCATCACAATGCCCCCTCCTTGAATAACAGCTTGCCTCCAAGCTACCACAGCTGGAAACGCCTTAACCAGGGCATGCAGATTTTCCCACGAGTCATAGCTATTAGGTAAACCACTCCAACGGACATGCACCTGCGTTTGCAGTTTCTTTCCCACCTTGATGAGATTTTCCTCCACAATTTCTATCGGCTGACACTAAACATCAATATCATTCATCAAACTAGGCATCTCAGTACTGACTGAATCAGTAGGTTTGAGTCCTTTCTTCAGTAATGACACATGAACCACAGGATGGATGCGTGATTGTGGTGGTAACTGGAGTTTGTATGACACATTCCCCACTTTTTGTGGTATTTGATATGGCCCAAAGTACCGTAAACTGAGCTTGTGAGATGACCGAGGCATGACTGGCTGTTGTACATAAGGCTGAATATGCAGAAATACCCAATCTCCAACGTCAAAACTCCTTTCCATGCGCTTCTTATTTGCATGTTGTGCCATCCGTTGTTGAGCCCTCTCCAGATGTTCCCTAATGATTGGAATCATCACTTCTCTTCATTGTAACCACTAAGCCAAGTTTGTCGATGTAATGTCATCATTCACTTGTATTCCAAAATGCCTTGGCTTCCTCCCATATAACACCTCAAACGGTGATTTTCCTAGAGCTGATTGAAAGGTGGTGTTGTACAAATATTCTACCTGTGAAATCCATTTAGCCCAGTGCTTGGGATTTGCATGAACCAAACACCGTAGATAGGTTTCCAAACAATGATTCAAACGTTCTGTGTCCATCTGTCTAAGGGTGATAAGAAGAACTCAGGTTCAGCGTTGTGTCAGCCAGTTTAAACAATTGCTGCCACAATGAACTCACAAATATTTTGTCCCTGTCAGATATGAGCACTTGAGGCATACTATGCAACTTGTACACATTTTCCAGAAAAAGTTGAGCCACCTTTTGTGCTTTGAATGGATGTTTCAAGGAAATAAAGTGTCCATATTTTGTGAACTTGTCAATCACTACCAAAATAGTGTCAAAGTTGCTGGATAATGGTAGTCCTTCAATAAAATCCATACTAATAGTATGCCATGCTTCAGGTGGAATTTTTTGAGGTTGCATCAAGCCTGGTGTTTTGTTGTGCTCAGTTTTGGCTTGCTGGCATGTTGTACACTACTGCACAAATTGTTGCACATCCTTTTTAGTCCAGGCCAGGAGAATAGTGGCTTTACTTTATGATATGTTGGAAGAATACCAGAGTACCCTTGTAGACCACTATTGTACAATGCTTGCAGCACTGCTTGCTTCTTTGTGTGCTCCTAGCCATATTCTCCCTTTGTGTATGATGACCCCTTGTGTTAAAGTATAACCCTGATCATTTGTCCCTTGTATGCTAAGTTCAGTCAGTAATTGCTGAGCATGTGGGTCACTAGCATACCCCTCTATTACCACTTCCAGCCATTTGGGACAAATAGCAGACATAGAATTGATTTCCATTTTCTTCTCGGGTACCCTGGATAGGGTATTTTGTATTGCAACCCCAAACACCCTAAAAAGGCTTTTTGCTGAATGGTTGTATTGAATTTGTGTTCACCCAGATGGGTGAGGCTCTTTTGATCTGTGTGGATCACAAATTGGTGGTGTTGCATATAAGCTTTCCATTTTTCCAATGCTAACAAGATTGCCAGGCATTCGTTGTCATAAGTGGACAATGCCTGGTTTTTTGCTCCCAGTGCTTTACTCATGAATGCTAGTGGATGCCCTTGTTGCATGAGAACTACTCCTACCCCAGCCGCTGAAGCGTCTGTTTCCAACACAAATTCCTTCTAAAAGTTTGGTAAGGCAAGGATTGGTGCTTGAATCAATGCCTCTTTCAATGTATTAAATGAATCATCTTCCAATTAAGTCCAGATGAAGGGAAAATTCTTCTTTCAATGGTCTTGAAGGTCTTGTTGTACACCAAGATATCATCTACAAAGACTAGAACAAACTTCATGGTGTGGTATTGGAATATTGTGTTCATTGCAGCCTGAAATGTGTCTAGAGCACATATCAATCCAAAAGGCATAACTCTGAACTCAAAGTGTCCCTGATGAGTTCTGAAGGCAATTTTTGCTTCATCTTTATCTACCATCCTAATTTGGTGATACCGAGACTGCAGGTCCAATTTAGTGAACAATGTTGCTCATGTAATTCATCCATTAATTTATCCACTACTTGCTTAGATATCTATCCTTGATGGTGATTGCATTCAGCTGTCTGTAATCCACACACATTCTCCAAGAACCGTCCTTTTTTCTTGACCAACAGTACTAGGGATGCAAAAGTACTTCTACTAGCCTTAATGACTCCATTGGCCAACATTTCCTTCACCTATTTCTTGATTTCATCCTTTTGTTGTGGTGTGTACCTATAAGGTTTCACATTGATAGGGTTTGTACCAGGCAATAGGTTTATGTGATGGTCATATGGCATGTGTGGAGGAAGCCCTTTTGGAACCATAAAAAAGTTGTTGTGTTCTTGGAGAACTGCTTGTACTTCTGTAGGCACTTCACTAACTACTGGCATGTTATCCATCATTGACAGTTGCACCAATTGTGCTACCTCACCTTCCACCATGATCTGCTATAAAGCTTCTTGAGTAATGGTGGCAAATTGATCCATATAGTCTCTAACACCCCTTAATATTATTCTTTGCCCATTGTGCTTGAACCTGAGATTATTTTTCTTCCAATCCACCCACATCTTCCCATGCCAGCCAACTAGTCCATGCCCAAGGTCATGTCATAGCCAAGAATAGGAAATACTTTCAGATCATTAGTGAATTTGTGTCCTTGACACTTCTATTCAATGGCATGCACTACCATGTTGCATATTTCTTTGCCTCAATTTACAACTGTTATTGTCACTTCATGAGTTGAGTTGTTTGCTTGCTAATTAAACTACTAGTGCTACTAGAATCAATTAAGATAAGCACTTGTTTTCCCTTAATATTACCCACCAACCTGATAAGTTTCTTATGTGTTATCCTAGCTGCTACATAATAGGACAGTGCCATTAATGACTCATCACCACTGCTTGTTTTAGATGTATCAGACTCAGAATCTGAAGTGGTTTCCAAGATTTCCAGCAACTCTTCCATCAGGTTCAGTGGTATTGTTTTACCACATTTGTGTACATGTTGGTATTTGTCTCCACATTTGAAACATTCCCCTTGTGCTCTACTTTGTGCTCTAAGACACACCAACTTGTCCTCCAAAGGAGGTTTTTGGTCATGCTTCTTCCTTTCCTCTTGAGGTTGTGGCGGAATCCCTTTTTGACTTGGTACACTATGGTAAGGTTATCTGTAGTTACTTTTTTACTTGAGGGACAGATAACTCCTAGCTTCTTCAAGCAATGATTCATGTGTTTCTGCTAAGGATAAAGCAATGTCCACCATTTTTGGCTTGTGCAGTTATATTGCTCTTCTAATTTCCCTTTTGAGCCGATACCTTTGATCCGGATTACGGATGTAGTATAGCTCTTTTTCCCTAGTAGACCTAGGTTATCGAATCCTCGAGAAGCAGAAAGCATAGTGAAGTTACTTTAACAAACCTTCGGGAGTTTTAGAATTCTTTTTATGTTTTACCGGACCAAGAGTTTGTTGTCTTTTGTTGTTGTCGATGATGGAGAGAGAGGGCCTAGGGCTTTCGGTTTCACATGTAGTTGTGCAAAACATCTGATGGGAATAAAAGATAATAATAAAGTATCCATGTAATTGTTAGAGCAAGATAATTATATGTGGGTAGTGCATCCGTAATTGCTATTGCCTCCGCAACCACTTATAGCAATAACATACTAGTCTCATCCATAGAAGAAAGAGAACTAATGATATGCATAGTGATGTCACCATTAATCCCAAGTAAATCCCTCACATACAGCCATCCTACCCCTTCTATCACTAGGGTTCCCAACCTGCAGATTAGTCATTACTCATACTCCCTATACCTGGCTCAATCCTCGGGGTCTTGGGTACCTGACAAGTCCTTGGATTGAGGCAAGAGAGGATACAATAATCATCATATCATACAAACTAATACATGATCCCATCTATGATAAATAACATGCACAAAAGCTACATGGCTAGGCCGAAGCCCTTAGCCCAAAGAGAATTACTCACGCATAGAGATGAAATTAACAATCATAAACATTGTAATGGAAATCATGAGATTGATAGCAAATAGTCTTACAATGTCGCCAATCGAAGTTGAGATCTACTATTACAAGTGGTGGAATATGGCTATGGTGGTGGAGAAGGGTTTGGAGATTAGATCTAAGTCTATTCCTCTAGCGGCTCTTCGGTGTTGTGATGCAGGTTTTTGGGGTTCTACGGCGGCTCTGTGGGGCTTTGTTTCTCGTCACCCGAAGCCTCTTTATATAGGGGTCCCTTCACAAAAGTTGTTTTGTTTGACCTAGCGGTGTCGATGGCAACTATACGGCCGGAACTATATGGCCAGAATTTTATTCCCGCCGTATAGTTGGCCATTAAAGCTTCTGTCTCCACTTCATGACCCCTGGTTTCTTTGGGTTGTTGCAAATCTCGTATATTTGACTTTAATGTTGTGATTCCCATCATCAAACGCCATTATCTGCACAGGGAAAAATAGAAAGAAAGGATTGCATACCCCTTTGATCATTAGGCATTAGTGGCAAGGTTTAGAGAGATATTTCATCAAAAATATGAATAATATCCAGTTTAAATGTGGATATAGATGGCTATATTTCACAGCCATCAACCTCCCCAAGCTTAAACTTGATCGTCCTCGAGCAAGAAAACCAAAATCAAAAAGGAACTCAGCATTTAAACTGAAATAACGAGATGATGATCTTACTCATGATTGGTAGTCTCATGTTTCCTCCACTTTATTAATCTGAAAAACTTCAGCATAGATAGAGTAATGGCAAGCATATCCTACGGGTTTTTATGCATCCTTATAGCACAGCAAAATTATTGTTAACATGGATGATTCAAATGAGTAAACCTTATTCCATGTCATGTAATCAACTCATAGGCTTTCCTTTGAACAATAAAGTATAATCATGTAAAATTGAGAGTGTGAGAGTTTGTCATGAAAAACATATACACTAGAGTATCTCAATTCTCCCACATCAATAAATCAAGACTTTTCAAGCACTACTTTTCTGTTTATTGTCCTTCAAGAATTTCAGTTCTTAAGTAATTAAGAGCATGCCAAAAAAATAGTTTATCGGGTTGTGATGTACACTCGTGGCATCACCAAGATTTTTGCTCCTTTTGCATAATGATTACTCATTTCAGCCAGAGGAGTGATTCCATCAGGAACACAACTACCCGAGAATGCCAAGAATCTTACCCATTATAGCATTGCTGCTACATATGTTTAATCAACTCATAGCCGAAATCTAGGAGTTTCCTCCATGAAGATCGTTCGTAGGCTAGCGGAGTTGTTGGCATCTCATGAAGTTTGACACGCATAATGCTATATCATTCTTATGATTCACAAGTCAAACTTTGGCATGCTCACAAAAACCGCTAAACATCAATTCAATTGATCCAGTCCTTTTAAAGAGAGCTATCAAGTCAATCATTATTTTCTGTGGTGTTGAGTGTCTCTAGAAATAAGCCTTCAAGACTAAACACTACAACACCCAAGCCTTCAATTGTGAGACTTTTTCTTATTACAATTGTTTAGCGAATTTTTAGACAAGACTTGGTTAACTACAAGAGCTGGAACAAAACGTACCCAACTAAATACCCATGCAAACAAAATTTTACTACAATATAAAGACTCACTCCACCAATATAATATCTTAACATTTACTACTAAATAGCATGGATTTATCAAACTTCCAAAGTGGAGAGTCTTAAGGCATACATCTCATGATTGGTTCCACTTCTCTCTTCCCTTTTGATTTGCTTCTTGGAAACTCGAAGTCGATCACTCTCCTACAAATATGTGAAAGCCACAAGGAGAATAGAAAGGAAGGAAGAGGGAAAATAAATATAAATAGAAAAATCTTTTTGTTGTTTTTAAGAAAGGGAATTAAAGAATAGAAAATTGGTGGCAAAGCTCGGCTAGAAAGTCTCAGAAACAAATAGAAATAACTAAAAATAAAGTCTTGGGGAAACCAACACGAGTGATTATAATCTCGAATCAAAAAAAAACCTCGAAATAAAAGCAAATTGACGCCAAATAAAGATAATGAGGAAACTTACCCAAGCTTAGGCTTTTGCAAGCCATTCAAATCATTGTGGTGGCGGAAAAAAGTCGCAACTCCAGTTTGCAAATTGAGTTGATAAATTACTAGTTGTTTCTCGGAGGTTCAAGGAGAGGTTATGCATCCTCTCCACAGTTCCTCCAAGTTCTTGGAAGTCTTGGTATGTAGCGAACCGGGTTGGTAGCTGCTCCTCTTGATAAGGAACTTCTTGCTCCTCTTCTTGGTCCTCATCCTCATTCGGAATCTCCTCCTCAGGTTGGTATTACTCAACCTGCAAGTCATATAGCAAACGTCCTTCCTCAATAGATAAAAGACCATTAGGTAAAGGAGCGGGGTAGAGACGCCCAGCTCCAGCAATATGCAAGTAATAAACACCACCTCTCCTAGTGAGCATTCCACAAGCTTTTAAAGTAGAGAAACCAATACGTCGCTCACCTAGCACTGTTTGTAGCTCACCTAGGTCGATGCCTAGGGCAATGGCAAGCACGGTGATGATGCATCTACCTGTGACTGGTCCTTGGCTTTGGGAGGATTGGTACTCCAGGTAGCGCACAAGAATTGCGCCCAAGTTGAGTGACAAGTCGATGTTGTTGAAAGTAGCCATTGCGAGGACTAAGATGTCCTCCTCATTGAGTCTCGTGAACTCATTTCGTGCCTGCAAGGTGTTAGCAATAACATAGAAAAAATAGCGAATTACAAGATGTTGAATATTCTTCCCCTTGCCTACTCTAGAAGTGAAACTCATTCCATTATAATAATGTTCCGGGAAAGGGTCTATGCCAGTAAAGGATGCGCGTAAGTCATTAGCATTATTGTTTGGAGAATTAAAACATGCGCACCATTCATCTAGTGATAAATCATAATTATTGTTCATCAGTCGGAAAGAAATCATGTCCTCTCCATGCCATGCTTTCATGGTGCTTTGCAAAGAACTTAGGAATTCAAGAGTTAACCGGCAATAAGTAGCACATCATCAAATACAAAGTTTTGCGGGCCAACTCTATTGCAAAGTAAATTGAAGTCATTAGAAATACCGAGTTGATTCAACATAATGGGGCAAGCCCACTTAGTTGTCTTCACTTCTCGGTTCTTGATCATGTTGAAGCGATCAGGTTGGAGCTCATCCCTGAACCGTATCCCCATGCGTTCTTGAGCGGCAGCCCGAGAAGCACTAGTGGCGGCACGAGCACGAGTTTGGCTCCTTGTGTTCATCATCCAAAATAATAAGGAAAGACAAAAAAAATAAAACTTTTTGATCCAACAATAATAAGCATAACATATTCCTCGTCTTAGCACACTAAAGAGTCCCCTCAAAATAATAATCTAGGCAAGAGAATCATGGCAATTAGTTCATATTAGGTCTCACCCTAGATTGATAATGATAACAGATCGAAAATGAATTTGCAAAAAGTAATTGGAGGATCGGAGGAGAAACATACCGTAGATCACTTGTGTGCGAGGAAATTGAACAAAATTAAGTAGAGATGAAGATCTCTTGAGGTTTTGAGAGAGTTTGGAGGTAAAAGAGATAAAAAGGATTGAAGTTTTGGTGTTGGGGGTACCTTCCCGTAGCGATTTTGTGGTCGGGCGCAACTATACAGCCAGACTATACGGCCAGAACAATTTGTTCCTACCGTATAGTTGGTCTGATGTCAAAAATTTAGGGTTTCCTCCTGGCGGCGCAACTATATGGCCAAAACTATATGGCCAGGATTTTTATCCCCGCCGTATAGTTGGTCATCAAACCTTCTGTAACCTGGAAAAGACATTTCACAAAGGCAACGATAATTATACGGCTGGAACTATACAGCTAGAATTTGTATTCCCACTGTATAGTTGATCTTTAAACCTTCAGTATCTACGAAAGAAAATTTGTCGATGGCAAAGATATCTATATGGCCAAACTATACTGAGGGAAAGTTGGTCGTTAAACCTTTTGTAGACATCAAAAAAAATCTATTTCTTCGAGACTTCTTTCTTATCCTGAAACTTAGCAAAACACCTTGTTTTTGACAGAAAAATGACAGTAAAAGTTGTCGACCAACATCAGCATGTATAAAGTAGGATTTTGAGTACTACCAAACTTCTTCTCCTCAACTAGATCTTTCTAGCACTCTTTATTAAACATAAAGCTTAAACTAAAACATTAAAACTTTACTCAAACCTTTATTTCACATGGGTTGACTCCCATGAAGCGCTCTTTTATGGTCAATAGCTTGACCTCGATATTACTCACTTAGGCCAAATGAGTGGAACACCCACTCCAAAATAGTTGGCTTCAAAGTGATGGCCTCCTTTTCATCATGCTTGGTTTTCTTCTTCCTAGGAAAATGAATAACAAAAGGATCCCGCGAAGGCAATTGAAGCTTCACGTTCCCTTCATGTAGATTAATTAAAGCCTTAATAGTTCTTAAGGATGGACGGCCTAATATAATAGGAGCAGTAGCATATTTAGGCATGTCAACAATAACAAAATCAATAAGAGCAGGACGGCCTTTAATGTATACTAAAGTATTTTCTTTAATCCCTACAGCTTGCTTGTAGGTAGAATCTGCTCGATGTAATTTTAACTCGGTGATTTCAAAGGAGCCAAGATTTAACTTATTAAAAAGACTTTTTGGAATTGTTGAAACTCTTGCACCTAGATCACAAAGTGCAGTTATCTCATTGGTCCCAATTTTAATCTTAATAGTAGGCTCAGATATATCATCAAGCTTCACAGGTAATTTTTCAGCAAAGTTCTTATATTCTTCCTCAAGCTCACATACCTTTATTGCTGCCTGATTAACAAAGTGTTGATACATAGCTTCCTCATTTCCTTCACTTACAGAAATCTTGATATAGATCCTTTTTACAAGATCTTCAATGGTGTAATTTGGTGAAGGAGCATTACTATAATCAAGTTCTTTAGGCTCCTCCCTTTGGATTCTCATCATCTTGAGGTCTTCAACAGGATTGGGCACAGCTTTACCTGCAAATTGAGCTAGAATGAGAGTTTGACTCTCGGTTATCTTACCTAGATGTGCCTCACCAATCCTTGTTCTTTCTTGGAGGGCCTACAAATCATTCCTCAAACTTACAGCTTGGTTAGATAATTTACCAAGCATAGCATCATGGTTCTCCGTTATTTTAACAAGGATATTGTTTTGCTCATTTTGTGAATGTATAAAGGACTTTAGTGTTTCTTGGAGACTACCATTACTCGATCCCATATTATTATTACAGTTACCTGTAGGACTAGAATGATGTTTCTAAAAATTAGGATTAGAATTCTTCTTCCAAGCAGAGTTATAATCATTACAAGCATATATTTCTTCAATATTTGATTCTGGAATAGCTCTTACATGGTTTTCCTTACCTTTTATGGCTAATATGAGCTCATCCAGCTTAGCATTGAGTTCTTCATTTTCTTGTGGTGAGACGGAGTTCACCTTCTTCGTGTTTGATCTATCCACATGCCACTGGGCATGGTTGTCTTGCATATTGTCTAGCTACTACTTTGGTCCGATAATATGTTTGCCCATAAATGTTCCTCCGGCTGTAGTATCAAGTATAGACTTAGACACAGGGTTAAGAGCATTATAAAATAAATGGAGAATTAACCAATCTTCCATCCCATGACTGGGATAGTTTCTCATGCATTGTTTCATCCTCTCCCATGCAAGAGCTAGTGGCTCACGCTCTTCCTGTCTAAAACAAATAATATTAGATCTTCGTTGCATAGTCTTTGCAAGTGGGAAAATTTTAGTCATAAATAAAGAAGTACACTCCACCCATGATGCAATAGTATTTGTAGGCAAAGATAGCAACCATTCTTTTGCTCTTCCTCTAAGAGAGAAAGGAAATAAGTGCAATTTGACCTCATCAAGGTCAACATCTTTTATGCGCATCGTATCACATATTTCAGTGAAAGTGTTCAAGTGCATACCTGCGTCCACAACAACAGAGCCTCCAAATAGATTTTGTTGAACCAAACTTAAATAGTGGGGCTTAATTTCATAATCATCAGCAGTAATCACTAGCTGAGTAATAGGAGTATGCAAATAATCATTGTTGGGAGTTGCAAACTCCCCAAGCTTCTTTTCAGCCATATTTCCTATGTTTTTGGGTTTTCTTAAACAAAGACTTATGATAATAATAAAAAGAATTTAAAGACTAACTAATTTTTTTGGTTTTTCAAATAAAGACTGAAAGCAAACTAACAAAATTAAAAACAAGAATTAAAATTAGCAAGGTTCCTACTAACCTCACCAGGGTAGCTATTGCTTCCCCGGCAACGACGCCAGAAAAAGGGTTGATACCTTCGATCCAGATTATGGATGTAGTATAGCTCTTTTTCCTTAGTAGACCTAGGTTATCGAATCCTTGGGAAGCAGAAAGCGTAGTGAAGTTACTTTAATGGACCTTCGGGAGTTTTAGAATTCTTTTTGTGTTTTATCGGACCAAGAGTTTGCTGTCGTCATTGTCGATGATGGAGAGAGAAGGCCTAGGGCTTTCGGTTTCACCTGTAGCTATGCAAAACATCTGATGGGAATAAAAGATAATAATAATAAAGTATGCATGTAATTGTTAGAGCAAGATAATTATATGTGGGCAGTGCATCCGTAATTGCTATTGCCTCCGCAACCGCTTATAGCAATAACCTACTAGTCTCATCCATAGAAGAAAGAGAACTAATGATATGCATAGTGATGTCACCGTTAATCTCAAGTAAATCCTTCACATACAGTCGTACTACCCCTTTGTCACTGGGATTCCTAACCTGCAGATTAGTCATTACTCATACTCCCTATATCTGGCTCAATCCTCGGGGTCTTGGGTACCTGACAAGTCCTTGGATTGAGGCAAGAGAGGATACAATAATCATCATATCATACAAACTAATACATGATCCCATCTATGATAAATAACATGCACAAAAGCTACATGGCTAGGCCGAAGCCCTTAGCCCAAAGAGAATTACTCACGCATAGAGATGAAATCAACAATCATAAATATTGTAATGGAAATCATGAGATTGATAGCAAATAGTCTTACAATGTCGCCAATCGAAGTTGAGATCTACTATTACAAGTGGTGGAATATGGCTATGGTGGTGGAGAAAGGTTTGGAGATTAGATCTAAGTCTATTCCTCTGGCGGCTCTTCGGTGTTGTGGATCCAGGTTTCTTGGGTTCTACGGCGGCTCTGCGGGGCTCTGTTTCTCGTCGCCCGAAGCCTCTTTATATATGGGTCCCTTCACGAAAGTTGTTCTGTTTTACCTAGCGATGTTGATGGCAACTATACGGTCGGAATTTTATTCCCACCGTATAGTTGGTCGTTAAACTTCTGTCTCCACTTCACGATCCCTGGTTTCTTTGAGTTGTTGGAAATCTCGTATCTTTGACTTTAATGTTGTGATTCCCATCATCAAACGTAATTATCTACGCAGGGAAAAATAGAAAGAAAGGATTGCATACCCCTTTGATCATTAGGCATTAGTGGCAGGGTTTAGAGAGATATTTCATCAAAAATATGAATAATATCCAGTTTAAATGTGGATGTAGATGGCTATATTTCACAGACATCATGAGCCCACTCACAAACTTTGTGACAAAGAAAGCTTCATCATAATGCCAATTGTGGACCAACACCTTGTGCCTTATCTCTTCAAAATTCTGGTAATAATGGTCCACACTGTCAATTTGTTTGCATCTTTCTAGTGCCTCCAGGTACCTCACATGCCTATCCTTCCCAAATTTCGCATTCACAGCCACCACTAGTTCTTCCCAACTCTCAATGCCATGCTCTGCTTCATATGTTTGTAACCAGACAGCAACATTCCCTTTAAAGTGCATAGTAGCAAAGCTCGCCCAAGTTTCTCTAGACACATTGTAGAGAACAAAGTACTTCTCAGCTACTCCCCTCCAATATTTTGGATTATCTCCATCAAATTTGGAAAAATCAGTTTTAGACATGCGCTGGTTGTTGTAACTATGACGACCACTTCTGGTTTCTAATATGGTACTCCCATCAATGTCCTCGGCCCCAGACATTTCACCCAATTCGAAACTCGCATGAGTGTTGTGGATGTTTTTCTTACCCCTGTTGGGCGCAGCTGGATGGTGTGCCATAGTTGCTGCACCAACACTCCCTGGTGTGTCGATGCGCAGATCAGCTAGCCTTGGCGTCACCATATATGTCCCTAGTCGATGTGCCTCCAACAATGTCACTCTGTTCCCGACCTCTGCTACCGTCTTATGCAAGAACCCCAACGTGTCATTAACATGAGGCATTCAGCTCATTAATACCTTCAAGGTTTCTGTCGTCTCCTTCAACGATGCTGCCACCAAGGCACTGTGTGTCTTCACATCACCCAAATCCGCCTGCACTTTTTCCATCCCCGCCACCATCATTGATGATCGCCTCCGATTGACACATGAATCAAGCCGTTAGCTCGAGATTTTACCTCTCCCAGAAGATCTGAGAGAAACCGACCACGCGCCGCTCGATTTGTGTCTGAATTGTCTACCGCCACCACACGCCTCCGATGGGATCAGCCAAGGATGCGATCGCCTCACCGCCGCCATGAGGAGGAAGAGGACCAGTTGGATTTTATGAGAGATCCCAACCACTGTCCTGTCACTCAAATCGCCTCCACTCGGTAGCCGAATCAAGGGAAAAAATTGTGGCTAACCCTAATTCCTCAGAGATGTAAACCAATTGGCTCTGATACCATATGTGACTAACTCGATCGGATAATAAGTGATCACAGATTCAGTACAACAGCGTCACGCCGATAAGATAGAATCCGATGAACAAGTTCATGGAAGGAGGAAGAAGAGATACAAGTTCATGTGAACATTTGACTAAAATCGATGCCCCTCTCCTAGAGCTCAGGTCCTAGATAAGCTATGCCACATCGCCATTGTGGCCTTCTGGGTCCTCCCCTCTTGGGCCTTCTCGTTCTGGGCTTCGTCAGTCTGGACCGCTTGTCACTCGC
This sequence comes from Avena eriantha, assembly GCA_910589775.1. Taxonomy (NCBI): domain Eukaryota; kingdom Viridiplantae; phylum Streptophyta; class Magnoliopsida; order Poales; family Poaceae; genus Avena; species Avena eriantha. The sequence goes on from OU342744.1 coordinate 346,674,598, forward strand.
ATGCTCCTCCTGTAACGCCTTGCTCAGGTATGATGTCGTGACACATCTATTTGGATCAAACCGCTAGGGCAGGTTTTCCCGATTCAGCTGTCCGTTTGGACCAAAACAGACAAGGCGTGGTCAAATAGGTCGGCCCAGTGAAGATGCCCTAACATCTGCCACAAACCCTGCTATGGAACCAGCAAAAAGCCCTCAAAAATCAGGCACTGCATCACAACCTAGATTATCTTGTACTAGCTTGGTGATAGGCTTGATGCTTTTCATTTTCTAAGATACAAGGATTGTCCTTGGTCAATGGGATATATCTGTACTCTTCAAGGAAAGTTATTAGTACAAACTGGTAGTATTTTTGGTTTGTTATGGCTAGACATCTCCGGAAATTCACTTTGGCTCAGGTGTAGATACACCCACCGCTGAAATGACGTATTTTAAAATGTTTGAAAATTCATAAAAAAAATCCGGATGTACATGCTGGTATTCTATGTTAGTACACGAAGTTTCATGAAGAAAAGACAATTTATGCGGCTTGTATAAAAAAGACAATTTTCTTTGTTGTAAAATAGCTTTTCACATGACATATTTTTGTCTTTTTACGCAGACCACAAAAAATGTCTCTTCACCGCAAATACTTTGTGTGAGAACATAGTATGTCAAGATGTACACCCAGGATTTTGTTTAGGATTTTTTCAACATTTTATAATTCATATAATTTTCATTTGGACCTGCGAGCCAAAACGCTCTTTCTGAAGTATGATGTCAGACATTGTGGTACCAGCATTTGTAATAAAACAGTAGCTAAGAAATCGTGATCATAATTTACAAACAATACATACTCATATACTATGCACAGCTTATCCCATAAGAGGAATTTCTGTCATATTTTCTTCATTCATGTGCACAAACTGAATAACTAGAGATGCTAAATATATAAACATCATACTGAATCAAGGTCACCCATCAGTACCAAGTAAAATGAAAGCTATGTCTACTGCACCTACCTACCCAATTATAAAAGGTCAAAAAACAAAATTGTTATCAATGAGAATTAAGAATATGGCAGGCAGTTTGCTTGAAACGAATATTCTGAGAGCACTGCTAAAAACTTTAGCACATCCACAACAACTCAGGCGACTTAAAAAATGCATTAAAATATAGTGATGATACATAAATAAGTTTTTCAGTGATTAGAACATTTGACGCACACAACAAGCAAGAGTCCTCCATTTGTTCATTATATCATATCAAATATGTAGGGAAATTTGATTCATACAAACCTACCCATCAGTCAAGCAAAGTCAAATGGCAGCCTGACTATTAAAAGATACTGGTCTTTCTTAAAGTATACATAACAATAATGGTCAGCAATACATAGTTATGAACTTGAGTTTATCAACTACTTCTAACAGATACAGTGAACTGGGTCACAACCTACATTTTCAGTTATATCTTGACTTCTAAAAGATAAGTCAAGACATATCTGAAACAGGAACCAGCCACACAAGGTTGGCATTAACATTACCACGAACTGGTAAAAATTAACTGCAATAAAGTATGGAGTCAATACGCATACTACAATTGCGCCAGACAATAATCTAGTTAGGGCTACGCTCTGGTAGCATTGCATGATAGCTCAATCAGTTTTTCTTCTGGGTGTCATCGCCAGAATGTTGCAGCTCATTGTCAAGTCCTGCCTCATCAGTTTTGTATTGTTTGTCTCCAAATTTATCCTACAGAGCAAAACATAAAACGAAAACAACTCATATGTCAACATACATACTTACAGGATATCAAGACAGAAAAAGTGTAAGACAAACCTTTAGTGAGCTATTCTTTGATATAAGTAAATCGTACTCCTTTCTGATCCGGTTCACCTCATCTCTAAGAGAAGCATTTTCCTGTTTTAAAACATCAGCACGTTGAGCCAATTCCTCGCATTCAGCCTGCAAAAATTCACAGTTGCTTCATCAACTGGAGACGCCAAAAAGGATAACATTATTCAGTGCATCTCATGATGAACAAACAGAATACCTGCTTACGCAGCCTAGATCTGCGAGCACTGTCCCTGTTAGACTGCTTTCTTTTCTGCCTTTTGAGTTCACGTTCATCCTGGACAATTGGATAGTCAAAATGATTAGGTTATCTTGCCAAACACACAAAAGCTTCAGATTTGTATCCACAAAATTATTCAAAACTAGGTGCCTCTTCCCATAGTCTCTGCATTACATAAGGATTCCGCACCTCGTACCAAAGTGGCAGATTTTGGTAGAAAACCACACAGGCACCAATTACTAGACACCAATATAAAAGTGTAACATTTTTTTTGGAGGGAAACAGGTGTAATATTAGTTGTACTGCATGAATGAATTTCATCCTAAACACAGAGATTTCTTTCAGATGGATACATGTACAGTAAACGATTAACTTCTTGGCTCGATTAAATGGTACACACAGATGAAACAGAAACCACACAGGCATGCACACACCAATATAGAAGGAAAAGGATGGGAATACAGACTACTTGTGAAGGAACTAAATTGAAGCAACAGAAAATAAGGGTACGATTATAACAAGATATAAGGTCCAAGAAGAAACCTGCATCCACGGCTCTGGTGGGACCACGCCCCCCGGAACTGCAGTTGGTGTTGCTTTACCATGCATTGCTGGAGAGGAGCTTGCTGTATTCACCCAGTAGTCCATTCCAATGTTCAAGTTTGTAGTTGGACCTGGCACTAGACCACTTGATGGCATTGGCATGATTTTCATAGTTTGCTTCACATGTGCCTGGGATGGTGAGTGTGACACACCATTCTGGGAGCTTAGAAACTCTGACAGCAAGCAGGACAAGCTAGAAGCTTCAGAAAGTGCAAAAAGGGCAGCAGGTAGACATAGAGATTACAGAGTATAGATATTTTCATCTGCATACCTCCATCTTGCTCTTGTCCACTTTCCTTGTGCTGTGAATCCTATAAAGATTACTCAACAATGGAAAGACATTAGGACTTCTCACACCCTAACAGATACGAAATGGTATAGTGGTATACTATGTCTGAAATTGTAACCATGTTTTTTTTAACTCAAAGTGCACATACTGCCTAAGGTACTATACAGGTCTGGTGAGAAAAATATAAGTATTAGAACTTACATTCTGAGAATTCGCTTCACTTCCCTCACTTGAACTTTCACTTCCACTTTCCCCACTGTAACAACAGAGAAAATAATTTTACCAACACAAACTTTTTTTGCGGGTTTTACCAACACAAACTGAATGCTGTAAATAAGGAGGAAGAATACTTAACACGACCACACACTAACCTCTGAGAGGTGGCTCCATTGGCTGATGCCCCTGATGTCTTACCATGTTCGACACACTTCCTTCCTGTAATCATGTTCAAGCTACCTAAACTTCCTTTGGATCTTTTAATAGGACTATTTTCTTTTCCTTCAGAGGACTTGCCATCTGTTTCACCACCAGCAGCAGCAGTGGTGGTGGCAGTTCCCTGAAATACTGATGCATTAGAGTCCACGGGAGCGAGAGCGAGAGAGTCTAAGTATGTATTGTCTTACAGTAGCATCAGGATTGCCATTTGGAGTATTCATAGCATAGGGAGCAAATGGGTGTGTACCCTGCAGGATTATGCAATGATGCGGCAAACGTCAGTCTCCAAGCAGTACCTTTTTATTTATATACCTCGACAGTAAAACGCAAGCAATGTGTTGGAAGCATACCGGGGGCATTGATGGGTGAGCATAAATTCCTCCAGGAGGGTAGATGACATAAGGCGGAGTCCCATATGGTGGCATCATAGGCTGTCAAAAGGAAGGAAGCTCCTTGTTGTTAAAGATGTACATGCATACAGTATTACAACTAAACACTCACTAACAAAAAGATGCATTTTTTAAACCACAACATGTGATTTCAGGGGAATATTGTTCGCTGTCCATTGATGGCTCTCCTCTCACCCCACCCCGCCCCTAGCCCTCGTTAGCTTTTCTCACCGGCGATCTCCCCGTTTGGAGACCACCTTCTAGATCCCCTCCGATAGCCTTCTCCCCCTCCTCCGCCTCTACATTTCCATATCTTTGGATCATGTTGTTTCCATCTTGGTGTTGGATGGTGAAGTATTCGGCGTCCAAGGATCAAGACCGCGGACGAATCAAGGTGTACGATGGAGCGCTTTGCATCTGGCAAAACTGGATCGTGTTGATGAATGCCAAAGGTGCCCCGGTTGTGGGTAGATTTCTGGTAGATGGGGAGGTGATCTCCCTTGGATCTGAGGTAACGTTCCCTTCTCATCTGGTTAAAGTTGGTACGTGCATGATCTGAGGTAACGTTCCCTTCTCATCTGGCTAGGCAGATCCTTTTTCAACATCCGCCCAGGCAGATACAGGAGAATGTGTTTGTGCGCTTCACTAACCATGATGAGGGTGAGAATCATCGTGGGATGCAAAGGGTTCAGGAACGGATGGCTGATGTTTTTAGGCATACCGTTACACTATCGCAATGATTTTGATATCTCCAACACGGTTGCAACCTTTGGTCGTTATCTGGACTTGCATCGCGATGATCCCCTTAAAGCTAGATCGCTTGTGTTTGCTTCTTTTCCATCTCCACAAGCTGTGCCGAGATGTTGTCTTTGGAAATTTCAGTAACATTGGAGGAAACCGTCAGTCCTGGTCAGCGGCTGTGTATGTGCTCACTGCTGACGTTGCAGTCATCATGACCACGGACAAAGATACGATTCCACTTGATGGGAATCCACATCCATTGCCAGGCCACTTGCATGTCAAACTGCACAATTTTGTTCTTCCACTGATGTGCCAGCAGATGATCAGCAGGATTTTGGCCCAGCTGATGAAGAACAAGTTCAAGGCTCTATTGTCATGGATCAGTCGGTAGGGGGACTGAGTCTTCTTCAGTGCAGTTTGTTCAGGAAGTGCAGAACCAGGACAATGAAGCGCAGCAGCAACCTGAGGAAGTTTTGGATGCCAATGTTAATCTGATCAGAGACAGCGTGCGGTTTGTGCCTCATCAGTTGCAGATTCAAGATGACACTTTGGTTCAGAGTGATGCTGTTCAAGTTTCCGTACGGCCTGAACTACCACCTGCTATGATCTGGAATAAGCTGCTGCAGAATATGATGCCACAGTTGTTATCTAGCACACTACCAATTGCTATTAGTACCAGTCCTTTCTCCTCGGTTGTGCTGGTAAAAAGAAATTGGTCAGAGGCTTTTGAACAGTCAATCAGTTTCAATGTTCCCTCACAGGAGACAATGATATTTCGGATGCTTTCACCGCCACACAGATCTGTGGCTAGGGCACTCTGCTTCACTGATGCAGGTTCGTCGGTGTCTCAGGAGGATAATCTGCTGCCGCCTACTTTTGCTGCCTCCCCAGTTACACAGGGCAAGAAACGGCGTGGATGTGCAAAGAAGAAGGCTACGCCGACAGTTGAAACCTCGGTGAGAAGCTGCACGCGTAGCATGGTTAAAAATGATGGATACCACCCAAAGCCCGTTGTGGAAGTACAGGAACAGCCAAAGAAGCGTGCTAAGGTGCAGCCCCGAGAAGTCTACAGCGCCAAAGAAAGCAGCACGTGACAAAGAGGATGTAGATGTGCTGCCTGAAACTCCAATCCATGTGATGCAAATGGTGGGCATCAATCTGGGAATTGACCCTGCAAAACTGACGAAGGAACAGCTTGAGGCTGCTCCTAAGCTTGCTACTTCCAACAGTTCTGATGATTAGTTTCAGGGAGGCGGTTTGTCGGTTTGTCTGTTGGGTAGTGCAGCTCGGTTTGGTGTTAGTTTTCTATACTTTGCGGTGTCTGTTAGTCAGTCTTTGGAAGTTGTCAGTCTGTCCTTTGGGTCTGTCAGTCAGTTGTCTCCAGTTAAATTTCAGTTCACTTCGTCTGTCAGTTTTGCCGTTAAACTTTATTATGATCAGCTATCTGTACAACTGAATATTGTGCATTTCAGTTATCTCAGTCTGTTGTCGAACTGGTCTTTTTAATGCATCATATTAGTAAAAGAAAATGGCTTGTCCTTTGTTGGAACGTCAGGGGCTTAAATTCAGAAGCAAGACAGAGAGCGATGCGTGCAAAGATCGAAGAAAGTGACTGTGCGATAGTTTGTTTGCAAGAAACAAAGTGTGAATTCTTTGATCAGCGTTTTATTTTAAATTCAGCCCAATGTGTTTTGATAACTTCGCCTACTCACACTCGATTGGAGCATCAGGTGGCATTCTAGTTTTGTGGAATTCAGCAGTTTTTGCTGGCTCTTTGATTGAGAACAAACGTTTTGCCATTTCGATAAAGTTTGCCTCAGTTCATGATAATGATTACTGGACGTTAGCAACAGTGTATGGACCATGTCAGGGTATCGAACGAGAACAATTTTGTTCAGTGGCTATATAACTTATACATTGCCCCCTCTACGAACTATCTGCTGTTAGGGGATTTTAATTTCATTCGGTATCAGGACAAACCGCAATAAACCAGGAGGGAGTTTCAGCGACATGTTTACTTTCAATGACATCATTGGCCACCTTGGTTTAGTGGAATTACCCCTCAAGGGGAGGTCATATACGTGGTCCAACATGCAGCTGAAACCCATCGCTAGAACAACTCGATTGGTTTTTTACTAGCCCTATTTGGACGATAAATTTTCCTACCTGAGTCTGATCATATCCCATGTGTGCTGAACATTGATACACACATTCCAAAAGCAAACATCTTTCGCTTTGAAAATATTTGGGTAGATATGCCAGGGTTTTTGGAGTGTGCCAAGAAGTCTTGGGACAGACCTTCTATCAAAAAATCAAGTGTGGCAATTCTCGCGGATAAGCTAAAAATTCTGAGGAACGATCTCAAAAAGTGGCAGAAAAGCTTATCGAAGTTTTTGATACAGAAATGTAATCAAGCAATTTTTATATTAGACTCCTTGGAAGATGAGAGGGCATTGTTCATTACAGAATTTAACTTAAGGAAATTGGTTAAGCTGCATTTGGAAGATCTTCTGTTAGCTGAATGTAATTACTGGCGAAAGCGGTGTACTGTCAGATGGGTTAAAAGGGGTGAAGACAACACAAAGTTCTTTCACGCCATGGCCACAGAGAGGTTTAGGAAAAACAGCATTGCTTCTTTGAAAGATGATGATGGAAGAGAAATCGCTCATCACAATGAAATGGCTGGAATGCTTTGGGCAAGCTATAAGAATAGGATGGGGGATACACAAGGCATAGATATGCAATTTGATCTAAGCACAATTCTATCCAAAGTAGATGGGCTAGAAGTTCTTTCAAGGCCTTTTGAGAAGGAGATGGATGATGTGGTCAAGTTTATGCCACCTGATAAGGCCGTTGGGCCTGATGGTTTCAATGGCCTCTTTTTGAAAAAATGTTGGTCCATCATCCAATCTGAAATTTACAACCTTGAAATGATTTCCATGTTGGAAGAATTGGTTTGCAGAATATTAATAGCTCTTTGATCACCTTGATACCCAAGAAAGGTTCACCAGATAATGTGAATGACTATAGGCCTATATCTCTCACAAATGTGTGCCTCAAATTTCTAACTAAGCTGGCAGCAAATAGACTTCAGGGTCAAATTCTAAGATGCGTACACAAGAATCAATATGGTTTCTTAAGGTCGAGGTATATATATATATATATATATATATATATATATATATATATATATATCAATGCCAACAGTCCAAGAAACCCATATTGATCATTAAGCTTGACTTTGCTAAAGCTTTGACACAATTGAACACGAGGCTATCCTGTAAATTTTGAAGCACAAGGGTTTTGACAGTCTTTGGATCAGTTGGATGAGGGAAGTCCTCTCTTCTGGTACATCATCAATTCTCCTAAATGGGGTACCAGGGAAGCAGTTTGTATGCAGGAGAGGGGTCAGGCAGGGGGGGTCCATTATCCCCATTGTTCTATGTGTGTGGAGGTGACTTGCTTCAATCAGTGATTGATGAATTGCAACAAGGAATTCTCAGATTGCCAATTATCACACATGACACTGGCTTCCCTGCGGTTCAATACGCAGATGACACAATTTTACTTTTATCGGCCGAAATGGATCAGGTAGTAGCTCTGAAAGACATTTTGCATAAGTTTGGTCTCTCCACTGGTTTGAAAGTTAACTTCTCAAAGTCTCTTATTATTCCTCTGAATGTGGATGATGCTGAAGCTGCCTCTCTAGCTGTAGTTTTAGGCTGTCAAAAGTTGGTTCTTTCCCCTTTCAATATCTTGGCTTGCCCTTAGGAACAACAAAGCCATCGATCCAGGATTTACTGCCTTTGGTTAATGGATTGGAGTGTAGACTCACGGCAACCTCAATCTTTCTTTCTCAAGGTGCCAGGCTGCAACTAATTTCTTCAGCTTTAAGCTCCATGCCCCTGCATTTACTTTTATCTCTGAATTTGCACATCGGTTTGACAGAACAGTTGGATAGGATTTTGAGACAGTGCTTGTGGAGGGATAAAAAATGAACCGAAACCATCCCTGGCTGCATGGGATATGGTATGCAAGCCCAAGGAAAATGATGGTTTGGGTGTAGTCAACTTTCAGAAAAAGAATGATGCATTATTACTCAAACATCCTGATAAATTTAATAACAAAACTCGGTTGCCATGGGTGCAGCTTATTTTGAATACCTATTATGATGATTCAGTACCCCAGACAGATCAACCTTGTGGCTCCTTTTGGTGGCCTGATATACTGGAACTCAATGATAAATACAAGGAAATTGCAGTCATTAGTCCTGGATCAGGTAATACCATTTATTTTTGGTCAGACAAATGGCAGTTTATGGAATCAAATGAGCCTTTGTCCATAAGGTTTCCTAGACTATATTCCTCTCGCCTTGGACAAGAAACTGTTAGCATCTGAGTTTTTTCAAGAGGATGATATCACGAATCTATTCTATTTACCTTTATCGGTTCAAGCCCATGAGGAATTGCTTCTGATTAAGCAAGGCATGAACGATCAGCCACTAACACAGGGCACTGATATATGGAGCTACGATTGGGGACCTTCTTATATTCCAGCCAAATTCTATGCTCACTTACATGCTCACCTAGTGGTCCCAGCAGTGTATAAATGGATATGGAAATCAGCTTGTGTTTTGAAAACCAAAGTGTTTGCTTGGTTGCTTCTCTCGGATAGACTCAATACTAGAGATCTTATCATCAGGAGAAATTGGAAAGTACCTGGTGCCAACCATTGTGTGTTATGCCTTGCCAGATACTTGAGGACAGACTCCATCTCTTTTTTCATTGCAATTTCAGCCAAAGAATATGGACTTATCTACAGATCGACTGGTCACTTGGGGATGAGGTGCACTCGGCAGTAGCTGCGGCTAAAAGGGACTTTGCCAAGCCCTTCTTCATGGAGGTTGTGATTTTAGCCTGTTGGCATATTTGGAAACAGAGAAATGACAAGATCTTTCAGCATGAGAGGCCCACTTTTGCTAGGTGGAAGGGTAACTTTGTTCATGACATTTCTCTGTTTGGGCATAGAATCAAAAAGAAACATAGAGATAGTTTGTTGGCTTGGATTGCTTCCTTACCTTAGATGAGCTTCTTTGTGGATAGATAGGTAGGTAGGTAGGTTTCTCTCTTTCTCTAACTTTGCTGTACATATTGTTTGTATCCTCTCTTTTTTATTAAGTAGTAAAATCTCTGTGGGGGCTTTTGCCTCACAGTTCTTGGTCAAAAAAAAACACGTGATTCAGGGAGCAGTTTAACATTGTTATGAGAATCTTAAAATTCATCATAATGTGTTCTAAATTTTTGCCTTCTAACAAAGTAACATCCAGCTAGCTGCTCTTCAACAACATGTACAGTTAAAAAATTGGTAGTTCCGCAATTCATTACAGAAGTCAAAATTCTTGATAAAAATGTTATAAGAGCAACTGCTTCTATTGGACAGCTATTATCGACCAGTAAGGATATTGCTATAAGTTTGACCTAACTTGATCAGTGGCTATGAAGTATTATATATCTTTAGAAGCTCTGCCTTCTGAAGTAATATTATTGACAGAGAATAAGAAACAGAACCATGGAATAGTAGTAGAGCGTAAAACCTTACCTGAGGTCCCCACATGTAAGGATGACCCTGTGGGCTTGACACCACAGGAGAGGGGAAAAACCCATGTGGTGGAATTGGAGGATATCCCTGAAAAAAAAAGTAGAGAACATGATAAACAACCTAGAGTAGGTAGTATATGCAATGTAAAAGAACATATGAGGAAGATTTTCTGTTTCTTGTAACAAAAGGAAAAAAAATAGAACTTCTAGTTCTATCTCCCACAGCACTGCCACCAAAAACCAGTAACAGTCCTTACCGATTACCATTGAGCGTAAGGAGTTGTATTTGCAATTAGGGCGTGTTCGGGAGTCCTCCAGCTTCCAGCTTCCCTCAAATCCGTCGCGGAGCAGTGCCGAACACTCGAACTCCACGGAGCCAGATCCGAGAAGCTGGGCTAATTTTGTGTACAAAACTCGGAGCACCTCTTTTAGAGATTCCCGGAACAGCAATTCGCGGAGCAGTGACAAATTACGGGCAATATGCCACCGCCGAGTGAAATGAACGTTTCCATCCTATTCCGTTTCCCCTCGTTGCCTCCCGTCCTCATCCTTCGCTCGCCTGTCCTCCTTCATTCGCCCGTTAGCCTCGAACCATGCTCCTCATCTCCGCATGGCCGCCTCGAGCGATGTCCTGCTCTAAACGTTCTCCATGATATGCTCCACGAGCACTCGGAGTCGAGGCGGGAGACCAGCACGTCCTGGCCCGAGGCAGTTAAGATTGCTTCCAGATCCCGCAGCTAGCGTTCGGGAAGACGCAGTTGAGATGCAGACTCCTCGCGCTCTAGCCTTGAGGTCCCCGGCCTCCACGTTGAGCCGCTGTCAGCCACAACAATCAGGCTGAAGATTCCCTGGCTTCCTCCTGGTGGGGAAGGGGAGGCGCAATACCACTGCAACCACCAGATATCGTATGTATCGCATCAGGCACGACCGCGGCCACCAGCGCACCAGACGGGGCCGAATACAGGGACAAAAGGGGCTTCGGTGGAGGAGGAAGCCGTCGTATACCTCGTCGTCGTCAATTAGGCCGCCGGATAGCAGGAGTCAATGGGGATTTGTGTGCGTCCATGGGCATGCGTATGTGGGGATTAGAAGAGAAGTGGAGAAGAAGGTAACGACGTGTGGGGTCTACTCGTCAGTAGCTGCTTGTAGTTGGGCTGGGCTAGCAGTTTCCCTATGAACGGACTGAATCGATCCTGAGTGGGCTGTCGGCCCATGCGAAATGAGGTGGAGCTGTGCCGAACGTTCGCTGCTCCACACGCGACGCCGGAATCGTGCCAAGAAGCTGGATCGACGGATCTCAGTGAAGCCGGAGGATTGCCGAACACACCCTTAATATGGAAACAATAGGTTGCTGCCTACATTTCTCGTGTTTTGTGTGTTTCCACCAAAGAGGGCATACATGTTTTGAGTGATTGATCTCCAAAACAAGGAAGAGAACTTTCTCACCTGAAAGTTTGTCCAATCTGGGTAAACAACTGGCGCTGCAGCACTTGAAGTAGCAGGTGGCTGCTGCTCCTGTTACAGGAGAAGACAAAAATTTAGCAAGACGCGTTTACTAGTTTCGGTATAGACTACAGAGATAATGCCACAGTTCCAGCATTAAAACCTGAGGTGTAGATGCCTTGCTTGTCTTAGCGGGTGCATCTGCTTCACTGCTTCCCATGGTAACTCACAGACACAGGGCAGCAATCACTCCATTGTCCAGACACGTGAAATGGCATAAAGTGAATCCTGAGTGCCATACAGAGACTAGTAAGCTAAAATCTACCAAAACTATATTACTACAACCACTTTCTCAAGATCCCATCTATCTCGTGATCTCAATATACATCCAACAGTTGGGAAGGAGCAATAAAATAGGATCCAAGAGATAGTAGTGTACAGAACTGACTCAAGTAGCAAATTACAACAAATGAATGCCAATTCAACTGCTCAAAAGAACTAGAAACCTCTTTTTCTGAAAACATTAGCATAAACATTACCAATCAAGATTTAGGAACAAATACAGAATCTATATAGTCAAAACATAAAGGCAACGCAATCTGAAACTTAAAGTACCCTTGTATATCACAAAGTATAGGTCGAGTTAGCTTCGGATCGCACAGTATGTCGTTCATGTTCTTTCTAGCACAGGACAAGCCAATGAGCTCTAAACAAACAGTAAATCACTAGAAACCCCACGGACCACAGTAAATTTCCATAAACAAAACTATAATGTCACTACAGTACTGCATTATGCCACCCAAAAACTAAAACCTGTCTTCAAATTCTACATCACAATAGCTCCAAAAGCATAGGTTAACCAAACACAAATCGCCTCAAAAGCCCAACATGAGGATGTGAAAACACCGTGAGAGAGTGAAGCATTAGCATAAACTACATACAAAGAATCTCAGTGCAACCCCTTCAAATGTCCATGCCTACCGTGCCACATTCCTCCAGTTCGTGCAAGTTACATTATCTTTCCTTCAAAATAAAAGTGGGAGTTAACCTAACCGAATCCAGAGTTTGGACTCCATTGCATCACAGAGGCTGTCAGGGTTCCTACTATATAGACCAGTTGCTAACCAAACAAGACCCTAGCTCCGTAGATTCAAAATCCAACGCCTAACCTTGAAACTGCGCTCCTGGGAAAAAATCTAGCCAGGTCTACAAACCTCGCATCAGGTCAGCCACTACCTCGCTACGAATTATACCTAAACCCTAGCAGCCTCCTCGATCTGAACAAAAGAAAGAGTGCCCTAGCTCAGCAAGCCCCGATTGGAAACCACAAGCCGAAACCCGGAAATCACCACGCACCGCGTACAAATTTCACAAAACCGGCCGCTAGATCCAGCGAGACGGGGGATTCGACCGGCGGGTACCTCTCTGGACGGCGAGCCCGGGACGGCGGCAAGCGGATCCTCCGCGTGGGAAGCGCGGGAGGCCTCGGGATCTGGGGTAAAACGGCGGGAGAGAGGGTAAAGTGTATGCGTGGCGTGTGGCGTGGCGCCAGAGCTCCTCGGTTCGGACGGAGAGAGGAAGACGACGAGGACACAATGGATGGATGCGACGCGCAGCAGCTGCGACTAGGCTCGGTGTTGTGCGCTAGCTAGGCGGCCAGCTCCAGTCAGCCGTAGCGCTCGTTTAGTTTTTATTTTCATCTCATTCATCTATATATATTTTTTTCCTTCTCCTATTTCATGTCCAGGCACAATTATTTTCTCTTTGCAAATTTCCATTTTCTTTTTAAATAAAATTAAACCATTTTGAAAACTTCAAGGTGAGCAATATGCTCTTCATATGACTTAGAAAAGACTAGTAAGTCATCTACATATACTAATATAAAAGCTTGATTCTCATTAAATATGTTTTGCATCTTCCTTTGAAACAATGCAGGTGCATTCTTTAATCTTAACGGTAACTGGCTATTCATAATGACCTTGAGGACATGTAAAGGCTATCCATGGGATTGATTCTTCGAACATTTTTACTTGCCAAAACACAGCCTTTAGATCAAACTTGGAAAAATATTTACTTTCTTGTATTCTGTTAATCCATTCTTTCTTATTTATTATATTGTATGCGTCATTTATGGTATTATCATTAAGTCTTTTATAGTTTATAACCATTCTAAACTTGCCCCTAACTTTTTCAGCATGATTTCTAACTATAAAGGCAACTGAGCGATGAGGACTTCTACTTTCTCTAATTGCCTTTAATTTTAATAATTCTTCGATACGCATTTTAAATTCTTCTATATCTTTGGGTGTAGCTTCTATTGGTCCTAACTTGATTATATAATGAGGGTTTATAATATTTATTTTGCATAATATGGAATTCTTATCCCAATGCTCCATTAGTATTTCCCCCAAGATTTGAATATCTTCTAATCTTTGCACAATCTTTTCTATATCACTCTTAGATTTTATATCTCTATACCAATTTGGCGAGAACGATTATAATCCTATATGAAAGGTCCAACTTTGATCGACTAGAGGGGGTGAATAGGAGACTACCAATTTTTATCCTTTTCTTACAAATTTTGGCTTTGCACAAAATTAAGTTCTCTAGAGATGCAACTAGATGAGCATCCTATATGGCAAATGATACAACAAGTAAACAAGACGGTAATTGCAAGTAGTAAAGGAGAGGAACGAGTGAACCGGTGTAACAACCTCGGACCCTACGCTCTAAGTTCAAGCCTGGATGAACCAAAAGTGGTTAAAGTAGTACAGCGGGGGTCCAGGGACCACCCACGTGTAGACCCGCCGGTCGCCCTAACCACTTCCAAGAACATCAGGGCAAGAGCGAGCGGCGTAGGCAACAGGCGAAGAGATGAAATACATACACAAGTGAGTATGTATGCAAGCTATCTTACAACAGTTCTCAGAGCCATACCATCTAAAAGAAATAGAAATGTTGCAACGCCATACGGCAAGATCCAAATATCCTAGATAGATATAATAGTGTAGGATAGATCCTCATACATCAATCATCAGAGTATCAAGCGGAAGCGAGAAACAAGATCCGAGTACGGACAAGAAGCAAATCGGCATAAGATGCCACATAAATAAGCACATCCCGCCCACAGATCTCACGGATCCCCATCCCCGGAATCTCTACACCGAGTGATCGTTACCAACATCATCTGTCTCCTCCACCCAGTATCCATCTTGCGAATACACATGTTCATCTGAATCAAACAATTTATTGTGTGAAACCCTAGGGGTACTCAGCAAGTCTTTATGCCTCTAAAGGGGACATATACCCGGGGTGACGCAATTGCAACAAAAGATAATAACTAACAAGTCTATAGATATTCGCTAACCATCCGCCTAACCAAAGATAAACAGATGTACGTTAATTAGAACAACAATTATAGCAGTATAAAATAACAGATCCATCCTCCTTCTCGCTTACCAACGAGAAAGTGGACGAACAACCCATCCGTTGGCAGTTTTATTACTCATTCCATGAGTATTGCACTATTTACTAGTCAGGTATTTAATCAATTAAAAGTGGTACTTTAGTTATACTTGTCTATGATCGAGAAACTGTGCTCCAAGTCGTCCATAACCGCGGACACGGCTTTCAGAAAGATTTACCCTGCAGGGGTGCACAAATAGCAACACACACTCGATCAACCTTGGAAAAACTAACTCAAAACCCAACGAGGCATTCACGACAAAGCGATCACAGGATTCATTAAATATTTCAGGGGGCCACCCCACTAAGCTACCCGCAACATAGTTGGCCAGCTCCGGAACGGACCCAGGGTTTGTGTGGATGGCGGTAAACGACTGGCAACCCGAAAGTGTGACTGGGCTTGTTGATACAGCGAAAATATGTCACGATCCAAAACAGTACAGGTGCTCCACGCACAATCTTAAATAAAACTGTAAAGCATGGCATAAGTACAGGATAGTAATAAAGCCCCAAACTACTTTGATTTCTAACTATAAAGGCAACTGAGCGATGAGGACTTCTACTTTCTCTAATTGCCTTTAATTTTAATAATTCTTCGATACGCATTTTAAATTCTTCTATATCTTTGGGTGTAGCTTCTATTGGTCCTAACTTGATTATATAATGAGGGTTTATACTATTTATTTTGCATAATATGGAATTCTTATCCCAATGTTCCATTAGTATTTCCCCCAAGATTTGAATATCTTCTAATCTTTGCACAATCTTTTCTATATCACTCGTAGATTTTATATCTCTATACCAATTTGGCGAGAACGATTGTAATCCTATATGAAAGGTCGAACTTTGATCGACTAGAGGGGGTGAATAGGAGACTACCAATTTTTATCCTTTCCTTACAAATTTTGGCTTTGCACAAAATTAAGTTCTCTAGAGATGCAACTAGATGAGCATCCTATATGGCAAATGATACAACAAGTAAACAAGACGGTAATTGCAAGTAGTAAAGGAGAGGAACGAGTGAACCGGTGTAACAACCTCGGACCCTACGCTCTAAGTTCAAGCCTGGATGAACCAAAAGTGGTTAAAGTAGTACAGCGGGGGTCCAGGGACCACCCACGTGTAGACCCGCCGGTCGCCCTAACCACTTCCAAGAACATCAGGGCAAGAGCGAGCGGCGTAGGCAACAGGCGAAGAGATGAAATACATACACAAGTGAGTATGTATGCAAGCTATCTTACAACAGTTCTCAGAGCCATACCATCTAAAAGAAATAGAAATGTTGCAACGCCATACGGCAAGATCCAAATATCCTAGATAGATATAATAGTGTAGGATAGATCCTCATACATCAATCATCAGAGTATCAAGCGGAAGCGAGAAACAAGATCCGAGTACGGACAAGAAGCAAATCGGCATAAGATGCCACATAAATAAGCACATCCCGCCCACAGATCTCACGGATCCCCATCCCCGGAATCTCTACACCGAGTGATCGTTACCAACATCATCTGTCTCCTCCACCCAGTATCCATCTTGCGAATACACATGTTCATCTGAATCAAACAATTTATTGTGTGAAACCCTAGGGGTACTCAGCAAGTCTTTATGCCTCTAAAGGGGACATATACCCGGGGTGACGCAATTGCAACAAAAGATAATAACTAACAAGTCTATAGATATTCGCTAACCATCCGCCTAACCAAAGATAAACAGATGTACGTTAATTAGAACAACAATTATAGCAGTATAAAATAACAGATCCATCCTCCTTCTCGCTTACCAACGAGAAAGTGGACGAACAACCCATCCGTTGGCAGTTTTATTACTCATTCCATGAGTATTGCACTATTTACTAGTCAGGTATTTAATCAATTAAAAGTGGTACTTTAGTTATACTTGTCTATGATCGAGAAACTGTGCTCCAAGTCGTCCATAACCGCGGACACGGCTTTCAGAAAGATTTACCCTGCAGGGGTGCACAAATAGCAACACACACTCGATCAACCTTGGAAAAACCAACTCAAAACCCAACAAGGCATGATCACAGGATTCATTAAATATTTCAGGGGGCCACCCCACTAAGCTACCCGCAACGGAGTTGGCCGGCTCCGAAACGGACCCACGGTTTGTGTGGACGGCGGTAAACGACTGGGAACCCGAAAGTGTGACTGGGCTTGTCGATACAGCGAAAACATGTCACGATCCAAAACAGTACAGGTGCTCCACGCACAATCTTAAATAAAACTGTAAAGCATGGCATAAGTACAGGATAGTAATAAAGCCCCAAACTACTTTGTGGCCCCAAGAAATAGAAATGAATCAAGCTCTGGCTCAGGGGGGTCCATAAGGCCTCCCGGATGTGGATAGTGCGAATATTCAAGGAACAGGAATCAAGTACTCGGGGTCCTACGGGACACAAGTGAGCATAAAAAACCAAATAGCAGATATTGCTCACCGATGCCTCTTTCATTAGTTATCCCATTACTACTCAGGTTAAGTTGTTTAGGTACCTCGTTAACCAGCTGACACTCACATACCCTACACATGCTATTCTACGACTCGCATGGCTCAAACAACTCCTGTAGTAATGACTCATGGGATTAAGGAACAGGCTCGGTGGGGTTTAAAAGTAAAGGCTATGCAGTACTTGGGATTCAATTTAATGCAATCGCGACTTCATGATGCAAGAATAAGATAGAAGCAATAGGTACTATAGGTATGCAAGCATGTGGTAGTGCTTGCCTGACAGCTCAGTTGAAACGAGATATGGATCTGGGTAGTACTCCTGGGATTCCTGATATTTCCCCTGCTTGGCGTCTATTCGAAAGAAGAACCAAACAAACAAGGGCCAACATAAATAAAGTGTACAAGCATATAAATAAAATGCGACAAGCAAACAAGCATTCTATGAGAAATGATGCACAATTTACATGGCAATAATGTAGCATGGCATGGGTGAGGTGTGGGGTACAAGAATAAAGCATTTTATTAAGTTTTAGTCATGTTTTGCTCCCATAACACTTGCTGTCCACTTAATATTTATATGATGCATGCTGCAATTCATATCATGGAGGGCATAGTTACAACGGGCTCGTCGCACTGATCGATTTAGACATATTATTTGTCAAATTTGGAGTTATAGAATTAAAGTTATTAATTAATTAAGAAAAAGGTATTTTTATTGCAATTTAAACAATTTCGAAAATTTAACATAGACAAACATTATTTTGAATGGCAGATTTGAATTCCTCACATTTTTCTGATTCAAAAACATATATCATTTGTATTATTTGGATAAGTCAATTAAAAGATATTATTTTCTGGATTTAAAACATATTTAACAATTTCTAAAATCATTTTTATTAAACAGAAAAAGATCAGAGACTTTTTGCACACAGAGGCAGCTAGCCACAGCCACAGACTGGTAGGGTCGTCTGCTGAGCTGGCGGGAAAACGATGCAGCGGCTTTTCTCACCGGACGCTCAGCCAGCTACGGAGGATGACATGCGGGACCCGCGTCTGTGCGGATCCCACACGCGGGCGCGCGAACAGGGCGCAGCCACGTGGTCGAGACGGGGACTGCGGGTTGAGGAACCCACAACCTGGGTACCTTTTTACAAAAGTGCAACAGCGGCTGACCGGTGGGTCCGGTTGAGGAAAACAAAATGCAGGGGGGTATTCGCAAAAGGCCTCAGCTATTGTTTTTCTTCCATCTGCTTTCTCTGACGAAACTGACGGTGCGGGAAACAGAGCGTGGCGGGGGTCGAACTCGCGATCTGGCGCACGCGCGCGCGCGGCAGCGACCACTTGGGCTAGCGGGGGTTGTTGCTGGGTAAACGCTGCGCGGCTAGATGATGTATCTGCGGCGCAACGACAGGGTGGCGAACGCGAGCGCCGTGCATAGAGAGTGCTCGCCGGAGTGCACAGCGTGTCCAGGAAGCAAATCGGCAAGAGGGGGTGTCTGGGAGGTTCGGAGGCTCACCGCGGGGAGGTTGGTGGTGGCGGATCGGCCTGAAGCGCAGCGGATCGGCAGCGCAGCGGATTGGCAGCGGAGCTGACGACCCGAGGCTAGGGTTTCTTATCAGCGTGATGAGGTGCAGCGTGTACCGGCCGCCTCCTCCTCGCTGCTGTGTACAGGGACGGCCCAGAGGGTCTCCTCGGTCTTCCCCAACGCCTCAGCGCCACGCCCGCCTCCTCCTCGCTACTGCGGCGGGTTGATGCCGACGATGACCGAACGGAGATGGAAGAGAGAGGGGGGTAGCAGGTAGATGGGGAAGGGCTGCGGCGGCAGGGCCCTGGGGATCTGGGGCGACGCTAGGCAGAGAGGAGGGGTAGATAAGGTTGAGGCAGAGGGAGAGCACATGGGGTGGATGGTGGCGGGGTGGAAAAAGGTGGCGTGCACCTTTCTGTAGCATCCCAATTGTCTAACAATTGTAATGCTACTTGGTCTAGTAAGATAATGGCTACTTCCTATATACAATTGTTGCATCATAATTATATCATGCTCATGTCATCATGCCACCTTGCATTTGAGCATCATATAAAACCCATTTCTTGTGGTTCTTCTCTCATATGCATTATTAATTGTATTTGCCTCTTGATATTGTTTTGGCTATTGATATATTGCTTAATGCCCAAATTGAGTTGGGGGCATATCTTTTATTCAAATCCATCACCTTTCTTTCCACCACCTTATAATTCCACCATCCCATTACCCATGAGCTTGTTTTTTCTTTTTCTTTTGATATTTATTCTAGCTCATGTGGGTTGGGGTGAATCTAATTCTATAATTCCTTTGCTTGGCCTTTATTCCACTTCTTGTGAATGCATAAGAATAATGCCATATTATTATTATTGTTTTCACAAAATAAAACAAGGCATTAATTATTTTGCATGGGCCATGCAAGAGTACCACCACCTTTAGCCATTTGTTTTTCTCTTGTTTAAGTGATTCTTCCTTTATGGAATCATCTACATATCTCTCCACCATCCCCTTGATCTCATCAACACCATTAATTTTCTTCATGCATGCTCATATGAGAAACTATCTACATTGCTTTTCTTTTCTCCTTCACACTTGTCCAAGTCATGATCATGCACCTTTTAATCCCTACACTCCCTCACCCTTCATCTTGACTTGATCTTCAAGCATGAGTTAAAAACCTAAAATTCTAAATCAAACCCTAACACCACCTCTCTCCTCAAACCCTAATTTTTCTTAACTAAACCCTAACCCTTAATCTCCCTCTCTCTCTACCATGATGGCCCCACCTGGCCACCCTCTCTCCCTGGTCCCACACCCCATCTACCCCCTCTCCTAACCCTAGCCCTAGCTAACCCAAGCTCCTCCTAACCTAGCCGAGCCACCCGAGCCCCCTCTCCTCTCTCTTTCTATCTACCTGCCGTGCCAGCCCCACCACCACGCCGTCCCCACCTGGGCCGCCTGTCAGCCCCGCCCCACCTGCCCCTGCCTCGCTCCAGCTCGAGCACGTGAAAGGAGGAGGAGGAGAAAGGTGGCCGAAGCCATCTTTATCTAACCCGAGCCCCACTTCGCCTCGTACGAGGAGGGTCAAGGAGAACGAGGAGGGTCCCCTACTTCGCCTCGTACGCGCCAGCGAGGAGGAGAAGGTCCCCAGCAGCCGCAACACGACGACGTCGCCGAAACCCTAGATCTCCGGTTCGCCAGCTTCACCGTCGATCCCCTGCGCTCCGGCCCGATCCGACCACACCGATCTCTCCGCGGTACGACCCTCTCCCTCCCTGACACCCTCTGTCTCGCTATCGCCGTCTAGCGTCGCTGTTCATTACACCGAGCACCCTCTGTGCACCGGCGTCGCGCGCGTGTCTGCTCGTCGCCGCGTCGCAGAGACACACCTAGCCGCGCCTGCGGTTCCTAACACCAACCCCTCCCTAGCCCAGCGGTAGCCGCTGCCGCTCGCGCGCGCTAGGTCACCAGTTCGAGCCCCCCGCACCGCGCTCTGTCCCCGGCGCGCATGTTTTGTCGTCAGATAGTTCAGAGAAGGAGAAGAACAGTGCACGCGGGCCATTTTGCATTTACCCCCCCAACCTTTTGTCTCCTAAACCCGCGATCCAACCGAGCCCACCAGTCAGCCTCCCGTCCAGTTTACAAAAACGCCCCTGCAGTTTTGAATAACCAACCCGCGCTCCAGCCCGCTCCCCACCTGTCAGCCTCTGCGGGTTACCCCCTGGCACATGGGCCCTAGCCTCGCTGGCCCATCTGTCACATGCAGTGGCTGGGTAGCGCCGTGGTGGGAAAAGCCGCGGCTGAGCAACGTTAACCACCGGGCCTAGTTTGCGCCGACCCCATCCGTCAGTGGCTTGGGCTGGAATACTCTGGGTGTAAAAAGTCCTGGCCATTTCTGTTAAAATAAAAATGATTTCAGTAATTGTTTAAATTCAAATTCAAATCAGATTTGAAATAACTTTTAAAATACAAATCCAAATAATACAAATGATATATGTTTTTGAATCAGAAAAATGTAAGGAATTCAAATATGCCATTCAAAATAATGTTTGAACACTTTAAAATTTCAAGATGATTAAAATTACAATAAAATGCCCTTTTTCTTAATAAATTAATAACTTTAATTCTATAACTCCAAATCGGGCAAATAATATGTCTAAATCGATCAGCGCGACGAGCCCGTTATATCTATGCATTCCTTGTTCTGAATTGAAGCATGCATCATGTCATTATTAAAAATCTGAACTGTTTATGACAAGAAGACTTGGCTAAATACTTAATAAAATGCTTTATTCTTGCACCACACCTCACCCTTGCCATGCTACTTTAATGCCATGTAAATTGTGCGTCATTCGTCATGGCATGCTTGTTTGCTTGTCGCATTTTAATTCATATGCTTGTGCACTTTATTTATGTTGGCCCTTGTTTGTTTGGTTCTTCTTCGAATAGACGCCTAGCAGGAGAATTACCAGGAATCACAGGAGTACTACCCAGATCCATCTCTCGCTTCGACTGAACTACCAGGCAAGCACTACCACATGCTTGCATACATATAGTACCTATTGCCTCTATCTTATTCTTGCATCATTGAGTTGCGATTGCATTAAATTGAATCCCAAGTACTGCATAGCCTTTACTTTTAAACCCCACCGAAGCTTGTTCCTCCATCCCATGAGCCATTACTACAGGAGTTGTTTGAGCCATGTGAGTCGTAGAAAAGCATGTGTAGGGTATGTGAGTGTCTGATGGATAACGAGGTACCTAAACAACTTAACCTGAGTAGTAATGGGATAACTAATGATAGAGGCTCCGGTGAGCAATATTTGCTATTTGGTTTTTCATGCTCACTCGTGTCCCGTAGGACCCCGAGTACTTGATTCATGTTCCTTGATTATTCGCACTATCCACATCCGGGAGGCCTTATGGACCCCCCTGAGCCAGAGCTCGATTCATTCTTATTTCTTGGAGCGGCCCCGTAGCCTCTTTCGACTGCGTTGCGGTTCATCCGAACCAATCCCTCGTGTAGCTTGAGGAACTCGCGGCAGTCTTTGAGGAGGTGGCTGGACTTTCTCTTGCTGTCATGCTTGTCGATATAGAAGTGTACCGTGCATGGTCCGGACAGTTTCTCCTCGATGGAGGTCGCGGTTGCCTCGTCGCGAGTGCGGCGTTGCCACACTTGCATCGTCTTCCCAGAGTCACGATATCCGCTGCTGCGGTATCCGCTGTTCCGGTTGTCGTCGCGTCTCTCGGCGTAGCCGGCTGCGACCATATTAACGTCGTCACGGTCGTCATAGATGCGCATGCGGCGTTTGCCTCGGCGGTCGTGTCTGCGTTCGAGCTCTGCCTCCTCGTCAGAGTGAGCGCGGTTCTTCACTGAATCTTCTCCATCAGCCTATCGGTTCGCGATCTCCATTAGGTGGTCGATAGTCTAGGGCTTTGAGCGGCCCAGCTCCTCCCTGAGCTCTAAACGGCGAACGCCACCGTTGAATGCATCAATCGCGCGGTCCTCTGAGATGTTTTCCGCGGAATTCTTGATGATGGACCACCTTCGGATGTATGAGCGCAGTGATTCGCCAGATTTTTGCTGGCAGCATCTTAGTTCTTCGATTGATGCGGGCCGTTTGTATGTGCCCTTAAAGTTGCGCATGAAGCTATAGACCAGCTCATCCCAGCTGCGAATGGATCCGCGTGGGAGGCTATTGAGCCATGCTCGGGCGGCGCCCTGCAGCTGTAGCTGCAAACATTGCATGGCAGTACTTCGACTGCCTCCGTGCAGTCTGACGGAGGAGATGTGGTCCTCTAGCCAGATTTTAGGGTCTTGTAAGCCGTCGAACTTCGGGTTTTCCGATGGAAGTTTAAACCCCTTAGGCATTCGTTTCTGCCTAATGGATCTGCTGAAGCATCTGGCGCCGCAGAGCTCCCCGTCTTCCTCCTCTGAGTCAGTCGACCGGGCACGTCGTGCTCTTGATTTGTCGATCTTACGTTGTGTGAGGTCGTTGCGCGCGTCGTAGTCGCGATCGTGTCGTTGCGAACGACGGCGTCGAGACAGGTCGTGACTGTCATCGCTAGACGAGGACGAGGAGTAGCGTTTTGCTAGCGTTTTGCCCTTTTTGGGGTCTGGTACTGGCGGCTTGTCGAGGGCGGCCTCGATTAACCCCAAACCCGCGATCGTAGATCGGTGCATGGCGGTTTGGGGATCTCCAGCCGGTGGCAGGTTGTTGAGGAGGTACATGGTGGTTGTCGTGACCGCGGCCTGCGGCGTTCTGGGGACCACGTTGCCTCTCGTGTCGACTGTCATAGAGCTGAAGTTGAGGACTTTCGCGGCGTCTATGCGCTCTTGTTCGGTGAGGTGAGCCAGTCGCGACTGCCTCTCCTTGGCGACGTACTCGTTTCCTCGTGAGGAGGATCCTCCATAGGAGGAGAGCCCAGCACGACGAAGGCTCGATTCGTCCGCCGCCCTTTTACGCACCTCTAGCTACGCGATTGCTTCTTTTTGGCGCTTGAATTCCTCTTTCAGGAGCCAGTGGTAGCCCATTAGTAATTCCTGTGGGGATCCAAAGGGCAGAGGTGCACCTCGTAGGGCTTCGCGGCAGCGCTCCCACTCTTGCTCGTTGAGCCTGATTACGACGCGTTCGCCGGTTTGCTCATTGATTATGCTGGGAGGTTCAACTGCTCCACCGTTGGCGCCGTTACCGTCGTTGCCACCATTGCCAACATTGGGTGGATCGGTGCCGTTGCCGGTGTTGATGACGCCGCGATTGGTGGAGGTGTCGCCTGCGTTGATGATGGCGCACATGAAGTGATTGGGGAAGCTGTTGCTTCCGCAACTTTCAGATTCGGAACCGCAGGTTCCATCTTCTGTGGCCAGATCGCTCAGATCGGAGTTGCGACTGCTGTCGCTGATCGTGTTCCCGACTGCCGCCGGAGTATTGAGCTCGCTGAGGGTGCCGATCGATGGAGGGAACCATGATACCGGGGCAATCGCCGGTGTTGTCGGTTGATCAGGCATGCGAAGCGTGCCCATCTGACCAACTTGGAAGCGGAAGCTCCCAATCGCCAAGCTGATTCCGTCTCCCACGGACTCAAAAGCCGGGCAGGTGGCCGGTGTGTGGACGGTGAAGTCGAAGGCGTCGAAGAGCTGGCGAATCTCCGCTGTTGCGGAGTTGTAGATCGCGGTTGATGGGGCCGAAGAAGCCGCAACATCAGCACTCCCAATTCCCACAGACGGCGCCAATTGACGAGGGTTTAACTCATCAATGCCCATTGTTATGGACTTGGGTTTTGGAGAAGGAGGGAGTGCTGGAGACATCTATCAGCTAGCAAACAAGCACACAGGGGACAAAGGATTTGCCCAGGTTCAGGCCTCGTAGAGGTCCCTACTCCTGCTTGTCTGCTCGTGGAATTATCGAGGGAGTCGAAAGTTACAATGGTGCGCAGATGCAATCTGGCGAGAGTCGTGAAAACTTGGGTTGTGTGTATCTTCCTCGCCGCCCCCTCCTAGCCTTTATAAAGATAGGCTAGGTCTCGGGTAGCAGGTCGAGTCGGTTACAAGTAAGGGTTCTTCTTGTCTCTCAAGCAATCGAGAGTCCGCAGGTTAGTCGAGTCCTTTCGTCTGGGCCTTGGCGACACCGTGGTCCTGTACGTATTTAGACCATATATACCAAGCTTGAGTACCTGTAAGGTATACCCATGTCAATTACTATCCTGTACTTATGCCATGTTACTGCTTTATTTAAGATTGTGCGAGCAGCATCTGTACTGTTTTGGATCGTGACACGTTTCGCTGTATCGACAAGCCCAGTCACATTTTCGGGTTCCCAGTCGTTTACTGCCGTCCACACAAACCTTGAGTCCGTCTCGGAGTTAGCTAGCTTCGTCGCGGGTAGCTTAATGGGGTGGCCCCCTGAAATATTTCTGAATCCTGTGATTGCTTTGTCGTGAATGCCTCGTTGGGTTTTCATTTGGTTTTTCCGAGGTTGATCGAGCGTGTGTTGCTATTCGTGCACCCCTGCAGGGTAAATCATTCTGAAAGCCATGTCCGCGGTTATGGACGACTTGGAGCACAGTTTCTCGATCATAGACAAGTATAACTTAAGTACCGCTTTTAATTTGACTAAGTACTTGACTAGTAAATAGTGCAACACTCATGGAATGTATAATAAAACTGCCAACGGATGATGGGGGTTGTTCGTCCGCTTCCTCGTTGGTAAGCGAGGAGGAGGATGGATCTGTTAATTATACTGTTATAACTGTTGTTCTTAATTCACGGACATCCGTCTATCATTGGTTAGGCGGATGGTTAGCGAGTATCTATAGAATTGTTAGCTATTATCTTTTGCTGCAATTGCATCACCCCAGGTTGTGTCCCCTTTAGTGGCATAAAGACTTGCTGAGTACCCCTAGGGTCTCATACGATAAATTGTTTGATTCAGATGAACAGGTGTATTCGCAAGATGGATACTGGGTGGAGGAGACAGAGGATGTTGGCACCGATCACTCGGTGTAGAGATTCCGGGAACGGGGATCCGTGAGATCTGTGGGCGGGATGTGTTTATTTATGTGGCATCTTATGCCGATTTGCTTCTTATCCGTACTCGGATCTTGTTTTCCGCTTCCGCCTGATACTCTGATGTTTGTTGTATGAGGAGCTATCCTGAAATATTATCTCTATCTAGGATATTTGAATCTTGCCGTATGGCGTTGCAATATTTCTATTTCTTTTAGATGGAATGGCTCTGAGGACTGTTGTATGTGGCTTGCATACATACTCACTTGTGTATGTAGTTGATCCCTTCGCCTGCCGATTACGCCGCTCGTTCTTGTCCCGATGTTCTGAAAGTGGTTAGGACGGCCGAAAGGTCTACCGTGAGCGGCCCTGGGCCCCACCGTACTATTTTAACCACTTTCGTTCATCCAGGCATGTAACTAAGAGCGTAATTCACCGAGGTAGTTACAATTGGTATCAGAGCCATCCCGCCCTTCAGGGTCTCAGCCAAAATGGTCGTTGTCAGTCTAGCAAATATTTTTGGTAGTTATGTATACTAGGGAAAAACAAAACGTGAGAGTAGGACTGCTTCCATTTTTCTTCTTACCCACCCACCCACCCTTTTTCTGGTAAGGAAGTGTAACGTTTTCAATTCTCTTCTAAAATTCAAACTAGGATTCACGTGTTCTGGGTTCCGTAGTACCATAGGTTGTGTTTGTTTGTGTGTGTGTGTGAATTCTTTGTCTATCTGTTGCATCCAAATGTTAGTACTATCTGCCTTTGGTTATCAACTGTTGGTACATTCCATACCGACAGGCCTTTGTAAACCGACGTGATCTATTCTGATTCGTTGTACACCGTTGCGATCTATCTTACTCTTTGTTATCCGACGTTATCTTGTTGGGGTGTTCTTTTTCGTAGTTACCAATCTTTAGGTTCATCTTAAGAAGAAGGTGTTGGGATATGTGTTTTACTGATTCATGTGCGGAGTAATGATTTGAGTGCGGGATGGAGTCGCGACCATACCACTACTTTTATCATTTGCTCTTGTATGTTGAACTAGTAGAGTTACTAATCTTGATTCGTGAAGTGGTTTTTGCGCATATAGTGGTATTTTAATGCCGAAATTTGCGGAAAACTTTTCTTTGTTAGTTTGTGTACCACACTCCTTGTTCAGTTGTGTGCGTTATGCTTAATATCTTCGAGTGCCTTGAACTTTGTTGATATTTTAATATCATCTCAGTGAATTGCATCCTTTAATCTTGGTTAATTCCATTTTGGTACTATTTTGGATTATTATCATTCTCCATTATAGTACTGACTTGTGTTTTATATCAATCACAGGATGGCACCACCACGCCGTTCTGAGGAGGACATACCACCTGAACTTGGGGCTGCTTTGGCAAGTATTGCAAATGTTTTGGGCACTATGCAGAAGAACCAACAGTGCCTCGAGGAAAGCGTGAGGAGGAATGAGTTTGTTCCGCTACCTCCACCAACCAAGCGAGGAGACATTAAGAGTTTTCTCAAGTTCAACCCACGCCAATTTGAGGTGTCTGATCAGCCACTTGATGCGGATGATTGGCTTCGTGAAGTGTCAAGGTTGCTGATGACTGCGGATGTTCCCGAGCAAGAATGGGTCAAATGTGCCACTCACCTTCTGAAGGGAGATGCAGCTCTGTGGTGGGAAAATTACCTCAAGGCAGTTCTCTCTGGTTTTCAGCCTACTTGGGAGCAATTCACTGCTGCTTTCAAAGAGCAATATCTGTCAGAAATTGTCATGGAAAGGATGAAGGAAGTGTTTCTCAACCTCAAGCAGGGCACTGACAATGTCAACACGTACATCAGAAACTTCATGAACCTTTCTCGTTATGGTGGTGATGAGATCTCTGATGACAAGAAGAAGCAAAAGAGGTTCCGGCAAGGCCTCAATGCTTCCATCAAATATGCAATCACTCATGCAAGGCCGGCGTCTTTTCTGGAACTCCAACACACAGCTCTGCAGGAAGAAGCAAGTAGGCAAGTGTTTGAGGAGTCAAAGAAACACAGCCGTGATACAACAAGTTCTTCTGCTATGACAGCTCCTTCTAAGCGTCGTGTCTGGGTTCCTAACACCCCACCGTCGCTCCCTGCTCCACCAAGACCGTCAAGCTACACGGCAAGGCCACCAAACTCCTTCACTGCGGCTCCCAGGGGCTACAACCACAACTACCCTGGAGCGCCTGGCGGAGTCCCTGGCTACGTTGCTCCACGTCCACCTAGTGCTTGCTATACTTGTGGAAACACTGGGCATCAGCACTGGAATTGTCCAATGAACAACAAAGCTCTTCCACCACCACCTCCAAGACCTGCGGCAAGTTCTCCTATGATTCGTGCACCTCCACCTCGGGCTCTCAACATCAACACTAAGCCTGGGTCTACGGTTGCTCGTGCCAACTGTGTCAACGTCGCTCAAGATGAGCATGCTCCTGGAGTTGTGATGGGTATGCTTCTTGTTAACTCAGTCCCTGCATGAGTTTTGTTTGATTCTGGTGCTTCGCATTCTTTTGTTTCTCACAAGTTTGCGCATGAGCAAGATCTGGCTATGGTTCCTTTATTACATCGTCTTGTGGTGCAATCTCCTGGGTCAAACATGAGGGCTGCTCATATCAGCCATGGCAATCAAATTGAGATTGGTGGCTCTTCGTTTCCGGCTTCCTTAATTATTCTGGGCAATTCTGATATTGATGTTATCTTGGGCATGGATTGGTTAACAGCAAATGCAGCTGTGATTGATTGTGCTGAACGTTCGGTTTCTCTGAAAATTCCTAAAGGCCATATAGTCTATTCTCCAAGTCTGACTCCTGCAATTCAGCTTTATTCTTTGGCGGCTCTGAATGATGATGCTATGGAAGGTATTCAGAGTGTTCCTGTATTTTGTGAGTTCCCAGATGTTTTTCCTGAAGAGTTACCGGGTATGCCTCCTGATCGTGAGGTCGAGTTTGTCATTGAACTTGAACCTGGTACCGCTCCTATCTCCAAGCGGCCTTATAAAATGGGTCCTGCTGAGTTGGCTGAACTCAAACGTCAGTTGGATGAACAAGAGAAGTTGGGTTTCATTCAGCACAGTACTTCTTCTTGCGGTAGTCCAACCATCTTTGTGAAGAAGCGATACAAGACTGATAGACTTTGTGTTGACTATCGGGCACTCAATGCTAAAACCATCAAGAATAAATATCCCCTTCCGCGGATTAATGATCTCTTCGATCAGCTAGCTGGAGCTGTGGTATTCTCTAAACTTGATTTGAGAAGTGGTTATCATCAAATCAAGATTCGCAAGGAAGATGTTCCTAAAACAGCTTTTACCACCCGCTATGGCCTGTATGAGTACACGGTCATGTCTTTCGGTCTCACCAATGCACCTGCCACCTTCTCGAGGCTTATGAACTCGGTTTTCATGGATTATCTTGATAAGTTCGTTGTGGTCTATCTGGATGACATTCTAGTCTATTCTAAGTCAAAGGCAGAACATGAAGAACACCTTTGGTGTGTCCTAAACAAGCTTCGTGAGAACCGCCTGTATGCAAAGTTCTCCAAGTGTGAGTTTTGGCTGCCTCAAGTCACATACCTTGGTCACGTCATCTCTGCCAAGGGAATTGCCGTCAACCCAGAAACTATTAAGACAATTATGGACTGGCTTCCACCCATAAATGTCAAAGAAGTTCGGAGTTTCCTTGGTTTGGCCAGTTACTGCCGTCGCTTCGTTCAAAACTTCTCAAAGATTGCGAAGCCTCTTACCGATCTCCTCAAGAAAGGCAAGAAATACCATTGGACTCCTGCATGTCAAGCAAGCTTTGAAACACTCAAAGAGAAGCTCACTTCCACACCAGTATTGGTTCCTCCAGATACATCAAAGCCTTTCCAAATATTCTGTGATGCCTCATTGCAAGGATTGGGTGCGGTCCTTATGCAAGAAAAACAAGTTGTTGCTTATGCCTCTCGGCAGTTGAAGACGCATGAGATCAACTATCCTACACACGACCTCGAACTCGCAGCAGTTGTCTTTGCTTTGAAAGTATGGAGGCATTACTTGCTTGGCAACTGTTGTGAGATCTTTTCTGATCACAAGAGTCTGAAGTATATCTTCACACAGCCTGATCTCAACCTTCGTCAGAGGAGGTGGATTGAAACAATCAATGATTTCGATTTGACCATCAACTACACTCCGGGCAAAGCTAATGTCATGGCTGATGCTCTAAGCCGAAAAGCTTATGTCAATAACCTCATGGTGGAAGAACAACAACCTCTCTTGTGCGAGGAATTCCGCAAGCTCAACCTTGAAATTGTGGATCAAGGGTATCTTCTGAACCTTCTAGCAACACCGCTCTTGGAAGAAAAGGTCCGTTCCATTCAACTTGGTGATCCCTACACTAAAATGATCATCTCCAACATTCAGCTTCCGATGTATGAGTCTTTCCACGTTGACGACCAAGGCACTCTTTTCTTTGAACACGGGATGTTTGTTCCGAACTACCCGGGTTTAAGAGAGCAAGTTCTCAAGGAGGCGCATGATTCTGTTCTTTCTATCCACCCTGGCAGCACTAAGATGTACATGGACTTGAAAACACAATATTGGTGGCCTGGTTTGAAACGATATTGTGCCAAGTATGTCTCGGAGTGCGATGTTTGTCGCAGAGTTAAAGCTGTCCATCAGAAACCTTCCGGTCTTCTACAACCATTGAAGCCTCCGGAATGGAAATGGGAGAAAGTAGAGATGGACTTCATCACTGGTTTTCCAAGGTCGCAGAAGGGCAACAATGCAATCTTTGTTGTCATTGACAGGCTTTCTAAAGTAGCTCACTTCTTTCCAGTCAAGGAAACAATTTCTGCAATTCAGTTGGCTGAGCTCTATATCAACAGAATTGTCTCTCTGTATGGAGTTCCTCTTGAGATCAGTTCAGACCGTGGAAGCATCTTCACTTCCAAGTTCTGGGGAAGTTTCCACAATGCTTTGGGAACAAAATTGAATTTCAGCACGGCTTACCATCCTCAGTCGCAAGGACAAGTTGAAAGGATCAATCAGATTCTAGAAGATATGCTCCGTGCTTGCGTTATCTCTTTCGGCATGAAGTGGGAAGAATGTCTTCCTTATGCTGAATTCTCTTACAACAACAGTTTCCAGAAAAGTCTAAAGATGGCACCATTTGAGGCTCTCTATGGTCGCAAATGCAGAACTCCGATTGGTTGGTCGGGCACAGGTGAAAGAATATTGTTTGGCCCCGACATTGTAACTCAAGCGGAGGAGAAAGTGCACATCATTCTTGAAAACCTGAAGATTGCTCAAAGTCACCAGAAGAGCAATTATGACAGAAAGCACATGGACATGGAGTATGTCCTTGGTGATCTTGATTACCTTCGTGTCACTCCCATGAGAGGCACGCACCGCTTTGGTATCAAAGGAAAGCTGGCTCCTAGATACATCGGTCCTTACAAAATTCGTGGAAGAAGAGGAGAAGTTGCTTATGCTCTTGAGCTCCCTGAACAACTCAAAGTCCATGATGTTTTCCACATCTCTCAACTCAAGAAGTGCTTCAAGGATCCTGGTAGGACCGTGGACCATGAACTCATCAATCTCCAAGAAGATTTGTCTTATCAAGAACACCCCATAAAAATTCTAGAAGTCGCCGAAAGAAGGACTCGCAACAAGTCCATCAAGTTCTGCAAGGTGCAGTGGTCGCACCATTCCGTTGATAAAGCCACTTGGGAATGTGAAGGTGAGCTCCGTGCCAAGTACCCTACCCTCTTTGAGTCTTCTTCTTCTTCTTCCTAGAATCTCGGGGCGAGATTCCTGTTTAGTGGGGGAGAGTTGTAGCATATGAGAAAACATCTCCCCCACTAAACATGGGGCTTCGTGCCAAGATGATCACTGCCAAGTGGCTTCGTGCCAAGACAAGAAGACACGAAGAGGGTAGGATACTTGGCACGAAGCTCATCCTCACGTTCCCAAGTGGCTTCATCAACGGAATGGTGCGACCACTGCACCTTACAGAACTTTATCGACTTGTTGCGAGTCTTTCTTTCTGCGATTTCTAGGATTTTTGTGGGGTGTTCTTGATAAGATAGATCTTCTTGGAGATTGATGAGCTCGTGGTCCACGGTCCTGCCGGGATCCTTGAAGCACTTCTTGAGTTGAGAGATATGGAAAACATCATGGACCTTGAGTTTTTCAGGGAGCTCAAGAGCATAAGCAACTTCTCCTCTTCTTCCACGAACTTTGAAAGGACCGATGTATCTAGGAGCCAGCTTTCCTTTGATACCAAACCGGTGCGTGCCTCTCATGGGAGTGACACGAAGGTAAACGAGATCACCAGGGACATATTCCATGTACGTGTGCTTTCTGTCATAGTTGCTCTTCTAGCGACTTTGAGCAACCTTCAGGTTTTCGAGAATGATGTGATCCTTCTCCTCCGCTTGAGTTACAATGTCGGGGCCAAACAATGTTCTTTCACATGCGCCCGACCAACCAATCGGAGTTCTGCATTTGCGACCATAGAGAACCTCAAATGGTGCCATCTTTAGACTCTTCTGGAAGTTGTTGTTGTAAGAGAATTCAGCATAAGGAAGGCATTCTTCCCACTTCATGCCGAAAGAGATGACGCAAGCACGGAGCATATCTTCCAGAATCTGATTGATCCTTTCAACTTGTCCTTGCGACTGAGGGTGGTAAGCTGTGCTGAAGTTCAACTTTGTTCCCAAAGCATTTTGGAAACTTCCCTAGAACTTGGAAGTGACGATGCTTCCACGGTCTGAGCTGATCTCAAGAGGAACCCAATACAGAGAGACAATTCTGTTGATATAGAGCTCAGCCAACTGAATTGCATAAATTGTTTCCTTGATGGGAAAGAAGTGAGCCACTTTAGATAGCCTGTCGATGACAACAAAGATTGCATTGTTGCCTTTCTGCGACCTTGGAAAACCCGTTATGAAGTCCATCTCTACTTTCTCCCATTTCCATTCCGGAGGCTTCAATGGCTGTAGAAGACCGGAAGGTTTCTGATGGACAGCTTTAACTCTGCGGCAGACATCACACTCCGAGACATACTTGGCACAATATCGTTTCAACCTAGGCCACCGAAACCTTTACAACAAGGTTGAGGTGAGACTCCACAACTCAATTGGAGGCCCTTAACAACACCACGAAGCTTCACAACAATTTACCCAGCTCCGAGGATGCCCTACACCGTCTAGGTTTCCAAGAACCCAAGAGTAACAAGATCCACTAAGGATGGGTGGGGGAAATCATGATTCCTTTGGTGGAAGTGTAGATCTAGGTCACCTCTCCCACTCCTCAAAATATCAAGAGGTTTGAGTGGCTAGGGAGAGAGATCTAGGCAGTTGAAACTCTTGTATTAATGGAGGAGAGAGAAAACAAAGAGATGGGAGGATAGGAGAAAAAAGGGTGCCTTAAATAGGCCCCCTTCAAACTAGACCGTTGCCTGTCCTCGCGACACCACCGGTACAACCGGCGGGTGGCCAGTACTTCCGGTGAGTGCATTCCAATGCTTCGAAAATAGAAGGAACGCCTCCCGGTCCAGCCGGAAATTCTGTCTAAGAACAGCGGAACTACTTGACTGGTACTACCAACAGAAGTTCCGGCCCAACTTCCGTCAAATATGACACTTCGACACAGAAGTGTACTGAAGTGAAGTCAAGCACGGCCAGAAGTTGGATCGGAACTAGCGTCGGAAGAACTGGGTCGCGAGGTTCCTGACCGGAACTACCGGGGCCCATTGGTTCTACCACTCCAGGGGGTGTGGCCTGGTAGTGCTGGCCGAAAGTTCTAGTCTGGGATGACTAAAACTTCCGACCGATACTACCGGACCAGTTCCGATTCTAATTCCGTCAAATAGAGCACTTGGATACAAAAGTGTCCTAAAGCTGAGTGGAATTAGCGACAGACCTTGCACCGGAACTACCTCAAGGCCAGCCTCTTAGAAACATGTGGGCAGAACTACCGGCTTCTGGCCGGTACTTCCGGTCAGGACATACAAAGGCCCAAATAGCTCAAAAGATCACTCTCTCGCTAAAAAATGGGAAGGTTGTGGATGTGCAAATATGATCTGTGCATGAAAACGTCATTTTCCATAACCTTCCTAGGTGGACCCCTCTTGATAATACGACCTCCTAAAACAAAAAGATAGAGAAAGTGCAAATAAGAGACACCGTCTTCATGATCCTTCAAGAGATGAGTCCACACGCTAAACCGACCGTAAGTAAAACCTGCAACTTAGGCACATGGTTAAACAACAATTGAAGTTGTCATCAACACCAAAATACAAGGAGAAATCAATATCTTTTCAATCTCCCCCTTTTTGGTGATTGATGACAATCCCATAAGATTTGCACGGACAAATAGCAAAACGGAAAAGCCTCTTGTAAGATAGGAGTGGCTCCCCCTAGATGTGTGCAAGAGATGAAAGATTGCTTATCGAATGCAACAAGCACACATATGGGAGAACTCCCCCTTACCATTACAAAACAACATTGGTGCAAGGAAGTAGATATAAGAGAGAGAATCATACCTTTGAACCAACAAAAATGTGGTGAGGCAATATATGATAAAAGGAGATAACTCCACCCAATATAACCGATCCACTAGATTACCACATAGATATCACAATACATAGTCTCAACCACATAATAGCATACATAACGGAGGTCCACAAACAAATAGATAACGGAGGTCCACATACATATGGAGAGAAAAGTGTCCACGAGCATAAAAGGATCAAAGAGAACGAGCTCGTGACACAAGACACAGCCCATGCAAATCCCGTAGCCCTAAAGGATAACTTTCTCCCCCTTTGGCATCAAGACGCCAAAAAGGGACAAAGTAAACAATCTACACGCCCCAACCACCAACATACGGAGGAGAAGGGTTAGGAACCCATGTGGCATTGGTCCAAGTGGGCAGAAAGGAACTGGTGACTTCGGGCTCATCATCATTGCCAGTCCACCTACAATGTGCATTGACCCACTGATCCTTGGGCGCAGTGACAGAGCTGGACTCTAAACATACCTCAATATCAAGCTTCCTCATGATTGCCTTCTCCCTCTTGACACTGTGCCTGAGCAACATAGGCTTGATACTCACAGTCTTGAATAAAGCAGAAGGTCTTCTTCACTTACTTTAACAACTTCTTAGCCTAAGATGGTTGTCGCTCAAGCTGGGGTGGAGGAGAAGCCTCAGCATGGTCCCCATCACTATAGCCAGCATGGCCTGAAGCAGCAGGAGTGTCCCTGATAGCCCTCACAGCAGCAGCTTCCCTCTCAGCTAGAGTCCAAGGTTTCTCATGCTTCATCGCACGGAGAGTCTTCTCCTCATGAATAGTGCAGCCATCTTGAGGAAAGGGAGAGTGTGTCGAAGCCAACCACTTGGCATTGATGAGAGTCTGAATGTATGGAGCATAAGGACATGACCTCTTCTCAATTAGGGCAAGCCATATCTCTTCAAATAGATAATCCATAACATCAAGACGTTCCTCAGAATCTCTGTGGCGATAAGTCTGAAACATGAGATCAATCTAGAAGGCATGAAGCTGATCGAAGTTACCTGCCTTGGGAGAAATGGTGCTCTGGTACACTCTACGCATGATACCATAGGTATGAAGGAGATGAGCCACCTGACCATTGACACCACAACCCTCAATGTACAATGGCTCCAAAACTTCAGGAGCGGGGGCCTTGGACCTGTGGATATGCCACCCATTAGCACGCTTGCCTGGCAGAATGGGATAGCCAAGGAGAGCAGCAAACCCAGACCACTTGGCGATCAACAACCTATTATGAGTCATCCACTTCAAAGTTCTATCTTGAGGATCAGTATCAATGTGAAGAGTGGTGTAGAACTGAGCAATGGCCCTCTCATCATAATCATGATGATGCTCCATAAGCTTGACGAGCCCAAACTTCCTGCACAACTCAAGAGCCTCACCAAAATACTCAGGCTTGCTCTCCATGTGAGCCACATTGATGTGTTTCGGGGGGCAATAGTATTCTTCTTCTTGGAGACATACACTTCAAGATATATCTCTTCTTGACGCTTTGTGTATAAGTAGGGGTCTTGAGACAGACGGTCACAGGGAGTAGCATAGGGATCCATCTTGCGAAAATGCTCATAAGCTGCCTGAGGCCAGGACAAGATCTTCTTCTTGTTTGTGTCAGACCCAATGGTGGTTTTCTTCTGGCTGGCCAGAGCGGGCCTCTTTCCTTCAGCCGCAGCAGCACAGCGCTCCGCAACAGATCTCTGATAAGCAGTCTGACCAGATGGACGCACAACCTCGAGATCAGCCTCATCCATCTCTGTAGGAGCACTAGTGAAAGCACGGGACCGCTTGGAGCCATGATGGATCTGAAATATAGCCATCTACGTCCACATTTAAACTGGATATATTCATAATTTTGATGAAATATCTCTCTAAACCCTGCCACTAATGCCTAATATTCAGAGGGGTATGCAATCCTTTCTTTTATATTTTTCCTGCGCAGATATGTCATTTGAAGATGGGAATCACTACATTAAAGTCAAAGATGCGAGATTTCCAACAACCAAAAGAAACCAGGAGCCATAAAGCGGAGGCAGATGCTTTAATGACCAACTATACGACCGGAGCAAAAATTCCGGCTGTATAGCTCCGGTTGTATAGTTGGCGCCACCACCGTTAGGTCAAACAGAACAACTTTTTTGTGAAGGGACCCCTATATAAAGAAGCCTCGAGCGACGAGAAAACAAGCGAGACCTCACCAAAAAGTCTCTACCACAGACCACCAATCGCCCCAGATCTCAAAACCCTTCTCCGTCTCCATAGCCATATTCCACCACTTGTAGTAGTAGATCTCTTCTTCGATTGGCGACATTGTAAGACTATTGCTATCAATCTTATGATTTTCATTACAATGTTTGTGATTGTTGATCTCATCTCTATGTGTGAGTAATTGATGTCTACGCACTTCTATTCTTGTAGACAGTTGTTGGGCCTCCAAGTGCAGAGGTTTGTAGAACAGCAGCAAGTTTTCCCTTAAGTGGATTACCCAAGGTTTATCGAACTCAGGAAGGAAGTGGTCAAAGGTATCCCCTCTCAAGCAACCCTGCAATCAAGATACAAGAAGTCTATTGTGTCTCCAACACACCCAATACACTTGTCAGGTGTATAGGTGCACTAGTTAAGCGAAGAGATAGTAAAATACAAGTGGTATGGATATAAGACAACAGTGCTAGAAAATAGCTTGATGGCATGGAAGAGACTAAAGGCAAACTGAAATAAAGATGGAAGTAAGCAAACATGTAACAAATCTAGTTGCAAATGGTGTTTCAATGCTTAGAAACAAGGCCCAGGGATCATACTTTCACTAGTGAACATTCTCATATAAATATCTTCTCTTTATGATACTACTCTTAACTACTCTCTGGTTGGACACTCTAATCCATGGTAGGGCTATAACAACACACCTCAAAGTAAGCCTTTCCCATCTAGATAACCCCACACCGTCACCTTGAGCACTAGATGGTTCAAAAAAACACCACAATTTCATAAAGACATCCAACTCCAAATATAACTCATAACAAGTATTTGTAATCTCTAGCCTAAGTGCCACCATGGTGTGCACACTGTCAACTTCACAAACATGGGGAGAGCAAAGATCTATTAAAGCACTTGAGTAGCAAGGTGGATCTACTAGATTACAAAGCTCATGATCACATTATGATCATGCATAGAGAGAGAGAGATGAACACATAGCTATCGGTAGAACCCTTAGCCTCGAGAGAAAACTACTCCCTCCTCATCATGGGAATCAGCAATGGTGATGGAGATGGCGGTGGAGATTGATGGAGATCGCTCGGGGAGCACTTCCCCGTCCTGGTAGGGTACCGGAATAGAGACTTTCTGTCCCTCGAATCTCCCCTTCGGTGGCGGCGGCACTACGGAACTTTTTGTGGATTTCTGATTGACGATTTAGGGTTTTCGTGTCGGGAGGCTTCTTATAGGCGAAGAGGCAAGGTCGGTGGACAGCCAGAGGGCCCACACCACCTGGTGGCGCGGCCAGGGCTAGCCCACGCTACCATATGGTGTGGCCACCCTGTGGCCCCTCTCCGTCTCGTCTTCTGGCTCCGTGAGTCTTCCGGTAAAATATCGACTTTGGCTTTTGTCCGGTCCAATTCTGAGAATATTGATTTTCTGACTTTCCTGGAACCAAAAACAGCAGAAAATAGGCAACTGGCACTATGGCATATTGTTAATAGGTTAGTCCAAGAAAGTGTATAAAAATACTCCAAAGTGTGGACAAAACATAAGAAAGTAGATATAAACCAAGCATGGAACATAAAAAATTATAGATATGTTTGCAACGTATCAACATCCCCAAGCTTAACTCCTGCTCGTCCTCGAGTAGGCAAGTGATAAAAAGAAAGAATAATTTTTGATGTGACATGCACCATCATAAACTTGATCAAAGTATATGTAAATTATTAATAGCTGGGATCATAGGACTTCAACATAGCATGAAAGACAAAGTTCTAACAATAAGACAAAGCAACTATGTTGCAGCATGAAAAGGCACAAACAAAAGATTCATGAATAACAATG
This sequence comes from Avena eriantha, assembly GCA_910589775.1. Taxonomy (NCBI): domain Eukaryota; kingdom Viridiplantae; phylum Streptophyta; class Magnoliopsida; order Poales; family Poaceae; genus Avena; species Avena eriantha. Next base: position 346,713,205 of record OU342744.1, read on the forward strand.
ATTTGCAAGACGTTTGTTTGTTTCACATAAAGAAAACATAACATAGTGGCATTCCGTTTGTCCCTCATAGAGTAGCAAACATAAATGCATAGGACACCTTCAAAGTTCATAAGAGTGACTAGATACAAGTAGTTTAAGAACAAGCAATATCAAGTTATGCATCAATCAATAAGTATTGGGACAATGCACATAAAACTAAGAATGGCCACTATGCTCTCAAAGTAGGTGCATAAAGATAGAAGGTGGAGACTCAACATAAAAGTAAAATAAAGGCCTTCATAGAAGGAAGCAGGGATTCAAGTCTCATAAAGAGCTTTCAAAAATTATGGTACTTATTAGCTTTCAGCTCTCATTGCCCCTATCATAAGCATCTTTAGGTGATTAAGGTTAAAGTGAACAAACTATGGAGTATATGCTTGACAAAGTATAAGTTGGAAATCTCATGTCCCTTGAATACGAGGGTCGCTCCCCATGCTACTCAAGTTTAGTCACCGGTAAGTTCTTGTCATCGTAAGTACATGTGTATCATAGAGAACCGCCAACGGGGTACCCCTTGCCCGATGATACGGAAGAATCCCCATATCAAAATGACAAGGCAAGCAGACAACAAGCATCCCAGCAATCTTCTTATTTACCATGGGAATATGGTGCTTTTTTCTCTCTTTCCTCTTTTCGTATATCTCTTTTTCTCTTTTTATCAATATCTGACTCTTTTTTTATAAGAAGAATGCTTCATAGACAGCTCATTATGGTTATGCTGCAAGTTTCTGATACATTGCAAATGTATCTATAATTTTTGATGTTCCATGCTTGGTTTTATCTACTTTCTTCTGTTTTGTCCCCACTTTGGAGTACTTTTCATATGATTTCTTGGACAAAAATATTAACAAGAGCCACAGTGCCAGCTACATGTTTTCTGCTGTTTTTGGTTCCAGGAAGTCAGAAAATGAATATTCTCGGAATTGGACGGGACAAAAGCCAATGTTATTATTTTACCGGGGGACACTTGGAGCCAGAATACGAGACGGTGAAGGGCCAGAGGGTGGCCACACCACCTGGTGGCGCGGGCCAGGCCAAGCCACGCCAAGGGGTGGTGTGGGCCCCTCCGGCACCCCCTCGGTCTCCCCTCTCGCCTATAAGAGCCCCCCGATGCGTAAACCCTAAAGAATCAAGCCTCTAGCCACGGAAAGTTTCACAGCGCCGCCGCCACCGAAAAGGAGATTCAGGAGACAAAAAAGTCTTTGTTCTGGCACCCTGCCGGGACCAGGAAGTGCCCCCGGAGCCATCTCCATCAATCTCCACCACCATCTCCATCGCCATTTCTGATTCCCATGATGAGGAGGGAGTAGTTCTCTCTCGAGGCTAAGGGTTCTACCGGTAGCTATGTGTTCTTCTCTCTCTCTATGCATGACCTTATTGAGATCATGAGCTTGTAATCTATAGATATACCTTGCTACTCAAGTGCTTCAATAGATCTCTGCTCTCCCCATGTGTGTGAAAGTGACAGCGTGCACACCATGGTGGCACTTAGGCTAGAGATTACAAATACTTATTATGAGTTATATTTGGAGTTGGATGTTTCTATGAAATTGTGGTGTTTGTTGGACTCATCTAGTACTCAAGGTGACAGTGTGCGGTTATCTAGATGGGAAAGATGAACTTTGAGGTGTGCTGTTATAGCCCTACCAACGATTAGAGTGTCCAACCGGAGAGTAGTTAAGAGTAGTATCATAAAGAAGAATATATTTATATGAGAGTGTTCACTAGTAAAAGTATGATCCTTAGGCCTTGTTTCTAAGCATTGAAACACCGTTTGCAATTAGATTTGTTACATGTTTGCTTGCTTCCATCTTTATTTTAGTTTTCCTTTAGTCTTTTCCCACATCAACCAGACGCCATCAAGCTATTTTCTATCACCGTTACCACTTATAATTATCCATACCACTTGTATTTCACTATCTCTTCGCTGAACTAGTGCACCTATACACCTGACAAGTGTATTGGGTGTGTTGGGGGCATAAGAGACTTCTTGTATCTTGATTGCAGGGTTGCTTGAGAGGAATACCTTTGACCACTTCCTCCCTAAGTTCGATAAACCTTGGGTGATCCACTTAAGGGAAAACTTGCTGCTGTTCTACAAACCTCTGCACTTGGAGGCCCAACAACTGTCTATAAGAATAGAAGTGCGTAGACATCAAGATATTTTCTGGCGTCGTTGCCAAGGAGGAAAGGTAAAAGGTATTCACACTGGAGGATTAAAGAAGAAGAACCTCCCACGGCAAACGCCTATTTTCTGGCGCCGTTGCCGAGGAGGTAAGGTAAAAGGTACTCACATCCTCCGGTGTGAGTGCTCGAAATTATTTCCTTTAGATTCTGCAATTTTGTCTTTTTGTTTCTTGTTTTCACGAGTTAGGCTTAATGGAAAACAACAACAAAAATTAGAGAGCTTTATAGTATTTATCTTGAGTTAGGACATGAAGTGTTTGAAGAGAAAATTAAAAAACCTATGGAACTTTATTTGCATGCTAATAGCAATGTTATTAGTATGAATTCTTTGAACACCATTATTGCTAATGCTATGGAAAAGTCTAAGCTTGGGGAAGCTGGTTTTGATGAGTATGATATTTTTAGTCCCCCAAGCATGGAGGAGAAAATTTACTTTGATGATACTATCCCTCCAATATATGATGATTACAATGATGAATATGATATTCTCAGTCCACCTACTATTGAGGAGAAAATTAATGATTATAATATGCCTCCTATATTTGATGATTATGGTGATGAGAATAATAATGATAGATATTTTGTTGAATTTGCTCCCACTATAATTAATAAGAATGACTATGCTTATGTGGAGAGTATTAATTCTTTTATGCATGTGGATCATGATAAGAATATTTCTTGTGATAGTTATATTGTTACTTTTATTCACCATAAAAAATCGTGTAAAATCTATGTATGTCCTTTTGAGGCGTGAATTTTTGTGCTTCTGCCCCAGGTTGTTATCTAACTTTCGTTAGTTCAACACTTTTTTATTTGAGTAACAGAAAGTCTTCGAAAAAATTCGTCTTTACCTGCTGGTCTGTTTTGACAGATTTCTGTCATTTTTTTGCATTTGCTTCTTGTTGGTTCCTTTTTGAGTTCTTTTGGGGATTTGAGATTTTTGAGGGAAGTGCTACAGTAGCTTGTGTTTTAGTGGAAGTTTTATTGGTGTTGGAACTGAACCTAAAGACCTATTATCTTGAGTGCACTAATGTTGCTAATAAAGATTGTGTGAAGTTTTGTATGAAGGAAAATTTTCAGGTGTATGGAAGGAATGAGTAAAAGATGAAGGATGGACTAAAGCTCAAGCTTGGGGATGCCACGTGTGTCACTCCAAGACATATCCAAGAAACACAAGTGCCAAAGCTTGGGGATGCCCAAGGCACCCCCTTCTTCATCAATATAGATCTCAGGTTTCTTCCAAACGCTTCATTTTTATTGCTTCATGCACAGTTGTGTTGTTCTTGGAGCGTCTTATCTTTCGTTTTCGTTTTTCATTTTCTTGGTTTTTTTAGTTTGCTGAATAAATTGGTTGGACCCCCTCTTTCATACATTGGTTTCAAATAGTTTGGTTTGGATTGGAAAAGAGTAGGAAAGTTCATGCTTAAGTGGCAAAGAGAGCTTGTTTTGGACTGTGGCCTATGCTTTGTCATGCCATGCTTGATATTGTTTTGGCTCTATGCTTAGTATTATTTGCTGTAGCATGACTTGTTATAAACATTTGAGATTGCTTAATGTGCCTTGGATGAATCATGCGTTGTTTTAGCATATTAAAACATAGTATTGTGGTATTCTCCTTTGATGCTTTATTTTTGTTGACTTGGTGCATGCTCACACCATGTTATGACTATCCCAAGTCACCATAAGCCTTTATGATCCTTTATTTTTCAACTTGTATTATTAGTTTATGCTTTGATCAATGATGGTTTGTTGCTCTACATGATTATGGCCATTATTGCTCTCTTAGTTTGTCGCTCCCAGTCTTTTGCTAGCCTCCACAACCAAGTATGAGTTCCACTCATGCATCCAACTCCCTAAACAAAGTTATTCCAAAGAGTCCACCATACCTACCTACTAACTTATGCTATTCCAAGTATATTCATGCTTTTGTTTATCTTCCAAATTAAACTTGTTATGAGAAAACTAGTGATTAAAGCTCTCATGAACTTGATGGCACACTATACATTTTTGCATTTAATAAATTTGAACCATTGGGTCCTTCTCTGTTGCATATATGCTTGTGCTTTATAAGTTGAAATTAGCTGAACCATGTATCATGGGGAATGCTTTCAACATTGCACCTGTACTTTGTACCCTGTTGATATCATGTTCTTTTGCTTATGGATCCCGGCGGTGTGAAATAAAAGTGGAACTTGTAAGATCATGGAGTTTGTATGTGTGTTAGAGAAACGCCTGGGTCGCTAGCCTAAGCCATGCCTAATCATGGTGGAAACTTGCAGCATAACCATAATGAGCACTCTATGAAGCATCCTCAATAAAAACCTATGCAAATAGCAAATAAAAAGATCGCTGAGATGCTCATTGTCTGCTTGCCTTGTCATTTTGATTATGGGATAGCTCATGTGTCATGTGCAAGGGGTACCCCGTTGGCGGTTCTTTATGATACATATGTACTTATAATGACAAGAGCTTACTTGTGACTAAAGTTGAGTAGCATGAGGTTCGGTCTTCGTAAGTAAGGGGCATGAGATTTCGGTTTATAACTTGTCAAGCATATCCTCTTAGTTGTGTGACTTTAACCTTAATCACCTTCAAGATGCTTATGATAGGGGCAATGAGAGCTAAAAGCTATAAGTATCATAATTTTTGGAAGCTCTTTATGAAACTTGAATCCCTACTTCCTTCTATGAAGGCCTTTCTTTTACTTTTATGTTGAGTCTCCACTTTCTACCTTTATGCACCTACTTTGAGAGCATAGTGGCCATTCTTAGTTCTATGTGCATTGTCCCAAGACTTGTTGATTGATGCATAGCTTTGATATTGCTTGTTTTAAACTATTTGTATCTAGTCACTCTTATGAACTTTGAAGGTGTCCTATGTATTTATATTTGCTACTCTATGAGGGACAAGCTGAATGCCACTATGCTATGTTTTCTTTATATGAAACAAACAAACGTCTTGCAAAGCATTGTTATTCATGAATCTTTTGTTTGTGCCTTTTCATGTTGCATCATAGTTTCTCTGTCTTATTGCTAGAACTTTGTCTTTCATGTTATGATTGAAGTACTATGATCCCTTAGAATGTTTTACAAATACTTTGATGAAGTTTCTGATGGTGCATGTCACCTCAAAAATTATTATTTCTTTTTATCACTTACCTACTCGAGGACGAGCAGGAGTTAAGCTTGGCGATGTTGATACATTGCAAATGTATCTATAATTTTTGATGTTCCATGCTTGGTTTTATCTACTTTCTTGTGTTTTGTTCACACTTTGGAGTACTTTTCATATGATATCTTGGACTAACCTATTAACAAGAGCCACAGTGCCAGCTACCTGTTTTCTGCTATTTTTGGTTCCAGGAAGTCAGAAAATGAATATTCTCGGAATTGGACGGGACAAAAGCCAAAGTTATTATTTTACCAGGGGACACTTGGAGCCAGAATACGAGACGGAGAAGGGCTAGAGGGTGGCCACACCACCTGGTGGCGCAGGCCAGGCCAGGCCAGGCTGCGCCAGGGGGTGGTGTGGGCCCCTCTGGCACCCCTCGGTCTCCCCTCTCGCCTATAAGAGCCTCCTGATGCGTAAACCCTAAAGAATCAAGCCTCCGGACACGAAAAGTTCCGCAGCGCCGCCGCCACCAAAAAGGAGATTCGGGGGACAGAAAGTCTCTGTTCCAGCACACTGCTGGGACGGGGAAGTGCCCCCGAAGCCATCTCCATCGATCTCCATCGCCATTGCGGATTCCCATGATGAGGAGGGAGTAGTTCTCTCTCGAGGCTAAGGGTTCTACCGATAGCTATGTGTTCATCTCTCTCTCTATGCATGATCTTATTGAGATCATGAGCTTGTAATCTATAGATCTACCTTGCTACTCAAGTGATTTAATAGATCTCTGCTCTCCCCATGTGTGTGAAAGTGACAGCGTGCACACCATGGTGGCACTTAGGCTAGAGATTACAAATACTTGTTATGAGTTATATTTGGAGTTGGATGTTTCTACGAAATTGTGGTGTTTGTTGGACTCATCTAGTACTCAAGGTGACAGTGTGGGGTTATCTAGATGGGAAAGATGAACTTTGAGGTGTGATGTTATAGCCCTACCAACGATTAGAGTGTCAAACCAGAGAGTAGTTAAGAGTAGTATCATAAAGAAGAATATATTTATATGAGAGTGTTCACTAGTGAAAGTATGATCCCTAGGCCTTGTTTCTAAGCATTGAAACACTGTTTGCAATTAGATCTATTACATGTTTGCTTGCTTCCATCTTTATTTCAGTTTTCGTTTAGTATTTTCCCACATCAACCACACACCATCAAGCTATTTTCTATCACCGCGTTACCACTTATAATTATCCATACCACTTGTATTTCACTATCTCTTCGCCGAACTAGTGCACCTATACACCTGACAAGTGTATTGGGTGTGTTGGGGACACAAGAGACTTATCTTGATTGCAGGGTTGCTTGAGAGGGAATACCTTTGACCACTTCCTCCCTGAGTTCTATAAACATTGGGTGATCCACTTAAGGGAAAACTTGTTGCTGTTCTACAAACCTCTGCACTTGGACGCCCAACAACTGAGAATATTATTTTGCGGCCCGAAAGTTGGGGTAGCCAGGAAACGCGGTACCCAAGTTGATTTTTATCACCGCGATTTGAAAAGTTGGGGCGCCAATTGCTAAGAGGGGTCTTTCGCGTGAATGATGGCCAAACCCAATATTTTCAAATCGCGCTCGTTAAGTCAGGATATTCCGTTACACTAGTTCCTATTGTGCCCCTCCTTTGCCGGTCACTCTTCTTAGCCACCCTGCACGTGTCGTAGGGGCAAATCCATTACTGTACTTTCCTAACTCTCGACACTGAATCTTGCTGCGACGGCGGCGGCGGCCCCCTTTTCTTCCCTTCCCCGACCCTAAATCTGCTGGCGGCGGAGGACCTTTTTTCTCCTCACATCGCCTCATTTTAAGGGCCAGCCACAGTAACCGCCGCAGTAATTGTTAGTTATCACTGTAGCGCACGTCACATCGTGCCTGCCTCCTCGTTAACTGCATCATAACGTCACGTCATGGGATCCGCTGCGCTCTGTGGCCTTCCGTGTGGCTCGATGATGATTGGTCAATCCGGATTATACACGGCCACATAGTGTAGCCCGTCCGCAAACGCGATCCCACTACTCCCCTGAGGGAGCGGTTAAATAGGGGAGGGGCGCACCCCTTGGGGCCGTTCCTCACTTATGCGCCCCTCTGCCCCCTCTTCTTCCTCATCTTTCCCTGCGGCAGCGCCGCCGCCACCGCGTTTGAGTAGCTGTGCCGCCACCGCTCTGCTTCCGCGCGCACCTGCGTCGCCGTCGCCTCTGCGCATCTCCTCCGCCACGGGTCCCCGTCAGTCCAGGCCGCTACCACCCACCGCCGCTAGCGCCAGTGAGAGCAGTGACCTCGAGATGACAAAAGAAGAGCTCGCCGTCGCCGAGCAAGAGATGGAGGAAGATGCTGCGAGTGCCGACCACGGCGCGTGGGTAGGCTCCTGGGTCAGCCAGGATGACCCGGACTGGCTCTACCGGACCAGGCGCATCCCGGAAGGCGTCGCCGCATGCCTCGCCTCCTCCGAGCTTGCCCCCTCACCCAATCCGGGTGAGTACGTTGTGTTCCTATCACACTTCCAGCGGGGGTTCAGTTTGCCAGTTAGCGATTTTTTCCACGACTGGTTGAACACATACGAGCTCCAGCTGCATCACCTTCCAGCCAACGCCATCACATCTCTCTCCGCCTTCGCCTCCACCATCGAGGGTTATGCCGGATTATGGCCCACAAAGGAGCTATGGATCCGGTTCTTTGGCCTCCGCCGGAATGTAATTCTGAATGTAGAACTAGATCCGGAGGACAAACAACTCACGCAGTTCGGTGCTGCGTCAATTTCTCCCCGGAGGCTGTCTGTCTTCCCCTGAGTTACTGGGATGGACTCCTGCAAGGGATGGGCCCAGACCTTCTTCTATGTCCAGAACAGCACCACCGAAGATCTGATCCGGCTGCGCCCCTATACTCCGGGTCCTCCTAACCCGGAGTTGTGGGATGTTATCCCCAAGAAGCCCACAGTGTTGGCCAACCAAGTCAACAAGAGGTTCAAGGAGCTGAAGGACCTCGGATTGTGCAACGAGGACGCCATGATCACATTCGTCCGCAACCGGATCCCTCCCTCCAGAAACGCACACACAAAGTGTGCCACATGAGCTGGGACCGCGACCCCAACCGGACCTCGTCTTTCGAGTTAAGAAATACAGAGATCTATCGCCGGGTCAAGGCCCTGTTCACCACCCACAAGGGCTTCTCCTCTGAGTGACGTGGGGGATTGAACACTTTTGCCGGGATAGGCTTCCTCCTTCGGTAAGTCTCGCACGCCAAACTCTATTCCGAATTGAATCATATGTCGGTCTTTTTGTTGTAGATTTTAATCCTGTTTCCTTTCCTTTTCCTTAGATGTTTCTTCAGCAAACCATCGAGGATGGCACCGACCCTACCCTCAAATGGGCGCCTGACCGGGACACCTCGGACGAGGAAGAACCTGATCAGGAGATGTTCCTTCCGATGTTGGACGCGACCAAGCGACCCACCGGTAAACTCTCTTCTATTTGAGATTGGCCCGACGATGAGGATGATTCGGATGTTGAGGTGATGGAAGCATTTGATGCTGTCCCCCTTTCTTATGCTTTTCCAGCATCAGCTAACCCTGATGGGCATATCCATGAAGATCCTCCCCTTGCCGTGGGTGATCCTGTTCCGGTTGCGCCGAAGAAGAAAAGGGGGGCCGCATCAACCTATTCCTCCGGACCTTCTCAGCCCGCCAAAAGGCAAAAGAAGTCCGAAGACAAAACTGCCACCAAGCCTGCAACCAAGGCCACAGCTCGGAGGGCTCGGAAGCCCAAGGATCCCCTAACGTCGGATGAGTAAGCCTCTTCTCCTTTTACTATTTACTTGTCCTTCTTTTATTACATCTTCTTATTCAATAATGTTTGATTTGGCAGGGCCGCGGTGGAGGTCCCACAAAGTGGATCCGGCATTGCCTCCCAACTTCGACACAGCCCTTCTCCCCCTCGCGGCGAGGATTCACGCCCGCCGAGCCCAATCCCGGAGGGTTCAGCGGCTGCTCCGGGTTCCAGCCTACCTCGTCAAGAAAAGGGCAACCTTGGAGCGGGGGAGACCGGCTCTGCCGAGGCGACATCTACCACTACTTCGGCTCCGCCGCAACCAGCTACCACCGAGGTTCCCTCAGTACCTCCACCGAAGAAGCAACCGGCACCAGTATCAGCACCAGTATCAACACCAACTCCGGCACCAGCAGCAAAAGCAACAGCAGCAGCACCAAGCCCCTCCGCCTCGTCCGAGTCTTCTTAGTCTCGGTGAGAAAGCACCAAGGTCGCTCCCAAGGGTAAATCTGCTGCAACAACTTCCACTTCTCAACAGCAGCCTAAGGGCAAAAAGACCCCTAACGCCACTAGGGCAGCGTCCGTTGAGGCTGGACAGCGCACGCTTGCGTCCATGCTCCCGAAGAAGACTCCGCCACCGAAGGGCGCCCCTACCAAGCCAACTGATGCGCAACAACTTGTTTTGCACACTAGCCCGACCCTTGCTCAGGTTGAGAGGAGGGAAGAGCATGCCAAGGGTTTGGTAACGCCCCACATGCCCAGCGGCGAACGATACCCTCCGACCTTGATTGAATTTGTAAACAAGTGGAACAAGGCGGAGTTCGTCCACAACGACGACCTCCCGGAGAAGTTCGGTCCCGCCGAATTTTCTGCACAGATGAATACTGCCGCCAAGGCAATTAACCTCGCGGGTCGGATGATGGAGGTAAGTTAGTTCTTGTTTTCCTTAAGATGTTTTAGATATTAGCGATATAATCATTAGTCCCCGAGCCTCCGGGGGAGTAACTTGTTACTCGGCCGGATGCTCCTTAAAAAAATAACGTAGCTCCTTGATAACTTCGAATATGCACACACCTAGAGCCGGGTTAAGTTCCTCTTGGCCCGGATCTTTGTACACTTCGAATATGCACAGACCTAGAGCCGGGTTAAGTTCCACTTGGCCCGGATCTTTGTACACTTTGAATATGCGCACACCTAGAGCCGGGTTAAGTTCCACTTGGCCCGGATTTTGTACACTTCGAATATGCACACACCTAGAGCTGGGTTAAGTTCCACTTGGCCCGGATTTTGTACACTTCGAATATGCACACCTAGAGACGGGTTAAGTTCCACTTGGCCCGGATTTTGTACACTTCGAATATGCACACACTTAGAGCCGGGTTAAGTTCCACTTGGCCCGGATCTTTGTACACTTCGAATATGCACACACCTAGAGCCGGGTTAGGTTCCACTTGGCCCGGATCTTGTACACTTCGAATATGCGCACACCTAGAGCCGGGTTAAGTTCCACTTGGCCTAGATTTTGTACACTTCGAATATGCACACACCTAGAGCCGGGTTAAGTTCCACTTGGCCCGGATCTTTGTACACTTCGAATATGCACAAGACTAAGCTACCTTTTTGTACTCCTTTTAGGTGACCCCCAACCGCCGGAGCACTGAGTTTCAGCGTCTGCTGGACACTCACAAGATGTTGCGCACAAAGCATAATGCACTTCTCGCTGAATACGAGAAAAGGGGTAAGTTCCTTCCTTGGCATTTTCCCGTTTTTCTTCGTCTTTTTCTGCCAAGCTAACCCATCATTCGGTTTCCGCAGCTGAGGTGGAGGCTGAGAATATCCTCATGAGGAAGAATTTGGACCAGATCAAGGGTAAGTTATTTTTGCTCAACTTTGCTATGCTTTCTATCTCTTTTTCCCCGTGGCTCGACAAACATTCATACCTCAGCTCTGCCGGGTCAACAAACTATTTCAGCATCTCTTGAAGATAGTGTGCCCGTGCCTGATATGATGCTGCATTTTCTCGAACAAGCAGGGCAACATTAGGCCGAACTTAAGAAGAAAGACGACGAGCTTGCCCTCCTCCGAGCCAAAGATGATGAGATTTCCAAGCTCAAGGCAGATATGAAGAAGCTAAAGGCGCACCACCAAGCCGAACTTCAAAAAGCTGGCCAGGACTATACTGAAGAGCAGGAGCGCCTCACCCTCCAGATTTCCAAAGACCAAGAGCTTCTCCAGGAGGCGGACGTCAAACTCGAGTCGGCGTACACTGAACTTGTGTAGCTTCACAAAAGGCGCGATGACTGTACCAAGGAGTTAACCCGGATCCACAACCATATTTCCCGTAAGTTACTTTCCTTCGTCCGACATACTTCTCCGGGTTGCTTCTCATGTCTTTTCCTTACTTGTTTCTCCTGTCTTGTTTTCAGGCAAATTTCCAGAGGGCAACGCCATTGCAAGCACCGCTGTTGCTAAGTTCCGCCGAGAGAGGGGTACCCCCATTGCCCCTGACGCTGAAGAAATTCCCTATGACATGGAGGACCTGTTGGTCAGCTTGTCTTCTCGCGTGGAAATAGTGAAGAACTATCGCAAATATATCCTTGACGTGGCAGTTCGGATCTTCAATGTCTTTTGGCCTGAGGAAGATACTCTGGAGTGGACCGCAGTTCTCGTCGACAAACTGATGGAATGCGAGACCCAGCTCGACCTTTGGAGGGAATCTGCTGGCCGTGCCAGAGCTGAGACCGTTCTCCACTATGTGCTTACGTGGTACGAGAAGATCGACCTCAACCTCCTAGCGCGCATGCGCACTAGATCCAAATGGTCTAGCGACCCGGAGTGGATTGCTCGGCGCAAGGCCTGCCCCATAGCCTTATCAAATATGCGCCCATTCATGAATGGAACGAGGGCCCGAGCTTCCTTGGTGCCGTTGAAGCCGAATATGCGGAAAACGCAGAAGATGGTTCAGATGAAGACGAAGAGGACGATGCCTCGGACGTTGATGATAGCGAAGATGACGCCGAACTTCCTCCTACTGCTGGTCCTTGAGCGAAAAACTTTATAGTTTATCAGATCCCCGGTATGCCGGGTGCAGTTGTATCAAGTGCACAAGTAATATTTTGCTACTAAGTTTTTATGCTGGATTAACTTGGGCGTAGTCCCCGAGTTTCATTTTCTCGTTCTTCCAATCTTTTGGCTCGGTTCGCGTCTACCTTGGTTTGGTTTTATGACTTACGGGTCCGAGCTTCAAAAATTGTCTTAACAATACTTGGAAACTTTGGGATTAGCTCAAAATAATTCAGCATGATAAATTTAAAGTATACATATGGTTAGTTCAAAAAACAAACGTCGGCTTGATTAAGTTTTTTCCCTTAGTCGTTTTTCATGTGCTACACAATTCCAAACTTGTTCTCTTGATTGCCATGAAGCCAAATCTTGTTGGACAGTAGCAAGTCAAAGAGTTAGGTTCTTGGTGCTCACACATTACTAATCCGACCTAAGCATAAGCGACTTACGCCGGCCGACGTAAAAATAATAAACGTAGAAGACAACTAAAATTATTAAGGCAGACCCCGAGTTACTGCTCGAGGTGCCAAGATTTCATTGATAGGCTCATTACCGGCATACGTACCGACATATGAGGAACTCGGATACATACACTTCTCTGCTAAGTGTAGAAAGGACGAAGTAGTGCTCCATTCCATGGACGCTTAGATTCCTCGCCGGACCTGTCCGCCTTGTTCTTTTCCTGTGGCTTTGCGTCGATAAGATAATAAGAATCATTGTGCAATGATTTGCTCACAATGAACGGCCCTTCCCATGGGGTGGATAACTTGTGCATGCCAGCAGTACGTTGTACCAACCGGAGTACCAGATCGCCTTCCCGGAAAACTCGAGGGCTTACTTTCCGGCTATGATAGCGTCGGAGAATTTGCTGATATATGGCGGATCTGGACAATGCCAATTCTCTCACTTCTTCTAGCAGATCAACATCATTTTGCCGGGCTTCTTGCACTTCGGCTTCTGTGTATTGGGTGACCCTAGACGAATCATGCTCTATGTCGGCTGGTAATACAGCTTCTGCCCCATATACCAGAAAGAACGGCGTATAGCATGTTGATCGATTCGGAGATGTTCTTAAACTCCATAGTACCGCTGGTAGTTTTTCTATCTAGCACCCCGCTGATCTTTGCAGCGGCTCAATGAGCCGGGGTTTTATCCCGGATAATACTAATCCGTTGGATCTTTCCACTTGTCTGTTCGATGCGGGGTGGGCTACCGAGGCAACGTCCAACCGGATCTTCTTATCTCGACAGAAACGCGGAAATGCTCCTTTAGCAAAGTTTGTGCCATTATCTGTTATGATACTGTGAGGATAACCGTATCTCAAGATGATGTCTTTGAGAAATGTTACGGCCGTAGCTCCATCACATTTTCTTATTGGCTTCACTTCAATCCACTTTGTAAACTTGTCCACCATGACTAAAATGTGAGTCATATTTCCCTTTGCTGGTTTAAACGGGCCGACCATATCCAAGCACCATACAGCAAATGGCCATGTAATTGGTATGGTCTGGAGCTCCGACATTGGCATATGTGTTTTTTTCGCATATCTCTGACAGCCATTGCAGTTTCTCACCAGATCTTCCGCTTGTTCTAATGCACTTGGCCAGTAAAACCCATGGCGGAAAGCTTTTGCTACCAAGGCTCTGGATGAGGCGTGATGCCCACATTCCCCTTGATGTATATCTCGGAGGATTTCAAGTCCTTCCTCCGGATCAACACATCGCTGGAGGACATTAGTCACACTCCTTTTGTATAACTCGGAATTGATGATCGTGTATGCTTTCGCTCTCCTCTGAGTTTGCCTGGAAAGTACCTCCTCAGTGGGTAAGGTTCCGTCTTTCAGGAATTGGAATATTGGTAATGCCCAAGCTGGTACATCCCTCACTGGGAATATTTCCTCATCAATTTCCATCAGATCCACCGGCATAACTTCTATCGGATCATGCTGTGCAGTCCCCGGGTTTGTCGTGGCAGTCCCCGGGTTTCGCGAGCCACTTCCTTCATCAATGTCCATGGGCACAGCCTCTAATTCTGGAATAAAAATTGAGTCAGACTCCGGGGATGGCCTGATGGATGGTTTCCTAAGATGCTCCAATGCTATGCCTGGTGGAATTGCTTGTCAGGTTGAACCGAGCTTCGACAGTACGTCGGCAGCCTCATTCTCCACTCGAGGTATATGGTGAAATTCACATCCCTCAAAGTAACCAGATATTTTCTGCAAATCTGTATAATGCCATGTTTGCGTCCAAAGCATCCCATTGCCCAGAGGCCTGCTAGACTACGAGATCCGAGTCACCGAAGCATTGGATCCGACGTATACCAACCTCCTTTGCCACTTTGAGCCCATGTATACGTGCTTCGTATTCTGCAACATTGTTTGATGCAGTGAAGTGAATCTGCAGCACATATTTCAGCTGGTCCTTCTTTGGCGAGGTAAGCACAACTCCGGCACCTAACCCGGTTTTCGTTTTTGACCCGTCAAAGTGCAATCTCCAGTAGTTCGGATCTGGCAATGGTGGTTCGTATTGCACCTCAGCCCAATCCACAAAAAGTCCGCCACAGCTTGAGATTTAATTGCTTCTCTTCTGTCATATTGTGGCGCATAAGGTGCTAGTTCAATTGCCCATTTTGCAATCCTGCCACTTGCATCCTTGTTACTCATTATCTCGGATATGGGAGCTTCACATATTACCTTGATTGGGTGTTCCTCGAAATAGTGTATTAGCTTCTTAGCTGCCATATACACACCGTATGCCACTTCCTGATAATGAGGATAGTTCTGTTTTGAGGCTGATAATACCTCGCTAAGATAATACACTGGCCTTTGCACCAACTTACCCTCTTCGTCGTGCTCTACCACAATTACTGCACTTACAACTCGGTTGGTTGTGGCTATATAGAGCAACATTGGCTCCTTTGATAGTGGAGAGGCTAACACTAGTGCAGTGGCTAACATTTTCTTTAAGTGAGCAAAGGCTTGATTGGACTATGACGTCCAAATGAACTTATCCGACTTTTTCATGAGTTGATAGAGAGGCAGTGCCTTTTCTCCCAACCGACATACAAACCGACTCAACGACGCCATGCAACCAGTGAACTTCTGGACATCGTTAAGACACTTTGGTAGCTCCATTCGTTCTATGGCCCAGATCTTGGTTGGATTGACCTCGATACCTCGGCTAGAGGCGAGGAATCCGAGTAATTTTCGAACCGAGACACCGAAGGTACATTTATCCGGGTTAAGCTTCATCCGGAACCTTCTTAGGTTTGCGAACGTCTGCCTGATATCGTCAAGGAGCATTTTGCTTTCCTTGGTCTTTATCACAACATCATCCACATATACCTGCACATTTTGACCAATTTGGTCATGCAAACATTTCTGCATACACCTCTGGTACGTTGCCCCAGCATTACGTAAACCAAAAGGCATGGTGCGATAGCAATAAGCCCCATACAGGGTGATAAACGTAGTCTTTATTTGATCATTCGGGTTCAGAGGTATCTGGTGGAAACCAGAATATGCATCAATGAACGACAACAACTCACACCCAGCAGTGGAATCTATGACCTGGTCTATCCTTGGCAGTGGGAATGGATCTTTTGGACACGCCTTATTCAGGTTCGTGTAATCGATACACATAGGCCACACCACTACCACATTCGGATCATCTTTCTTCTTCTCCACCAGCACCGGATTAGACAGCCAATCCGGGTAAAGCACTTCCATGATAAATCCTGCAGCCAACAACTGAGCTATCTCATCTCCTATATGACTTTTCTCCTGTCTTCGGCGAAGCGGCGGAGAGGTTGCTTCACCGGCTTAGCTCCGGGTCTCACATTCAAAGAGTGCTCGGCCAACTCCCTTGGAACACCTTGCAAGTCCTGTGTGGACCAAGCAAAAATATCCCGATTCTCACGAAGGAAGTTAACGAGCTCGCTTTCCTATTTGTCATTTAACCAGGCCCCAATTGTTATGGTATGCTCAGGGAACATATCATCAACATGTACCTTCTTGGTATCTTTTGTCGCTTGGAATGAGATCCTTCCATGCGGGTTACTCAATGCCAGCATATACTGCTGGGCAGACTGAGCTAATGCCGCCACCTCTTGGATCTTTCTCTTTTCTTGCGCTATCACGAGTGACTCGGCTAGGTTTGACCCAGCTTACGCACACTCAATGGAACGTCGGAAATCTCTGGCTATAGTGATCACACCATTTGGCCCATGCAACTTCATCTTCAGATAACTGATGTGGCAGCTTGCCATGAACTTGTTCAGAGCTGGTCTACCGAGTAACGTGTGATACGCACTTTCTAAGTTCACCACCTCAAACTCCAAATTCTCAGTTCGGCAGTTGTCTCTTGTGCCGAACAAAACGTCAACTCGGACCTTGCCTATGGGCTCACAAGAAATGCCTGGCACAATGCCATGGAAAGTTTTCCTTGTAGGTTGGAGCATGTTCTCCGAGATACCCAACTTGCGCATTGTATCCGCATACATGATATTAATGCTACTACCATTGTCAATCAGTACCTTGGAGAATCTTACATTGATGTTAGGCCCAATGAATGTTGGGTCCAACACTAGTGCATATGAGCCCGGACTAGGCATAAGCTTGGGATGATCTTTGATGCTCCAGGTGATTTCCTGGTCCGACCAAGGCATGTACCTTGTCACAGCTGGCATTACCGCATTCACTTCCATATGTCGGCGCTGCAAGCTTTTCGTGTCTGTCTCTTCCGTAGTGAACACATAGTAGCTCTGATGGTGTTCTCTGTACTCATTTCTCCCCTCGTTTCCGGGGTAGCTCTAATCCTGCTGGTTTTGGTTTTCCACCTGATGCACTACATCCCTTCTCTCATGGTTTTCATACCTCGGCGGAGGGGGAGGCAACATTAACTGTTGCGTGTTCGCTCCGGAGAGCAATTGCTGCCGGGGTAACTCCTGCCGAGGTTGATCATTCCGAGGTGCCTGAGCATTCCCCGAACCACTTTATTCTATGTTTCGCATCCACTCACACTGCCTAGTTGTGTGACCCTCCGGGTTACTTGGATTAGGCGTGTGAAATTTACACGGCTGATCCAGCATTGCTTCATAAGTATATCTCGGACGGTCTTTCTTCTCTTGCCACTGTTTTTTCTGCTCTAGCGTCCAAGTTTTCTTCCCATCATTCCTTGGGGTCCATTGTTGACCTCCAGTTTTCTGGCGTTGACTGCTTTCTGCTCCGGGTTGATCTTGATTCACAGCTGCAACTTGTTGCGAACTGTACCGGTAATCTGGTCTATCATCTCTTCTTTTACCTCGATAATCATTCCTCTGGGATGACCCAGCTCCATCTCTCTGGTAGTACTCCTCTCCTGACTCGTTCGAGGTGAGCTTAGGTTGCGTCAGATCACCCAAAGCATATGAATTAGCAATCCGGATCGTTTCTGCCAATGTAGTTGGCATATCTCTTTGCAACCTTTGCCATAGCATGCTTGCATATCTGCATCCTTGCGCAAACCAAGCTATGGCCTGTGATTCAATCACACCCTCACACGAGTTTCGCACATTGCACTAACGGGTTAAGAACTCCCGGTCTGTCTCATTCGGTCTCTGCCTGCACATTGCTAGGGTTTGTGGTCAGTTGGGTCTCTGATACGTACTTGAGAAATTGCTAACGAACATCTCCTCGAAATCGATCCAGCAGTTAATACTTCCGGGTGGCAGGTTGTTTAGCCATACCCTTGCTGCCCCCTCCAACATTTGGGGTACATATCTCACAGCCCACCTCAAGTTGCCTATAGCAATTTTTACAGTAGTAGCATAGTTAATCAACCAATCCTTCGGCTTAGTGCTGCCGTCATATGTCTTTGTGCCTCTAGGTAACTGAAAGTTAAGTACTGGAGGTTCCTTCATGATCTAGGGCCCAAAACATGCTGGACCCGGAGGACCCTGACACTCAATTTGCTCTAACCTATACAACCGATCCAGTTTTAACCTAGCGTCACCAGGCATTAAGTCTCTGCTTCCCAACCTTGATCCTATCACATGATAGTCCGGCCTGGGATAGCCAGCATTCACCATCTCCGAATTACCATCATTGTATCTATCTTGCTCCGGTGGAGCTACCCTTTGTTGCATACCTTGGCCGGCACTGCGCTCTTGCCGTGGAATATTCCGCTGCTGCGGTTGACCTGCACCTTCCGCATTACGTTGTCCGGCATTGCCGTTTACAGCATTCCTTTGACCGGCATTGCCTTGGTCGCGGTTACCTCGGCCCGCTTCACCACGGCTCACACTCCTTCGATCCTCATTTCTTTGCACTTATTTTCTTTTCCCTGCCCTTGTCGGGTCATATGGGACTATCTATTTATTCCTCCTAGCCGAAGTTACTACCTCTTCTCTCCTAGGACCACCATGAGGAGACGATGCGGCTCCAGTGGATTTTTCCAGGTTACCCACCGCCGAATGAACGATCTTTGAGGCGCCAGCTCTCTCCGGGTTAGCCCTGAGCAATTCCTCGTTCTGCCTGTTCGCGATCCGAACCAACTCGTTAACCCTATCTTGCTGTCTTTGGCGGGCTTCACTCGTCAGACCTTCTAACTCGGATGCGGCTGCATTTGCTGCCCTGAGGTTCTTTGCCGGGGTACTGCACTTCGGCAGCCCCACGGACAGATAGTTCTCTAATTCCTCAATCCTAGTATCACCCTCTCTGTTCATTTCACTCATGAGATTTCTCCCCTTCACTTTTACAGCATCTACTTTATTTGCCTTTGCATACTCACGCAGTGTCATGTTCAATGACTGCTGAGCCGCGGCTATCTTTTTCGCACCCTCTAGTATTTTCTGCCTAGTTTCCTCTAGCTCGGCCTGTGCCTGAGCCGGATCTACTGCTACTGCTACCGGATTGGCCAAGCTATCCATCGCCTGCTGCAGTACATTCTCAGGCCTCTCTAGTGGAGGACCTCTACTTTTCCTCGGTGCCTTAGGTGTTACCTCCGGATCTGGTGCCGGGTCTTTGCTCGCGCCTGCAGCTGGCGCAGTCATCATCACTTCTGCACGGTCCTTGGAGAGAGTGATACACGCCCCATGAACCACGCTAAGCGATGGCTCGCCTCCATCGACGATGTGCCGCGAATGAACGCACGACACATCGACAGCAACGTAGACCTTGTGCGCGCCGAGCTTGACGAAGAGGTCGCTGCATGGAAGAGGACGCGTGCCGAAGCAGCCAGCGTTGTCGCTGATGAAATCCAGCGCTCCAAAGCGCTGAACGAGGCCAGAGACGATGCGCTCGCTGGTGCCGATGAGGTTTTCCATCCGGATCTTCACCCCTGCTAGCGCCGCTAGCCCCATGGTGGGCGCCAACTGTCGTGGTGGTGTCATGGCAGATGCCATGTATAGGCTAAATGTGGGGACTAAATGCACTAGGGGAATCCAGAGAGGGATAGTGTGGTGATTCCACAC
The DNA here is from genome assembly GCA_910589775.1 of Avena eriantha. Classification (NCBI taxonomy): domain Eukaryota; kingdom Viridiplantae; phylum Streptophyta; class Magnoliopsida; order Poales; family Poaceae; genus Avena; species Avena eriantha. The sequence goes on from OU342744.1 coordinate 346,732,866, forward strand.
ACAGAAGCTTTGTATTTGATTCTCCTTCACAGGTTACAAATGCTCCTAGAGCTGTATAGGGGAGAGGAGGAAGAAAGAACTCTCTTACTCTCGCCACTAGCTAGCCCTCAGAGCAATCTCCCAGAAATCAACCAGTCAAGAATCAACCCCCTCTACAGAAGCCCTAGCCCTCCTTATATAGGGGTGGCTAGGTCTCCACTTAGGGCATACGTGGAGGCATATTCCAGGGAATATGCCTCCTCCCAAAATAGTAAGCCGACCGGGTTACCTTTCCCCCGCGTCACCCATGCAGAGGCTACGTGAGCCTCTACGGCGCCTGCGTCACCCGACATTGGCTTCGTCACCTTTGTCGGCCATGCCTCGGTGGTCCGAACTCTATCCGCTTTGCTCAAGCTCCACGTACAGCAGCCACCTTTTGACCAGCGAGATACCTTCCTTCTCTTGCAAGCTTGATATAACCCGGATCCTGCATAGTTGATCCGGACATACCTGTTCCTGCATACAAGTTAGATATATCTTACCGACTTACGGCTTAAGTCGGTTGAGACCATGTAAGGTGGACGTCCCTGGTTCGGGTTACTCCGTGATCCGGCCTGCCTTGAGGTGACTCGGCCAGCATTTGCTTTGACCTTGCCAAACCTCGACTAACTCGGCATTTATACCCCGGCAGTGACCCTACCCGGGGGTATCCCCCCAACACTCCGCGAGGATCGTCGACCGGCCTCTCCCCCTCCTCAGTGGAGCCATGGCTTGCAGGGTGAGTGTGGCGGAGGCAGGAGGAAGGAGATAGTGATTATTAGTGTGGGAGAAGAGTAAAGAGTACATGCCGTGGTCCAGTAGTACTAGTACTAATATAAAAGACCACCAGTGTACAGGTCTACCTTCTCAAAGAAGCCAGGGAGGCAGGGGTTGGGAATCGATGGGACTTGTCTTTATTGCGATGGACACTTCAATGGTCTTCGGCGCCGCCCAAAATCCAGTATATAATAAGGGGAGTGTGAGCCGGGTGGTCGTCACGGGAATCGGCACGCACATCCCGCGTGCTTGTGTCACGTGTTGATGGGGCAATGACGCGCGCAACTACTACACGATCACGTCGGCATGTCCAACTCCGTCGAACTCCACGTGACAGGCACGCACGGGATATTTACGAGTCTAGAATACGCTGTGCCACTTTAGTTGTGATCAAATTATGTTCAGTACGCGAGATATTACTTCTTTTTTTTGATAATCGACAAATGCATGCGTGGACACGACGCACGAAACCGCTACCCGTCCTTGATCAGATCGGCACCCCACTCTGTGTACCAGCCATCGACCATTCAGAGCAACTACCTCGAGCACGATGCCCCCTCGCCGTGGCAATGGCAGGTCCAAGCCGTCCACTGACTGTCCTGCGTCCCCGGCTCTTCGCTGCATCAGTCCACGCTCGCGAGTCGCCTGCTGAGGCAGCACGTCCTGTCCAACTGCGCCAGGATCCATCGACATCGGCACTCGAGGACACCGCGACGTCGAAGCTCGTACCGGCCGTGCAGGAGGAGCGTGGGGTACCTGCAGCGTCGGACGAGCGCAAAGTAGCAGCCAGGACGAGGGAGCGTGTTGCACCGGCGAGTACGGACAAGAAGAGGAACGAGAAGAAGACCAGGAAGAAGAAAGGAGATAGCTATTTGGACGAGTCCGACTCGGCCAACGAGGAGGCGTTCATCGATCAGTTGGAGGCAAAAGCGGAGGAGAGTGACGTGGACCCGTGGGACTACGAATAGGAGGAGGAGGACTCCGACGAGGATATAGCGCGCTTATTCGAGGAAGGGGCGGTGTAGGGCACCGACGGCGGCGATGGCGGGGACCATGGCGTTGACGAAGACGAGGATGAACCAGAAGACGAAGACGATGGCTTCTTCGAAATATGATCATTTATTTTAGTTAGATAGATGGATTTTCACTTTCTTATGGGGGTTTAGTATCGGTGTCACGGATAGAGAGGTAGCACGGATTAACCATGCATAAATAAATGGAGAAGGAAGGGGTTATCCTGCCCGTTGGATCACATGGGATCAACGGTTGGTGGAGACGATCCGCGTGACATCTGTGTCAACCAATCAGGGCATAGCACCCAGAGTGAGCACATGTTTGGGATCTCCACACATTTGGGCTTTTGTGAGATTTGTGACACAGAGAGAGAGGGAAAATCTCTTTTCACAATCCGCCTATGGATCCACCCGTACCATTCAAATGTCATTGCATTTGTGCTCTTTTCACAATCCACCTATGGATCCACCAGTGCCATTGCATGTGTGTTCTTTTTACTAACAACAACCAGAGTCATTCCATGTGTGTTCTTTTCACATACCACATATGGATCCACCAGTGTCATTGCATGTGTGTTCTTTTCACTAAAACAACCACAATCATTTTGCATATGTGTTCTTTTCACATACCACATATGGATCCACCAGTGCCATTGCATGTGTGTTCTTTTCACAATCCACCCATGGATCCACTAATGTCATTGCATGTGTGTTCTTTTTAGTAACAATAACCAGAGTCATTTTGCATGTGTGTTCTCTTCACATACCACCTATGGATCCACCAGTGTCATTGCATGTGTGTTCTTTTTAGTAACAACAACAAGAGTCATTTTGCATGTGTGTTCTTTTCACATACCACCTATGGATCCACCAGTGTCATTGAATTTGTGTTCTTTTCACAATCCACCCATGGATCCACCAGTGTCATTGCATGTGTGTTCTTTTTAGTAACAGCAACCAGAGTCATTTTGCACGTGTGTTCTCTTCACATACCACCTATGGATCCACCAGTGTCATTGTATGTGTGTTCTTTTTAGTAACAACAACTAGAGTAATTGAAATGTGTGTTCTTCTCACATACCACCTATGGATCCTCCAGTGTCATTGCATGTGTGTTCATTTCATAATCCACCTACGGATCCACCAGTGTCATTGCATGTGTGTTCTTTTAGTAACAACAACCAGAGTCATTTTGCATGTGTGTTCTTCTCACATACCATCTATGGATCCACCAGTGTCATTGCATGTGTATTCTTTTCACTAACAACAACCAGCGTCATTGCATGTGTGTTCTTTTCACATACCACATATGGATCCACCAGTGTCATTGAAATGTGTGTTCTCTACAGAGACCACACATGGATCCACCAGTGTCATTGCATGTGTGTTCTTTTAGTAACAACAACTAGTCATTTTGCATGTGTGTTCTTTTCACATACCACCTATGGATCCACCTGTGTCATTGCATGTGTGTTCTCTTCACAATCCACACATGGATCCACCAGTGTCATTGCATGTGTCTTCTTTTTAGTAACAACAACCAGTGTCATTACATGTGTGTTCTCTTCAGAGACCACACATGGATCCACAAGTGTCATTGCATGTGTGTTCTTTTTACTAACAACAACACGAGTCATTGAAATGTGTGCTCTCTTCAGAGACCACCCATAGATCCACCAGTGTTATTGCATGTGTGTTCTTTTTAGTAACACCATCCAGAGTCATTTTGCATGTGTGTTCTTTTCACATACCACCTATGGATCCACCAGTGTCATTGCATGTGTGTTCTTTTCACTAACAACAACCAGAGTCATTTTGCATGTGTGTTCTTTTCACATACCACATATGGATCCACAAGTGTCATTGCATGTGTGCTCTTTTAACAATCCGCACATGGATCCACCAGTGTGATTGGATGTGTGTTCTTTTTAGTAACAACAACCAGTGTCATTGCATGTGTGTTCTCTTTAGAGACCACACATGGATCCACCGGTGTCGTTGCATGTGTGTTCTTTTTACTAACAACAACAAGAGTCATTGAAATGTGTGCTCTCTTTACAGACCACACATGGATCCACCAGTGTCATTGAATGT